>VXAZ01002838.1:2582227-2684749 GCA_013399875.1 Gymnorhina tibicen | reverse complement strand
TCCTCTCCTCTCCTCTCCTCTCCTCTCCTCTCCTCTCTTTTGCTGCTTTTTGGACTAAAGAAAACTGGTTGATTGAACATTATTTTATAGCAAATAGGATATGAAAAACTAAAACTGAAACAGATTACTGCAAGATTTTAAAAGCCCTTCTTCCTTCTGCATTCTCTCAGATCTCTAATAGCTATTTCTTATTTTTAGCAAGTAAGTCTGAACAAATGCTGCCTTACATAAACTGTGTTAGATGCACTTTGGTATCCTCTGCCACTATTGTGAGTTTTAATTCTTAGACTGTGATCTTATGATGGTTGTAGTATGCATTTAATTTTATATGTTGGGAGATGAATGAAATCCTGGGAAGCTGAAGTCAAAACTAGCTATTGAGTGGAGCCAGGACTTCACAGCTGATGTAGTCATAGTACTTTGATATGAACACTGCTGAAGTTAAGTGTATGTTTACACATTTTGGTGAATTGAGGGCATTAGTCACTCAAATTTACCAAGCGGAAAAAACTGTTTCCCACTTTGGTCCTTCTAAAAATAGATACTAAAAAATCTGTTGGACATATGTGGACTGACAATATAGCTCTGAAGAGAATTGAATGAACTGTGGGGTTTTCTACCTGCCAAGCAAAAACCGACATATTCTAGAAGCAGGCAATATATCCTGAGTGTGCATGGGGGCTTCTTTGGAAGGGGGTGTTTTGACACGGTGAGTGAGGCTCCTCAGGCACATTGGTCTCAGCAGCTTTTCAAGCCTTTCATTTTCTTTCATCTGGTGGAGAATACCAGAATGCTGTAGGCTTCATAGAATATGTGGACAAGTAAAAACTACTTATTAAAATGTGCTTATTACTGTAAAAAGAATGGTAGGAACGGTGACTAGATGTCTCCTAAATTTGTGAAAATATCAGTTTGGTTTAGTGAAGAAAAACAAATGTGAGTCAGATATGTTGATAAACTATACGACAACATGTTTTGTGAGACTTTGCTACACTGAATTGCTAAAAATGGTGTGAATGGAAGCCTGGGCAGCTATGGTGATGTTGACCACTCAAAGATTTCTTGTAAAACTGTGCTTAGAATGCCAAATAGTATTTTCTGCCAGAAGAAAGCGGCAGTGTAATAGGCGCTTAAGCACATTCACGCCTTTCAAATTTATATTTTCAGAACTAGACATTAAAACCTAGCAAAAGTCTGCAATTCATACCTGCCTTATGTAGGGCTTAGGAAGAGCTGAGAACGTTACAAGTTCTTTGCAGTTTGCTTTGATTGACTCAGAATTGACATAGTAATATTAAGCTCTTTTTTTTCCTGTTCCTATATTCTTGTTTTGGGAGTACCACAATGACCTCAAGCTGCAGCTGTGTATTAAGTCTTTGCGTTCCTGAGGACATTAGAACAATACACACTAATGGTCTCACTCCTGGCTCCCTCTCCCTCTCTCCCTCCCTCCCTCTTTTCCTCCCTCTTTCTTTTTTTACACAAGTCTATTTCTGAAGGAGTGCGTGCCTATATATAATTTCAATTTCCATTCATCTATGCAAAATGAGCACTCTCTTAATTTAAAAAAAAAAATAGGACCATTTACCTTAATCAGATTTCCATTAGATATAACCTTCAATAACTTGAGAACTGCAGTGATCTGCTAAATAAGGCAATGCTAGTCTATTAAGCAATGCAAGATGAAACAGTTATGAGTGAGCTAAAAACAGAAGGCTTCATTAGCAGTTGTTCATGGGACATCTTGAATCTGCAGAATTATCTTTTTTTTTTATTTATTATTACCACTTTAATTTACATGATTTTTTAAAATAGCTTATTGGGTCAATAAAGAGAGTGACAACTCTGTCTGTATTATTTGTTTTTATGAAATAATATATTGTTATGAAAAGTCATAAATGCAACATCTTAAATTCTAAATTTAAAAAAATGATGTGAACATGCACAGGAGAAAAAGCTGGAGACAAGAGTGCAAATAATTTTGATTGTTCTATATTATGAAGAAATATTTTGCCAAACTTTCCTGTAGTTTGGCTTAGTTTTGCATTTCAATTTTTACTCCACTCATTCTGACTCTGCTTTTACACTTCAGTACATTGCTACAAATTTATGAGGCAAATTCTTTATTACTTTAATATGAGGGTATGTACAGAAATCTAACAGTATTCAAATCCTATAAAACCATCTTTATTTCACTGGTTCCAAACTGAGATGTAGACAAAGACAGAAGGTGCCAATTGAGTTTGCAGTCTGCTGGCATGAGAAATATCAGAGATTTCATATTTTTGTATTTGAAAACATATTGGGAATGCTTTGCCAGACATGACACCCAAACAAACACTTTTTTTTGGATAGAGGCTGTGTGTTTCAAGTACAATGGCTAAACATTTTTAAATATGTTTGGTGAAATATAACTTAGAGAATGGCCCAGTCCATCAAAGTTCTTGGGAAAGAAATTTCCTTTCCTCCTGCAATAGTCACTCAGCTTTGCCAGTCTATGTACTGATGTTCTAAATCTGTCACAGCTTAGGTTACTGTGTATAATTCTTCTGGAATTAACAGTATAATGTTGGCAAAGTTAAGCACAAGCATGTTGGTTACTACTCTGTTGTTGATTCCTTCAGCTCAGTGCCGTGCGGCTAAGAAATGTTAGTAGTTCCACCACATATGAGTGGATACCAAGAAAATGTTATTCATGGAGGCTCTGGCTTACCTTATGTATTTCAAACATGTTTCCACAGATAATTGATAGTCTTAATTCATACACATGCTGGAAGATGCATCCATGTTAACCGAGAAACATTGGGCTGACTTTCTTATGTAGATAACTGGAAAGCTTGGTGCTACTCATACAGTGGAAACTGGCTACATCTTCTTGCTGGCCTGTTAATTAAAAGGACTTTGTTAACCTAACAGCAGAGTCTTGTTAGAAAACACAAACCTGAAATCTACAGTAAACTGGAAATGCAAGAAGTACTGCTCCTAACTCAGGTGTTAATACAAACCAACATGGAGCCTTTCTAGTTCAGAAGATATTTAGAGGGGAGTACATCTTCCCTAAATACCTCAGGAAGAGTATTTCTGTGAGTTTTGGAACTGAAACAAGTCCAGGGAATATGTGTATCTTGTTGCACAACAAGCACAAAAAAAGAAGGTCTCACTAGTCAGCCTTTGCACCTTCCCTGCCATGTCATTTAATGGCTCATATATCTCTGCTCTCCATAAAGCCGGACTTTATGTGGTAAAGGTCAGTTTCTTTATAAAAGCAGACAGCATTTCCTTTCCTTCCAGGGCAAGAATGCACAGATGTAGGAAAAAAACGCTCACAAAAGAGACCTAGGGTGAGCACAAAGCATCTTTTACAGGCATAAAACAACTTTGTCCTTGGTTTCCCCAATGCAAGCTGCTGGAAACCATGCGCTGCCGCTTGTTCTGAACAGGTTGAGAGCTATGGTTTGGAAGATCTTATTTTGCTGTGAGACTTTGCAAGTTGCTTTTTTGTCTTCTCTCTCTCCAACACATTTTCAGACTGTTTTGCAAATGAATTTTACACCACTTAGCAGAAATTGAATCCTGTTTTTCTGCCCTGGCCCTTTCTTATCTCCTATTTTAACCATGCCAAACCCAAAGTTGATGAAATGATCATACCTTTCAATCACATCCTTTTGAAATTTCCTTCCTAGAATCATTCTTCTGGTTCCACCTTACATTCTCAGAGTTAAACTAATTTCACTGCAAGGCATTGCCCAGTGCCTCAGCCAATGTTTAGGATCCTCTTTCTTATCTACCTCAACATTTTCTCCATGCTGTCTTAAGTGTGTGCTTCCTTTTTCCATTCACGCTTTTCTCTGTCTTCAGTATGGCTCATATATCTGCAAGAAACATCTAAAAACAATATTCTGTCATTACCCATTGTCATCAAGCTATCATCTCTTTTACCATGAACTTCTTTTTTGGTAACTGTAGGTCACACATGGCTCTTCTGTGGACTTACATTCTGTAAGAAAAGTGTGCAAGACAGGAAGTGAACAGAGAAAAATAAAAAAAGAAAAGAAAAAAGGTCCTTCATATGCCCTCTCTTCTCTCGAGGTTTTAACTCCATAAGGGTGTGCACCACAGAGCAGATTCTGTAAACAGCTACAGCAAAAATCAAGCATGACCCAGAGTGACAATACTGATATTTAGTATCTAATAACAGTGATGCACCCAGTGTTGAGCAGAGCTGTGTGTAAAAAAGGAAGTACTTGAAACTAAGCCAAATGTGTGAAAAAAAAAAAAATTAATCTAACTTTCTTAAAATGCACTCTTTTAACTCCAAGAATTTAGGTAATTACTTGTGGCAGAAGGAATGTGGTTTAAAGACAGTAAAGTCTCATTTTGAAGGGGCCTGTAAACTCTTTAAATAGCACTGGTAAATTGTTTTTTACTCCAGTTTTCTGTAAGAAGAACTTTGAAAACAGTAAAATATTTTTATGTGATCCCATTTCACTGATATAATAGACATGAACATATACTGGGGGTATGTGTATGTATGCATGTATATATCAAACCTAAAATAACAGTAGATAGGGACCATGTAATTTGACTGGACCAGCACTTGGTTATACAGTGTTATTTTATTCCTAAACATGTTTTAAAACCAGCTTGGGAAGGATGAGGAAGCTTCAGGAAGGGAGAGAAAAGCAAAGATCTGATGATAGTTTTTGAATGCCTGGGCTTCGCAGTTTTGCAGTTATTTTCAATGTCTAGAGTTTTTCAGCATAATATCAGCAAATATAGTGCATGGTAAAATTGCAGAATATATCAACTCTGAATTCTGGAGACACAAATTCACATGAGGATCGGCTCACAAGATTGGCTGTTTTACGGCTAGTCTCCAGTGGGCTTTTTTCCATATCAAAAAAATCATCATGCAGTTTGGCACAACCTTCAGGCTCAGCAAAGATGGTTTTATTCCAGGACCGAAATAGACAAAAGCAGTAGATACCAGAATTGAGGTGTATTTGCAGAGTAGGATGGAGAGAGTTTTACAGCTTTTGTCTCAACTCTTCTCTCCCCTTGCTAGGAGTAAATCTCTTTGGGTTTTGCTAAGACCTCTATCAACTTTATAGAGGAGGAAGGGAGGAGATGCTAACAAAAACTTGTAAGTGCATTGTGTCAGTAACTCACATTTCTGCAGTACACATTAGAATCTAACTATTTGAGAAGATTTTTTTTTAAAAAGGTAAACAGATACCTTTCTGATAAAAATTTAGAAAAAAATAGGGAAGTTATAGACTTCTGACAGTGATGGAGTCCTTCTCCCTTCCCCCACCTCTCATCAGCAGGCTGATGTTTCCAGCAACTTCAAAAACAGAAGACTTCTCTCTAATCCTAAATGTGCATAAGGAACAGATTAAAGTCCTGATTTGTGAAAAAAATTGAGCATATGCTTAAGAGCCATTGACTTCAATGAGAGTTAAATATGTCCTCACACACGCTTCTTGAACTGGAGACTAATAAGGATATTAAAAAGGATGAAGAGGCTGTCCCTCTTCAGGAAATGCTGCAAAACTGTCAGAGCTGAAAAGTATTTTGGTCATAATCATACCAAAGATTTCCATTCATCACCCCTCACCTCACTTCCAATCTTCACAGAAGAGAAAAAACCCTTCTCTCCATCTCTTCCACTCTCTTTTCCTTTTTTCTTCATGCTGTTCTATGCCAGGCTAAGCTTACTCTGGTTACAAAGAAGAATTACAGACTCTGCAGTGTGCATTAGGGATGACATAATTTCCAGTATAATGAATGTGGATGATGGTCAGATAGTACAGTGGATGGTGGTTGAACAACCCCCCAGAGAGAATTAATTATAAGATAATTAATTACATTGCTGTATAGCTGATCTATCTGGAGGAATCCTATGTACAGGGAAAAAGGTACCCCCTGCCAAACAGCAATTCATATTAATATTCTTTTATTAGACGAGTGACAGATGGAGTGAAATAGTGATGACTAAAAAACTTGAGTGTGGGTTGATTCCTTTCAATTCAGTATGACAAAATGGGTTATATATATGGGTTTTGAGTGTGGTACTCATTTATTAAATGCTCATTTGGTTTTTAAAAAATAGCTTGCCTTCATTAGCCATCTCGGGAATCAGACTCCATGGTGTAATAAATCTCAGTTGCAGGAATTTTGGCCTGCTACTCATCTTAGAAAACTCTGAATTTTCTCTTTCTGAGCCTTGTCTCATACTCTACTACAATCCTAAGTGACTTATCCCTTTTCTTTGTTATCCAGATTTAAAAGGCAGTTCTCATCCTTAGAGACAAGAGTAGCCAGGTTGGGGAGGAATATTTGTTCTCTTCTTCAAGTCACTCATTCCAATTTTTTTGTTTATTTTTTTAATAAAAACTCTTTCTACAACTGAAGCTCAGATTTAACTTTGGCATAATGGCTGTTTAGCATAGTATCACTTAGAGAATATAATTTTTGTAAGAATTATAGAGCAGTAGAAACTTTAAATCTGCATATAGCTTGGAAAAGGAAAACGGATGAGAAGGTTTCTTATTCAGTGTAGGAAAAGCTGAAAATGGATTGTATGTTTCTTTCATATTTTATTAAATTAGCTCATGTAAATTAGTAAAGATGTTTCCTGCTAACTCTGTTTACGTTCTTTTTGAAGCAGCTTTCTTTCATTCAAGTCAGAAAAAACCCCAGATTTCCATTCATACTTTTGTGTGTTCACTATTTGCTCTGTCCTTTGCTGCTGTGTGTGCTGTAAAAATAAAGTGAGATATTCAGGTGTTATTTCCTTTTGTACAGTCATGAACTTGCTTGCAAGTGTTGAATATTTCAGTATTCTCTGTAACAAGCCTGCAAATTTTTTTTTTTTTAATCAGAGACTTTCTTAATATGTTTTAATTCACACTTTTCTGCAGACCAGGTTTCCCACAGTGGGAAGAGGACTGGAAATGGACTATTACTCCCCCAGGGTTAGTATCAGGTAATGCTGTGCATTTCCTAGGTGATCTGAGTTGCAGAGGTGTGGTACTGCCATAATTCCTGTCTGTCTCAATAGTTGCCCTCTAACATTTAAATACATGGTCTTACGATTACTTAGGACAAATTTTGAACATCCTAGGATGTATCAGGGTCCAGGCACAATGATGTATCCTGGACTCTTGCAGAGCATTGCAGCTCCTGTATCAGGATCCATGCCACTGTAGGCTGGACATAGCTGCTCTGAGCAGCAGGAATTCCGCACGTTTAAAACTTCCCTTAGGAGAGTGTGCTGAAGCACACATTGACTTATATTCTACTTCCACATCATGATGCGATCTTCTTTTTGTTTTCTTGTATAATTTACTTGGTAATTTTCTGACTGTTTCTGCTGCTGTGTTTTGCTTTATGATGAATTTTCAGTCTGTTGCATCTTCAAATCCGTGAGTTAATCTTTGGCCACTTTTGGATAGCCAAGTAAGATGGATTCATATTTTTTAAAATGTATTAAACAAAAAAAATTTGTTCGAAAAGATATCGTTTTGAAAGACACAGTTTTACAATGACTTTATACAAAATTTATATCCACTACTAATAAAAATAAAATATGGCAAATAGTCCCTAACTGCTTATTTTGCAAAGTTAGTGTTTTATTCATCTTTCTATACTAAGGAATTTAAAAGCTAGGAAAGCTGGCATTAAACTTAAAGGGCAATGGAAAGTTGGTAGCCTAAACATTTGTTTTGATTCATATGGAGGGAAAGAATTTGGACCAGATGCTTGAAAGAGCTCAGAACCCAGAAGCCCCCATTGTTCCTCATTTAGGTGCCTAAATGGTAACAGTTGGGTGCGCAGCTTTCTTGAAAGTTGATCCTTTTGTGTTAGGCAGCTTTTAGGTTTTAGCCTATCTCTTCCTGGCTATAGAACTTAACTGTAAACATTTTATTCCAGAATTGTCCCTCATCTATATCCTTCAAACATTTGCTTATTGTTAGGAGATCAGTTGTTAATACTGCAAGGCTGCAACCCCTTCAGCGTGTCCTGAGTTTTAAAAATATGTGTACCCCACATTGCCTTCATCCTGGGGACATTCATCCTCTGCATCTAATGCTTTGGTAACACATTTGCAAGGAGTACAAGCAGAGTGTAGACACTTAAATTCATATGCTTTTGTTTGCTTTAGGCTGACAAACCTGTAAAATACAAAATATTTTAGAGGAAGCAGGGCTGTGCACTTTCTTCCATGAAGTAGGCTTCCAGTCCTAGAAAACTTCTCAGCTGAGCCTAGTGTATAGATGGTTGCATGTCAGTATGCTTGTATTTTAGGGCTGATAATATACAGATGATCATGATCTACATAATTACAGGACTGGGTTAAATCAAGATCAAACAAAGCCTCTACTGTGTCTTCTTATAGTTAAGAAAAGGATAGTAAAGATTAGCTCTTATTTTCACCTAAGTTCTGTGTGCACGCACACACACACAATACACACAATACACAAACACAAAAGTACCTTTTGAAATTTTTCTGTGCTGCAGGGTGTTTAAGATGTTGTATATGATTCAAAAGCACCTTTGTGCTTCATTCTTGGGTTATAAATTTTAAAAATTTAGATATAATTACTGAAAGGGTGAGGTTATTAGTAGGCTTAAAAGATCAAGACTAAATTTTAATAAAAAAGCCCTCATGATAACCTACAACCTGAAAGTAGAGAAGATGGGTTGCTTTGAACTAAGACAGTGTCAAGAAATCAAGGAGAAAAAGTTTAGTTTCCAAAAAGTTAGCATGAGGATTTTACCAGGCAAACTGCCACCATGGAGAAGCAAGTACATTACTTTGGGCAAATCTCCATGACTGTGCTCCCTACAGGAATTCCTGTATAGATCTTCTAGTTTCATTTCCTTCAGTAATCTTGACACAGTGCTGTAGTTTCTCCATACTTCAGATCTTCAGTCTGTAGAGAGGACAAAACCAGCTTACAGTTCCTTATGTATAAACAGAGATAAAACATTCAGGATGTCAAACTAGACTGGGAGTAGGAGGACTTAAAATGCAATGACAATTCCAGTTACTAAATGCTGGGTAGATTACCTATCAAGGTATTTTTGAGCAGGTATGTGTCTCCAAAGAATAAATAGCACTCTTTATCATCTTAAATAGAGGCATTTTTAACATTTTGATGATTTTTGGAGCCAATTATTGGCAGATGTGCTTTAGCCAACCATATGTCTCAAGGTGATGTACAGATATATTTCTCTGCCTCAAAAAATATTCCATCTTCTTTCCGAATGGTATGTTTGTTTGGCTGATGCACGACCTCAGCCAGATATTTTTCTGAAATTGAATCCAGATCAAATGGAATGCCCTGCTGGTTGTATCTCAGTGCTTGCCTTGACAAGTGTTCTTCACCGTCACAGAGAACAAGCAGTTGTCTGGTTACCTGGGATTTTCAAAACAGGTTCCTGTATGTTATTCATAAATCTATTTTACCTTCTTTGATAGATGCAATTATCACAACCAGTTAGCATTGGAAGACTATAGCAACATAAGTCTGCTAGTATCTCTCTCTGCTATGTTTTCATTTATTTATTTTCAACACTGAAATTTTGCAATCCTTAGAAGAATCCTTCATGCATTGCAAACCTACCAACTGCTGAAACTCCTTTTCCTCTTGTTGTACTGCGTATGATCAACTATATTGTACAATTTATATTGAGTCTCAATAACTTTCATATCAATTTTCATATTTAATTGCTCCAATGTAAATTTCTCATCCACTAGGAGCTATTATGAATTGCTGTATTGTGGATTGTCTCTCCAGAACTCAGAAATTCTCTTCTATCCTGAGATTTATTTGGAAGAGATTGGGCACCCATTTTTTCTTGCCTGTCACTGTCTGACTCATTGCCAGGAGATATTCAACAGCCTGGTTCCTTTTGCTGCATTTTCAAGTCTAAATGTAGGCCATCAATACACCTAGATATGTTTCAGTACAGTGGTTATTACATTTCTGTACAGAGCTCTAGGAAATTGTGTGAAAGGTGTTATATAAATGTACAGATTAGAGTGGAGTGGATTAAATAGGACTGGACTTCTGGAATGCATATCACCCCTTACTATGAGTTCTCATAGTGTGGTTAGAGCCAGCCTGTGCTTCATGAAATTTTTTTTGTGATGTCCATTTAACCAATAAATCTGTCATCACTGACTGGTCTCCATTTCCTCTGAAATAAACAAATCACTATAAGGTTCTTTGAAGCAGCAGACTGCCAGGAAACACAAAAGTCACTTTTGCTTCATCCACGGAGATAAAGTAGTTAGAAAGTGGAAATGAGCTGCAACTGAAGGAGCCTCAGTGTTCTCACACCTGCTAGAAAGTACAGTAGACTTCCACAGAGCAGGAATTCAAACAAACCTCAGATCACTATATCCAGTGAAAGTGAGCTTGCCTAGCCAAGAAACGAATTGCAGGCCCTTGGAAACTACTTAAAGCAAGCCAGTTTCACAGGGACAGAGGAAATTTGAAAGAGTCCAGGAAACTTTTCTAGGTCTGTGATATCCATTGCATTAGCTGTTGCTTTCCTGGTCCATATTTCTGACCGCCACACTTCCCAGGCTCCATTTTTCAACTAGATGGTCCTCTGCTTGTTGCATTTGGTGTTTCATTCCCCAGGTCACCCCTCTGGGCCCTGACTGCCTTTAGTGCCAAGTGTTCTCGTGTAAATTCGCATCTGCTTTTTCTTTGCTCTTGAGCTGGGATTTATTTCATTGCAGTCTCTGTTCCCAACAACCTATGGCTTAAGTGTTATCTTCTACCTCTTTTCAATGTGAAAAATTAGTCTCAGAAAGCTAATAAAGTCTTTAATTTGTTCTGGTTGTTCTCCGATGGTCTATTTCTGCTGCTGAAAAAGGTTGTGGAAGTTAAGCTTCTGACAGGCGAGCATGGTTGTTCTGAAATGAAAAAGGATATTGATTTTTGTTTCTGTAACTCATTTTTAGGTTAACTTAACTAGCACAGTTTACTTATTTATAAAATTGAAGGAAAATGCTTCTGTTAAAAGTTTGCAATTACTTTCAGCAAAGTAGCTTTAAGCTTTCTTCCCAGTAAAATACCTGACTCTTGTACAAATGTCTGTGAATATAAACACTACAAATGGCTTCTAATTGAAGGTGAACTCACGGAAGAAAAAATCAGTAATAGAAGAAAGCCAACCTTTTTTAGGAAAATCTAATGAATCTTTGTCAGGAGTGGACCCCTTGCATAGCAGAAGCTGAGAATTTTTAAATGGGACAGTTTTACAATGTAGTTTATAAATAGTTTTGAAAAACCTTTCACATTTCTTTATCCATTCCATTTTTATGCTTGTTTCTAAATAATTTAATTCTTGTTAAGAGTTTTGATATCAGTATTTCCAATGATTATTTTCTTTGTTGGAATACTGTTATTGTTGGAAAGCAGTGTTATTATATGCTCAGTAAAAATTCTATCTTGGATTTGGATTCACACCCAGTAATTTTTTTAAAATTTGTGTTAGTCCCATAAATAAAATACTAAGTTTGTTCTTATTGATTTCCTTTTAAACAACTTATTTTCAGACTTGTGCTGACATTCCACTCTATTTTTTATTGCTATCAAACTTAATACTTCACATTTTGAACTCATGGTACAGTAGAAACTATTCTTGTAATTCCTGCAAGCGTAACCACAGGCTTCAGTTGTGTCCTGTCCAAAGTTTATGCTAACTCCTGTTTTCAGATTGCCTTCTGACGCTCTGAGTATATAGTGATTTCTGTAAGTTAATATGGACTTTTAAAAAAAGTTGCAAAAAAGTGACTTAAGGGAACATTCTGGTATCTGTCCCTTTCCTGCCATGGACCAAGTGTTTGCATGCTCCCAGCAGAGTGCTGAAGTGTCTCTATCTTCCTTCCTGGTAATATACTGAAGTACTGAAAGAAATTGACAAGAAAATTCTGTGTGGAACCAGCGAGATGTGTGCCACCACATCCTGTCCTGACCCAGGATGAAATCCTGATCCCCATCACAAAACCTCATGTGATAGTGGGATGGGGCTTCCCTTACTCTTTTCTTTCTTTTTCTCTGCATTAATAATGGATTACATTAATGATGGGGACATGTAAACCAGACCCATAGTAAAATGGTGTAAACGTACACCAAAAGTAGTATGGCACTTGCTATAGTGGCAGATGCTAAATCTGATTTTGGAAAAACCTTGGGGCTCCAGTTGACCATATATATTTCCTGGCTCATGTTTAATCCTATGTGGGTCTTTTTGTCAGTAACAGAACAAAAGCAAGGAAAAGAAAGGCATATATATGTCTGCCATTTATATGACCGTTCAATTCTTACAAAACATACTACTTGTTTAAAAAATGGGATTAGTTTCCAAACTGCAATTGCCAAAATATCCTGAAATGAATCCATGTGCAAACTGAAAATGTGCTTAGAGATGATTTTTCCAAATGATTTTGGTAACTGTAAGTCCTGGAAAGGCACATTTTTTGAGGGTACACAACTCTTCAGCTCTTGATGTATCACAGAAAAAATGTGTGATCAACACAAACAAATAATGAAGTGGTGAGAATAATCAAAGAAAACAGGAGAGATTATAGAAGTTGAATTTTCTAAAAATACTATATTTTAAATCTAGTTTTTGGTTTTTTGTTTGTTTCCTAGAGGTTTCATTAACAATAAAGGCTGATGGTTGTTCACATGAGGAGACATCTGCACACCTGTATCTTTATAACAGTCAGGTAGCATGTAGCCTTCTGCATTAATGGGAATCCTGGTTTTGTCACTTTAAGCTGAACTATAAAACGGGGGAAAGCCCCCATAAGTTAAATAAACTCGGGTATAGCTAAAAGAGGTGTGAATAAAAATTGCATAAGGATTCTCTGATTATGTCCTTAGACGATTTATTTGTGTTACTGCTAAAGCACCTTGTTACAGGAAGAAAGAAAATTTGGGGGCCACTAAACGCTTAGCTCTACATTATAGTCACTTCAAGGAATGCTAATTATATGACAACTGTAAAGAATGTTTCTGCATTTTACTGAGCAAATGGGGGATCACTTTTCCTATTGATTAATTTAATGTCTCTAAAGTTGTAGTGAATGCAGTGAAGAAGCAGATTTTTTTCCAGATCAAAAATAGTTGAAGTAGTGCTAAAACGGGATCTTCAACCCATTTTAAGTAACACTGAGTCAAAACTTTGAAACTTCTGTTTTTAGTTTGATAGCTAGTTTTGTAACAGTTTGTTAGAAATGCTTGTGAATTTCCTGTTTACTTTGTCTTCCAAAGAAAACTGATCTGAAAAAAACTATCACGCAGACAGCATCAATCCAGTCAGAAAGACACAGTCGTTTAAGAGCTGGACTCGATGACCCTTGTGGGTCCCTTCCAACTCAGACTATTCTGTGCTTTTATGATTCTTTTCTAAGAATTACTCCATTCACATAAAATAAGTTTGGAATGACTGGGTGAGCTCCATATAAACATCAAAAATATTCAGGTGTTCAGAACAAAAACTACAGTTGGTTTTTCAAGGCTCGTTCACTGTTTATACTTATGGTGGTCGAGTACTTTTAGACTGAGATGAACTGAAATAATAAACAGTTATTAAGATGTTTTATGAGAAATGAATGTGTCATGTTCATGAATTCTATATATTAACATGGCAGGAGAGAATTAACTTCTTCCTGTATGTAACATATAGACTTTTGTTTGTGTTGCGTATATGTGCATAACTTATTAAGTCAGGGTTAAGAGAGCTTTTGGTCTGCTGCGTTAAACCATGAATTCTGAAGCCTCACTTTTAGGGGAATGGAGATTCAGTGTTGGTGGAAAAAAAGACCTGGCTCTGCACTCATGAGCCTCTCACACTCCTAAGTTTTAGAACTGTTTCAGTAGAGCACAGTTGTCTTGGAAAAGTCTTATCTTGGAGAGAAAAAGCTGCCAGGTTGCTTAATCTATTTCTGTTGGGGTTTTTAAACAGCTGGAGAGAGACCTTCAGGCAGACTCCTTACTTCAAAGGGGAGCTGGTGTGCAGAGCAGGAAAGGAAAGTGGTCATGTGAATCTTCACGCTAAGCAGACTACTTGAGTGTTTATGTAGCAACTCAATTTTTTTTTGAGGATGCGTGACTTAATACCTGCATATGCATTACATCAGTAATGTAAATTACTGCTCATTGGTTCCTGCTTTGTTTCGGATAGGACAGGGCATAATCTTCATCATCTGGAGAGAGAGTTAAGCACAGTGAGCATCAATCCAAGCAAACACACAGGGGCTAGACAGTGACAAGGGCATCTGCCTGCACATCTTAACATCAGGAGGAGGGGGAGTGAGGCGGAAGGCATTCAGGGAGAAGGATGCATTTCAGACAAGTACTTTGGTCCTGTCTGGTCAGCTATGCTTTGTCCAAGTGATGATTTGTACTGGATAGAACATTGCCATTTCCTATACTTTTCTTAATATTGATTTAGGGCAAATGAGGAGCTGAACATAATTTTTGGCATTTCAACATTATTGCCCTACTGCTTCTTAGCTACGTTTTTAGAAATATTGAATGCTTTGAGAAAGGAATGGTACAGATAGTCCAGGACATTGTACTCATAATGATTCACAAGATTCTGTATCTGAGAGAAAAGTCTGTAATAAGCAATAAAAATGGGATAGGTATATTTGGTGATCAATAGCAGCAGAAGATGTAGAGAAATGACTAAAATGGAACAACATCTTGTTTCACTGAAAGTAATTTTCCTTAGAAAAATGGGTACGAAAGGCAATGTACTTTTCTGAGTATTTTCTACTACTTTCTTTTCTCACACACTGGGAGTGTGGAAAAACTTATTGTTCATATGTATGAGCACTCTACGGGATTGTGATTTGTAAACAGGTTTTCAGAACTGGATTTGAGCTAATGAATTTCATACACTGCATGTGTTCTTTTACCAAGTTTTAAAAATTATTTTTTTTTCCCTTAGACATCTGCTGTGTGCAAAGGGATTTTCAAAATATCTATCTTCTCAATATACTTAGGAAGAGGAAAGTCTAAAAACTGATCAGTGATTTTACTCTTTGGCAACTTGACATATGAACTGCCTAAAAATAAATGTCTGATTTTCTTAGTTATCTTATTGACAAATGGTTATCTTGCATTTGCAGTGACACCTGTATAATTTCAGAAATTGTTGCCACCCTGGAACCATTTTTGGATAATTGTATTTCTGCTTCCTAAATATATTTGTGGTATTTTAAGTCAGATTTCAATCTATAAGGATCTCTTCATCTGTTTAAATTCTTAGTTTATAAAAGGAATAGATCATATCCATATTGCATATTACCAAATTGTCATGTAGAAGATATTCTGATTTATACCTAAAAAAACTGGTGCTTTCAGCTGTTAAATTACTGTGTAGCTCAGCAGATCTGGGTATCTATTGACATATCTCTCACAAAAGGTTTGCACAACTTCTCAGAGCTGTCTACAATGGTTTGCTAAGGACTATATATCATATTCATGTTGCTTTTGTCCTCTTTCATTCTTGGTTTAGACCCTAGCATGTTTCCTTTCCTTAGCCTTTTGCTGAACCTAAGTCTGAGGATATTGCATTTTATGACCTTTTCCTATGATTATTTTATTTCCCTCAACCTTTGAGAAAAAATACACTCTTTTTCAGTCATAAGCACACTGTAAGAAATTTCAGAATCAGACCACTTAAGAAAACCATTTTGACTTGGAGAAAAGACCGTGCTGCTGTTGCTTCTGCAGTTGTACCTTGGTAGGATGTGACATGAACATCATCTTACGCCCTGTCTGTATATCTTTGACTACATCATGCACAATCGGAATCCTCTTGCCCTTCTTTTTTCCTGAACTGCTACTTAAAATGTGAATTTTGTCCAATACTATTTATATGTAAAACAGTCTGTAATTATACAAAATTGGTCATTTCTCACCACACCTTACTTGAACAAGGATCAAAATCTTTTCCAAGATGGGAACTGTTGTTGATGAACTGTGAGACTAAGTTGGAGTCACAACTGTGAGATTTTCCCTGTCTTTCCTTAAAACCTGCTCTGGTATAATGCCCAGGAGGATGACAGCTAGGATGCTGTGATGAACTTTTTCACTTGTTTGTTACCACCATGAAGAAGTGGGGTGCAGCATATAATAAATGTACTGTCAGCTCTTGGGAGCATGGACTCTCCTTTGATAGCATGCAGTGTCTAGTATAATGAGGAAGCCCTTTAGGCAACACTGCTGCACTGATGAAAAAGAATAATATATTTGGAACTTTCTTTGTCTCATTCTTTTTGGGCATACATGTCTTTATTCAAGAAAAGAGTTTCTGGGCTCTTTCTACAGTTTTTGAGCCAAAAAAATGTCCTCCTACCTAGGGAACTAGCATTTCTAGCTTCAGACTTGGATTGAATTCCTGTGTTTTCCAAGTCAGAGTATAAAAACATATTTATTTATTTACTTCCCTTTAAGTCTTAGTAGGGTCATGCATGAGTGTCCTGATAACGTCCCTTCTCTGAGAATTAATGATGAATATTTTCAAGTAGTAACAAACAGTCTGAAACGAGCTCCTATTACCTGTCAGTGCAAATTAAAGCAAATTAAATAAAACCAAAACAGAATCAGGTCTTAACTGATTAAAAGGCACTTCTGACATATTAAGATACTCAAAAGAAAGTGTGGATCTATTCAATAGTTTGTGAGGGGCAGGTTCTATTTCGAAACAGGACACCATCCACACAAATAATCCTATTCTCCTGCATGTTAAGGTATGGGTGAATTAACGCTCATTAGTATGTTGAAGGATATTTAATTTGAACTTCTTACCTGGTCATTATTGATGCAATCCAAGAAGGAATGACTGGTGATTTTTTGATGTTCTCAGCCTTGTCTTATAGACGTCTTCTCATTTTGTCCACGAAGCTGAAGATTAGCTTGCATGGTAGTTACTCAAGACAACTTTTGTTACATCAGCAGCTTTAAAGAGGTAAACCAGGAATGGAAGCCATCACTGAAAAACGGGTTCATTTGTACATTTTTGAATAACACCAAATAAGTAAGTGGTCCAAACCCCAAAGCAGAGTAACTAGATGATGTAACCAATGAGGTCTTTTAGGGTGATAGTAGACCCAACTGTCCCTTGAAAATAAATGAAAAAACAAAAAAATCCAAACCAAACCAAAAAACCCCGCCTCCCCCCCCAAAAAACCCCAACAAAAAAAAAAAAAGAGAGAAAAGTCAGACTTTAAAGTAAGACTGCAATTCTAGAAGCAATGGACATGGTTTTTCTGGTGGGGTAGTTGATACAAAATAATACATAATACAAAAATAATTGTTTTTTTTTGTTTGTTTACATTTCAAGGCATGAGAAGACACAGATTTCCTGCTTTCAAAAAGAAAGTGAAAATATATGAGAGTAGGAAGGCACCAAACTGTGTTTAGAAAAAGCTTAATGTTCAGCTAAATGCACAGATGCATAAACTAAACACATTTTATGCTTATACCACTGTTTATATAGTAATGAGGATTTTCCATCAGTTTTCATCAGTTAAACAGTAGCTGTCTTTTTGATGTTTAATGGAAACAAGGCAGTCTTGCATAAAAACATCAGATGTATCAGCATGTTATGGTCTTTGATTTTTCATATGAGTTCAGCATAGTTATAACCATAACAGACCAATATTTTAACTTCCTCTCCTTTTGATTTTTGACTTGGATTTGTGAACTGAACTGGATCCAATTTTGCTTAAGGAGAAGGCTGGATTTTTGGATGATAGAGAAAGTCAATATCCAGTTTTTGTTTCTGTTTTGAAAGACATAGAAATCTTGTTTATGACTAGGAACATCTGCCAAATGCTCCAACACCAGCAAAAATTAACTATTTACTCAAACTGTTTACTCAAATGTTTCTATCTGTGAAAGTAGATATTGCTCCATGTTTCCAGTGCCCTAGAGGCCTATAAATCCCCTGGAAAACATCACAACAATGTGAAACAACCCAGTGCAGTTACCCAACAAGAACCATTTTTGTAGGGCTGTGCTGTACCAGAGCATGCTCAGTCCAGCCTCTACAATAAATCCAAGCCTTAGTGACATTTGTTCTACTGGCTGGAGTCACTAGGGAATGCAGAAAGGAAGGGAGATGCAAGCCATGCTAGTTGAACACTTTAAATAGCCAGACAGCAAGCAGATGAATCCTGAAAGTGCTGTGCTGCTAAGGAGCTCTAAGCAGAACAGTAGGTAAGAGAGGGAATGAAGTTGTTCAACACTTCACAGCTGCCTCTTGACACTTTGTCATGCAACAGACAGTTGAGATCAGATGGTTCAGGTTTTGTTTTGCATCAATAGAAATTATCAGCCAGTATATTGCAGGGGTGGTTATGCGAAGCAAACAGTCCCTTGTTTGTAGGTGTTCCCTCTGCCTCCAGATCCTGAGCAGCAAAAGCAAGAGGCCCATATTCAGCGTGGTTATCGATCTGCAAAAAAAGACTGGAAATGGTCTTTCAAAGATGTGCAATTTTAAAATAAGACACCCTTGATAAAAGTAGTATCGTATCTAATAATTTTATTCAGCTGGGTGGAATTTCAGTGACTGAGTAGTTTAAAAGTAAATGAAATAAGGTTTTTATATTGAAAGGAGTAACACCCCAGAGCTTGTGCCTGACGGCTATAACTTTTTTTTTTTTTGAAAGCTTCAGACCTTTATTGCACTTCTTTATATTTCTCTTGAATTTGAAACCTGCTACATACTCTTTTTCAGAGCTGCCAGACCAGAGTTCAGAAGGTATTTTTTGACGTTTAGAGGGAGATTTATCTACCTCCCCTCCTCACTCCATTAGCATGGGCAAATGCAGCATTCATTGCTATAGCATGAAATCTAGCCCTGGAATTGCTGGTTACCAGTATACATGCTGGGATTTCATTGTTGCTTCGAGCCTCTGCTTTTTGGAGTGTATTCCTACCTCCTTCTATAGGTATGCTAATAATTTTATTGACATTTTTTCCCCTATTTCTGGGATCTGATAATTACAAGTATTGTGTCTACTCTTAGTGCAGAGATCTAATCCTAGATTATATGGATGGGAAGAAGACCAAAGAAATACAACACCAATTTTGATTTCCTAGAAAGATGTAGTTCAACACTTATCAGAGTCAAAAGGCAGGACAATGTGTTACCCCCCAGCTGCCAATTGTTACTGGAGGTGACAACTGATCGCATTAGAGAATGTGGGTACTGATTTGAAATATTTTAATAGTACAATTAAATAATCTCTTAATTTGCTTTTGGCATTACAACTTTTAGGATGAAGAAAAAAGCTATACCTATCCAACTTCTATCTTCAATATTTATGAATATTTTTTAATTTTCTTACGCCAGTAGAGGTAGGTATTTAAAATGAGCTTTTTTAAAAAAAGTAAAACAAATACTGTCTAGGATTGCAAAACATGTATAGGATTTACTAGGTTTTGACATGCACTGTCAGAATATTTCATTAGCAAAATACTTTACCAGGAAGGCCTTTATTCTCCAGGTTGTAGGCAGCAAGGGGTAGGAGGTGAGTGATGGAAGAGTCAGGCCCTATTATTTAACATTTGTTTGCCAAATGGTCTCTCTGATTGGAGGAAACAAAAGTTTTTACTTTCGAATGACTTTAGTGATCACAGAAAGACTTTCCATTACTGAAAAGGAGTTAGAAATGAAGCTGGGGAAAAAATTACCTTTTCATTTGACTAAAATACTGTGGGCATCAGGTTTAATTAATGGATGCTTTTGGGTTGTGGGGTTTCTTTTATTTTTTATTTTTTTTTTTAACATATTTGTTCTCAATGGGCTCACTTGAGACCAGAACTTTATGTACACACTAACATGTTTGCAAAATCAGTCCCTTGCTACTATATTTTCTAAATAAAAAAAAGACTTTTTAAGGAATATCAACTCCTTCAGAAGTAGCAGTCCATTTTTAAAGTTAAAAGAAGGTTTATAATTTTCAGTTACTGTAACTATAGTCTCACTATACCATATAAAAGGGAACAGTACAAGTATGGCATAAAAATTTGCCATCTCAAAAGCTATACTTGAACCCATACTTGAAGTAACTTCTCCTTTTGGATAGATAGTATTTTCTTGCACTCCAATCTTAAAATACTAGGAAGGCCTCCAAAAAATTATGCTACATCTTTTTGCTCATATGAAAGTTAAAGGTTTTTTTTTTAATTGTACTCTGCCAAAATATTATGAATCACAGGTTTTAACTGTGTAAGTTGACTGTTAGCAATCAAGAAAAATTAGTCATCAAAAAGCCCTACCAGACTGTAAAATGAATAGTAAATTAGATCTAGCAGAAAACTTAAACCTGCATTGTTAGCTAGACTTTATTTCTTTTGCAGATTTATTTCCTTTACCAAATATACTATTTAGAGAAATATTTTGGGTTTTCAGTTTAATTATCTGAGCATTTTTCCATCCTTTAACAGTTGTACTATAGGTTGAAAAGGACGTTGTGTTAGCATCAAACATGACAAATCCTTCGGGTGTTTTTAATGGATTCCGCCATTTACCATAATCATTTGAGAAAACATAAAGGAAAATGTGGCATGGTGATAAATAAGGGAATTCGTAAGTCAAAACCAGCTGATATTCAGGACTTCTAAAGCAATCATTAGGAGGGTTTCTATCTTGTATTAACAGACAGTAGTAGTTTTAAGTGAAAAATGAAACTTTTGTGGTTGGTCTGAAAGCCAATGGTACAAATAGTTAAAACATCTGAAAAATTTTATTTTACAACCTTTTTTATTTCAGTTTCCCCTGAAAGACAGGTAATTCCATTTAATTGTAAGTGGGAAAGTACTTTTCACTGGTTTTCCAGTTTTATAGATAGTGTTTTACTTCAGTACAATGTTGTAAAGTAAACTGTGAATGAAACAGTAGAAGACACCCAGAACAGCAACCCTGTTGGGTAGGAGAGTGTGTGCGTGTGTGTGTGTTTTTCTGTTTTGAAGAAAGTCTGGATATCTGCTAGGTAGGTTATGAGCACAGCTGGGCCTGTTGGCTTCATTTTAATGCTTTCTGAGGGATAATAAGATTTACAAAACATGTCACTAAAACATATGCAGGCAAGTACATTTGCACAGAAATCTATATTTCTTAAAGACCCAGACAGAGATTACATTTGTGCCTCATGCTGAAAGCTGTAATGCCCCACTAGCTGAGCCATGTCCAATAGAGACAGCCACTAAGGCAGAGAATGACCACATGGAATTGCTTGTGGGGGCTGTGACACTCATCAAGACTGTGAAATGGAAGGTGATTTGTGATCTTGCAGCTCTGCGAGGTGCTACACACACTTTAGAGGCCAGTTATAGGTGTTTGAAAAGGACAGGTTTTAGAAAGAGTAAAAACATTTCAAGCAGACTGAATTAAAAAAAAAGGAGAAAGGGCACACTAATATAGGATTAAACAGAAATATAGGATGTTAGATTTGCTCCAGACACTGCTTTTTTTCTGTCATATGTTCAACATATATAAAATTTTCACTACATCACTAAGGGGTTCCGAATAAATCTGTTTTGTGATGAATGGGAAAAAAAATTAGCTAGTGTAACACACGTGGAAGAATTACATTAAAAATACCACTGTGAAATGGCTTCCTGTTTCCTGCAGCAGCAAAATAATTCTTAGAAAGAGTTAAAGTGGAATTGTTGGTACCCATTTATATTTTCCTTTGTGTAACTGTATCCTAAAGCTTTGAAAAGATGAGTGAGTTAGGCAATATGGAGCCCTTAAGAAACTGTATTAAACTGCTGTAAAGTGTTTCAACTTTTATTGCTAAGTATGGAAAACTAAAATCCTAGATTCTTTGGCTTATGTGCAAAGTATTTACTTTTTTGTTCAGACAGGAGGTTATGCAATTGCAATAAACTTTTTTTAAAAAGCAAACTTAGAAGTCAGCAAGATTTTGACTGTTAAGTTCTGCCTGTATATTTTGAAAAAATATATATGAAGGAGCCTAAGAAAATACTCTTCTTTATTCAACTTGAGATTTCTCATGATCCTACACAAAGTAAACTGGTACTTATAATGGAAGCAAAATCAGCTCTCATACCCTTGTGGTTGCGAAGAGATTCCACTGAAATTCTTGAGCTTCTTCAGGTTGCTCACGGTAATTTGGGGAAGAACATGGCCTATCCTAAGAAACTGGCCCAGATGGCACACTCTTTTCTGGGCCATTTGCTCTAGTGAAGGTACATATTTTAGCACAATGAGGTGGTCTCTTGCAAGATCTACAAGAATTACATTAGATTCTGGCTTTTACTTTATTCTAATGTAAGGTCTTGCGTGTGAGGAGTGGAGGCAATGGCTCTGCCTATCTGCAGCACACTGACTATGGAAGAAAGAGCTCTAGGCTATACACTTGGTGAAGTCTGTAATCAAATTATACCTTGATTTCTGCAAACTATGGATAATGTGAATGATGTGTAAAAAACATTAAAGCCTAGTTGCTTATAGATAAAATACAATTTTTTATTAGAACTATATTTGGAATTTCACAATGAAGATTTATCATAGTGATTGCAGAAAATTAAATTATTGACATCTTTTCATGGAGTAACTAAGTAACCACATTAAAAATTTTTTACTCACTGATTCAAAAAGTAGCATCCACAAGGTCTGAATTTTCCAAGCAACAGAATTATTACCAAGAGCTGACTGCCACTTGGGAAGCAAACATGGCTAGTTTTGCATCGGAATGTACTGCTTAAATACAAGGGACTTTGAATGTAAATGTGAAAGCACATAAAACTAGTGGCCATTTATGTACAGAAGTTAATATATAAAAAGGGTTTGTAAAATGTATTGCTCCATGTATGCTCCCATCCTGCTGTGATTTGTAGTCTAATACAATAACAGTGGCAGTCTGGCTTTACAGAGGAAAAAATAATATATCTATTTTCATGATGTTTAAATTCTAGGTAGCACATGCAGGAAACATACTGGTATATTTTGATATATTACTGGTGACTTTCTTAGCAGCAAGTCACTGCAACATATTTTTTTGATTCCTTAGCCACATCTCAATTTTTGCCGGCAGTATCTTAAACTAGATGTATGGCATATGTCATATAAAGCAGAGGAACAACAACTAAATTTTGCCTAAAGAGGCAAATCTACATATCCTTGTGAGAAAGCATTTCCTCAAAAACCTTACTGGCCAAAGGATTAAATCATCCATAGTGCATTCTTTATCACTTAAGTATTTCAGGTTTCTTTTTTTTTTTTTTAGATATGAATTATATATGGCTTTTTGTTAAACTTCAGTCCCAGAACACTGCCTAGTATTTTTGGCAGGACAAGACTCTCTGATTTGCAAAGCTAAAGAGAAACACTACAACCTATCATTTTTGGGAGGTAAGAGTTGTTGAGAGGTGATTGTCTAAGTAAGTTCTGTGTGTCTCACACTCTTTTCTCTTCTCAAGCAACCACTTCCCTACAGTTTGTAGTGCTTTAGATCTTTCAAACACCATCTTGACAGAGAAGATCTATTTTCCCAAGTACAGACTGTAAATAATGTAGGGCCATTCCTTCCAAAAAGGAATATTTTAATGCCTCCTTGGAGTTCTGATACAGCTGCTCTCCAGGGAAGAGCTTTCATCAGAATAACGATGATGAGATGATGACTGAGGCATGCACTGTGTTTGGGTTGGGTTTGGTTGCTCTTCACTTTTATCCTCTTCCTCTTGGTTGGAAAGAGTCTCTGTGGGAGATGTCTAGGAGGTGAGACTCAAAAAAGAGAAATTATATAAACTTCTATATCAACTAGTGTTTTCTTCACTTGTTGGTCTTTGTTTCAAGAGGCTTCTGCATGGAAAATCTTTTGGTTTAATTTTATAGGTTAGCGTTTACTCTGGAAGATTCACTCCTAATCACTGGGGAGATGGTCCTGGCAGGTCTCAACATCATTAATGAAGCTCCTCTACATAAAAGCAAGATATAAAACTCGTTTGGTAAAAAGGCAAAAAACAGCACATGTGTTATTCGATGCTGTATGTAAGAGATGTATCTGCAGAAGTCCAAATGGGAATTGTCAATCCCAGTGGATAAAAAGTTGTATTAAAATGCAGCCTGTAAAGATCTTTTCAGAGAAATCCTGTGTCTCCTTTCCTATAATAAGCTGTGATTACACACACTTTGGACAGAGAATAGTGTCTTCCACATGAAGATCTAATCACTAGGGTAATTACTCACATGAGAGAATACATATGTTTTCTTCCATATCTGCATGGTTTGAAGAAGCAATGACCTGTATATGTTATATAGTTAGAAGGTAGAAGAACATATTTTTAAGCAGAGGTATCTTCAAGAACCTGCAGCATTAGCTGCTACAGTGTTATGAATCAATGTTTCCGACACTGCAGTATAATTCCTAGACTTTTACTTTCAGAAGGCAGTAATAACAAAATGTTGGCAGCAACAGCTAGTAGGTAATGGTTTAGGACAGTATATAGTGTGTTTCAGAATACCCACAGGTTTTGCTGTGCCAGTTCAGTGTTTTTTTTGGGTGCTGATATGAGGCTGTTTTAACTGTTAATTGTCACAGACTGTTAGAAAGTATTAACTCAATAAGCAAACAAAAGTTTGCTTTCATTAGACTGAAAAGAAGGATTCATGTAATTTTGACATCGTACTTGCGCTACTGTGCAGTTTTGCCCATTTGCACATGCAGAGTTGCGAATTATGGAAATTATGATCTTGTTTGTTCCAATATTTAGTGAATTGCAGCTCCAGAAATACTTGTAATGACATTCTCAAAAGAGGCACTCAGACTGAATGTGTTCAGTGATTTGGATGTATACTTTTTCACTAGGCGAAGACTTTTAAGAACATTTTTTAAATGACTGTGAAGAGAAAGAAAATTATGAAACAAAAATAGATTAATAAAGTCTGCAGCATTTGGTGCAAATAAGAGTAGGTGCATCAAAGTAAACATAGATATGTAGACTTAATTTTTTTTTCTTTTGTACAAAGATCATACGCAAAAGTAGGGAGCAAGGATTTAAATTATGATCCTGCAAAGCAAAGGGCAGTGTTTTGGATACAGGGTAACTCTTCATATCAATTCTGAGCAACTTTGAATAGAAAATTTAGAAAAAAAGTCATATAAAATTTCATAATATTCTGTATTAAATGTCAAAAAATGTCTGAAAGTGACCATTTCTGGGTAAATCTTGCTCTCACATGTAGTTTCTGGCAAAAAAATAGGAACCATATGGAGACGTCTGCACCATCTCCTTGCTACTTTTCCTTCAGTTTATACTGCTCATATCTCAAAACAAAAAAGAAAAGCAAGCAAGCATTTTGAATTGAATCCCATATTGTGTTCTATTGATTTCTAGAAGCTTTTGTTTACATGTTAGTGATTTAAACAAATGTCAAGGATTTATGTTTGAAAGAAATTTTCTTTCACACAACATTAAACTACTCAGAAGTAGCAAGATTTTTGCTTTTATTACTTTGTATATATTGCTTCATTTTAAAGTAGATACCTGTGTAGTAGTTGTTTTCCGCAAACACTTGATCATCATTTAGAGGAAGGTATGCAATTAGGAACATTTAATTTATCCAACGTCACTATAAATTAATAGTGAAATAAATTTAGAAATAGTTTGCTAATGGTAGGGGCTTTTCGAGGGTAAGTGTTGGAAACCGTTAGTGAAAGCTGAAAACCTGAAGACTGAACAATGGGGTGAAATCCTGATGGCCTTTTTGTCACAAATCCTTAGTGATTATTGTCACTACACACCCTCAGTATGGATGTCAGGATCTGAAAACCTTCTGTAACTACCAGTAGAACACTATCAATCTGATTTATTTTTGAAAATTTTTGTCTAGGGTTTCACATTACTGGTATTAACTGAATGTTCATTTCTGTCTGAGAAATGAAGGTATGTCAACTGTTGAAATAATCTAAGAAAAAATAATAGGTGCTTCTTGCACATTTTACCTTCGATTCTGACCCTACCTGATTACTAGCAGATCTTTGTACCATGGATATCCCCACCAGTCTCTTTCCATGTTCTTTCCATGTCTTTTTTTTTCCTAGGCATGCATCATAAGTAAAAACACTAAAATTATCACTTTTCATATTCTACACATAGGAGTTTGATCCTGTGTTTGCTTGGCATGTTTCATCTCTTGATGTAGAGAGAAGGAAATAGGAACTCTGGTGGGAGAATACAAACGTTGGGATTAAGAACAAACCTTTCCTTAAAGTAAAGCAGAAGTAACTTTTGAGGGTGGAGAATAGTGTAATTAGGAATGATTTTTTCTTTAAATAAATCTTGAGCTGTTATTCAACTTGGCAAAAATCTAAGTCTTCAAGGATTTGTGGAACAGCCATTTATAACTTTGAACACCTTTCCAAATGGTACCTTCTTACATCAGTTACCAACAAGCATTTTTGTCTAACAGGAGACATTAAAGATGCTGCCTGGAGTTTTTGAAAAGTGATAAAAATGGTTCTAAGAAAGAGGCATGACCTGCATCCCTCAAAGCAGTGTTTAACTGCTTACATTACTTGACATCCAAAGAACAAAGGTTTCCGAAAGAGAGACTGATAAGGTACAAATACCTGCATGTAGGCTACATCTTCTGAAAGTGTGCCAGAATTTGTCTGGCAGAAGGTGGAAGACAGACAATATATATTACAGTATTTTTCATCAAGTGGTTTGTACCATCTGTATGTATTTTATGTGTGCCTTTTGAGAGGCAAGTAGTCTAACTTAGTTCCCCCTAGGCTTTGTTCTCTGCCTCTACACCTACCACTTGGCATAAGATGTAGCCAGTAGAAGAAAACTAAGGTTCTTGGGACCTTTTTCTTGTCTTAGTTGCAACAGCTGCAAAACAGATGTAGGCTGACATGAGTTCTGCCAAGAATCTCTTCCAAATCTCCCACCCATTTTCCACCAAAGAGAATCTAGTCAGGTGATATGAACAGAGTCCTGAAGGTCAGAAAGAGATGAGAGTTCCCAATCTTGGCTTTATAGAGACTGTTAAAAAAAACCAGCAACTGATTAGTAAACCTAGAGTCTTTCTCCTTGGAAATTAAAATAACCCAAAGTTTTAAAACTACAATTCCAAGCAGTACAACATCAATAGGACATAAAAGGCAACCTGTACATGAACCACAGCAACACTGCACTGAGCAGGTCAGATGACAGCAAGAGTTCATACTCTTGATCACCTAACTGGTATCCATTTAAGTCTCTTTTTAGATATATTTTCAATATCTCAAATGCATTGAGCAAAATACCATTGTCTTGCTGGCCATATCTCTGTTGAAACAGATTTCCTGGGATTCCAGTTGCTCTGTTGCATTAACCTCAGTATTGAGAGGGAGTCAGCTTTTTGTACCTGCCTCAGGTTTCTGCATACCTCTCCAACTTCTGCTTTCAGCAGAGTTTGAATAGACCATGTGTTTTTTAGTGTATCTCAACTATTACAAATCCAATCAATGATATTCTCAAAAACAAATAAAACCCTGCAACTTTTCCACTGTGTCAGTCTGCTGATGGAATCTTACTGCTGACAAAACTATGACTGTCAGGCACTTAGAATCCAGCATTGAATTAAAGGTAGTATCCAGCAATGCCAGAAATGTCTAAATAACCAGTAGTCCAAGAATGCTTATATTTGCACAGGATCTGTGTGGGCTAACATTGATAGCAGTTCTGAATCCCCTCTGTTGGCAAAGATGATGCACATGTGCTACTCATGCAGTTATATTTCCCTTTCCTTATCCAGTATTCCTCCCCTTCCCTTTTCAGTATCCCAAGACCCATTGGCTCTGAATGTTATGAAAAACCATTTGCTGCTGTACAGCAAAGCTGTTTTCCTCATAGAACCATCTGCTTGCAAAAAACGCTCATGTTACAAGTCTCAGTCACTTACAGAGATCTGTATCTTCCTGGGAAATGTTTGGATGGGTACTCCTGAAGTTTTTTCCTTCAAATATTCACAATAGAAGTAGCTACCAAGGCTTCACAGCCTTGACCAGTCTTTCTGTTGTGTATCCAGGCTCATGTCTTAATTTCTAGTGTTTAATTTTCAATATGGTATCAGTGTCGTATGTAGGTACATTAATTTTATTTAAGGTCACAACATTTAGTCTGGAAACCAGTCAGCCATGGATCTTTCTTACAGCAAGTACTGACAGGGGAAGACTTGGCTCATGGCCTCACGCAGGCACAGGATCACCAGGACAGTTATAAGAGGATTTTAGAAATGACTTGCATGAAATTAATTTCTGTGTCATACTGCATATTAGGACTTTGCACACCCACCTGCTTTCAAACTTGTATGAAACACAACTGGCGGTATAAGAATGGTAAGCCCAAATCCCAAGAATAATGATTTAGGTATCTCTCTTCAGTGGTTCAATGGAATGGGGATATAGGGATTTAAGTATTTAAATTCAGGTGATCTACTAGTATTTGGACCTTATAATAGGATGGCAGACAAGGAAATTTTAAGGAAAAAAGCAATATGCATGTTCCTGAAACAGAAAAACATGAAGAGAAGTTACAGTGACTCTAGTTTGCCTACTAGTATAAAGGAAGAAATGTGAATTTTTGATATGTCACGTTTTCTATGTTGAGTTTGGATAACGGACCTTGGCTCCACACTACTGTCAGTGGGCCTGCCATCTAATGTGGTCCTACCCTAGGAAATCCCTACTCTGCTTGTGGCTGAACAACTCCCAGATCCACTCAACAACTTTGGTGGATACCCTCAGTCACACAGCCAGCAGTACACTTGAAGCAGTGCATTTGAAGCAAAGTTCTGTGTGTCATGTCAGCAAAAGTAGAGGTTTGGTGATATGTAGCCATTAGCTTTAAAACATTTTAAATTAATGACTGTAGAATTCAGTCAAGCATCAACAGCTCTTATAAAAAAAAATCAAAAACAAAAAACCCACCAAAGTTTCCTACCACGTAACGGAGTGACGGACAATAAGTGAAAACATTCTTATACCTTTATAAAATGTATATTTGAAACCAGACTCACTGGCCAGTTGGACGGGCTCAGGCATGCTGATGATTCATCTGACACAGAGTCCCAGGGAGTGATTTTTTTTGAGAGCCAGTTCGTTTGGATCTTGATGCACGTTTCTATTTAAATCAGCAGCTGAAGTGTGAATTAATCTGTGACATTTTTAAGATGGTTTCTGAGGCCAGAATTTGACTAATGATACTCATACTGATCTCCTGCTAATTTTGGATTTATAGGTGTTGTATCATACCCAAAATTACAAATGTCTGGTCTTTTTATTTTTTTCTTCCTTCTTTTTCCTTTCCACTCTCTCTTTTTTTTTTTTTCCTTACAGTTTGAACTTTCATTTATTTAAACTGACTTCACTGACAGCAACAGAATGACTGCCACTGAGTTACTGAGTTCAGTAGTTTGGGTCAGGACCAAATATACCTGTTTCTGAGACTAAAAGGAATCATGAGGGTGATAATGAAACTTTCAGCTAAGCTCCTCTGATTGTGGCCAAAGTATTCCTTAGGTAATGAGCTCTAGTGGTAGCAAATTTCCTATACTGATACCAGCTTGGCAAAAAGTTCCTACCTGCACCATAGCATGAGTAGGAGAAGATCCCATGGGACATGCTCACCAATTTCTTTTTGACGTGTGTTCAATTTCCTATGCTTTGTCTGTCAGCTTTCCCTGAAAGCGTAACTGGACTAAACCTGAAAGTGTATGCTGTAAAACAGCTTTGGCTTAAGGTATTAGTGAAATGATAGGAGAGAGAGATTCTTGAAGTATTACTCATTATACACTAATCAAATGATACATATCCTGTACTGATATGGATGCACTGAGAGTTGCCAACAGTGGGAAGGAATTGAAGCATTGCAGAAATTCTTCAGAGAATTGTTAGAAAATGAAACACTGCAAGGTTTTAAGCTAAAGTTTGATGTGTGTGAATGGAAGCAGCAGCTCAAGTCTGCCAGAATAGCTTCTGCTTTCCTGATTTACAGTGAAGGATCCATAGCAATGAAAGCCAGGGTGTGCTTCAGAGACAAGAAAGTTTGAAGAGTGTAGCTTTAGTTTGTTGTTGTCTTTGGGCTTGTTTCCTATTTAGCTGTACACTTGTCATTACATCCACTTTTGCTTTTTTTTTTTTTCAGATTCCCAAGAAGGAAACTACAAGACAGAGGTCAACAGTAAACCCAGGAAGGAAAGGACAGCTTTCACCAAGGAGCAAATCAGAGAGCTAGAAGCAGAATTTGCTCATCATAACTATTTGACCAGGCTGAGACGATATGAGATAGCAGTAAACCTTGACCTCACTGAAAGACAGGTACTGATGAAAAACAAAGGACTTTAAATGCCTGCCCATATGTACCAGTGGTTAGTAGCTCCTCACAGTAGAGCTCGTGTTTATAATGCTAATATTTATGCTGATACATCAGATTGAATGTTTTTAGCAAAATTACATACATTTCTTATCTCTCTGTTGTGCAAGTAATTTATACTTTTATATGTAACACAGATTAATTTCATTTATTAGGCAGAGATGAAAGATAAAAGCATGAGTCATAGACCTGTTAGATGAGTGCATGTCTTTTCTAATCTGTCCAAACTGATGTCATTGAAGACACTGTACGTACAAGTAGTTGGTTTGTCTGCATGCAACAAAATACTAGCATCTTGGTTCAGTCTATTAAGTATATGCAATGGCCATTATTCCAGGGTTTCTGAACATCCTGTTTCCAGATGGCAGCAAAATGGGAACGCTAGCAAAACTGGGATACAGGCATTTTAAACCCCTTTATCTTACCCTGCTCTGTGAAAGCAGAGGAGATGATGGAATTTCTTATCACTGTTATTGGTTTCCTGCTCACCAAACCCTGGTCCAGGAAACACTTCTGCATATGCTTAAGTTTCATCATGCATGTTGTCACATTGATTTCTAATGGAAATATCCATGTTACACATGTATTGAAGTGTTTCAGGATCTCATCTCTATACACTAAATAGGTAGTGAAGTCACATTTCAAATAATAATTACATCAACGTACACATTTTGAAAATGTGTTTCAGTAAAGAAGTTTAGAATACTGGCCTCAAGTACACAAAATCTGATGAAATACTTCCTACTATTCCTATTAAAATGGAAAGCTTTTTGCCCACTGATAGACAGTCATTCTTTTTTCAGGAATCAATATGAGATTGAGGGACTGCTTTAGATGCAAACAGTATGATGATATAGTCAAAAGTAGGTATCAAAACAGCATAATGATTTGTGAAGTCTACATAGAAGATATGCAGTTTTCTTGAGTTTCATTAACACCTGCCATAAGTAGATATATCAGCAAAAACCCAGCCTCTTCTAAAAAAAAGAAAGAACACATTTACTCACAAAAGCAAATGCAACAGTTTTTTTCTTTGAAAGCTTCTAGAGAATGGCTGTACCTTTCAGCTTGTCAAGAAAAACACAGCAACTTCTTGTTTGACTTGACCACATTGCCGGGTTCCACTGGGGTAATTTTCAGTTACTTAAATATGGTTGTTGCATTTGCGAATCACACCATTTTGTATCAAACGATGGATAATATTTTGCCTTTTTTCATTTCCACTGCCTATTCTATTTAGATTCACACCTGATTTTGACAGGTAAGGAGAGGAGGAATGAATTCTTGTCTTGGTGACAAAGGTAGAGTTGGCATGAAACTGAACAATGATAAATAAATTTTAAAAAATATCTGCTGGCCAATTTGACAAGAATCAGTCAGCTGAATATATCTCTATATTTAATAATGGTGAATTTGGCCTAGAATTTAACTGTTCTCCCCAATAAATTCCATATTCTTTTCTTTAAAGATCTGGTTGAGTAGTACAACTAAATGAAGAGACAGTTCACTATCCTGAAGGAAATAGTTAATCTAAAAGCATTTAGCATACTGAAAAGGGACAGATAAATGTTGAATATTGTCTCTGGAGGAGAAAAGGAAGCCCAGCTACTTAAGTGCAGAGAAATCATTTAAGTCATGGCAGTACTTACTGTTTTCCAGCTGTCACAAAACGTCAGTTTTAAGCATTCTGCTGATTATTGTGATAATTTCTATAGAATTGTCATTAGTCTATTTAATTACGTAATCTAATCCTTCTCTGCTTCCCCAGATTATCACAGAGTGACAACTGAGCTCCTAGAGATAACTCCCTTCCTTCCTTCCTTCCTGCCTTCCTTCTTGCCTTCCTGTTTAACACCACCTTAGAAAAGGAAAGCATTAAGATTTTTAGTTTGATAGAATCCAGCTCTGTATCTTGCCACAGTAAAATGATCTGAAAAAAGGAGAAAAAGAAACAAAAAAAAAGCATAAAAACTGTATCGTTAATCAAAAAACAAAAACTGAGAGGAAATTCTGAACATATTTTTCAGTTTCTGAATAAAACTAAGCAAAGTAGTGAGGTAACTTAGAAATGTTGTAAACTAGAAATGTCTCTTTTAAATCAAATACACTGCTTTGATAGAAAAATGGTTTAAATAGCATGGATCTGGGTGTGGGTTTCCATGGTATATGGCAGACTTCAGAAGTTGAATTCCATAAATCAAAAGACTTGGCTCTTCTTGCATACTTGTTTTACATTAGTATTCCTCCAGTGACTTAAAAACATACTTCAGGGTGAGCACGGTGTGACACTAATATTTCTTTTCTCTCCAGCTGAGAGAGGGTACTCTCCTTCAGGACCTGTCTTTCCATCATTACCAAAATGAATCATCACTCTTGAGTGAGATAAGAGCACTTATTTTCATTCTTACTAGTGTTACCACTTTTTTTTTAAACTAGCTGTCCCAACAGAGGAGACCATATGTGACACCTACCTTCAACAGGTGCAGAAAAATTATCTAAAATATATTGATGGAATTATCTGCACCCCACTCCCCTACCCCCTTTCCTGTGAGGTAGCATTTTTAGAAAATTGCAGTTTGCAGAACCGTTTTTCTTTAGTATTTTTCCCCCAAAAATTCATTGCAGAAAATGAAATAGTTGCTAGTTCCTTTGTTTGAAATAAGTGAAACACACAAGTGATAGCCTTGATCTCATCACATGCTGTAGACCTCTTGGTGTTGGGAGATTTCTTGATTGCTCATGAAACACTGAATTTGCATACAGAGAATTGAAACTTTCTTGAGATATTACAATGACAAAAAAGTAGCAGAGGGTATTGGGTGAACTTGTATTTGTTCAGAAAAAAGGTTTGAGAGCAGACCTAACCCCTGGTGGAATTATTTATTCAGCATTATTTTTTCACTAGGATTTAAAAAAAATGAAAAGTGTATTATTCCGAGACAGAAGAAGAACAACAAAATAATCTGGGGAAAGTATTGCTGGGTCATCCTAAAGCTAAAACTTTCAGTTATTTCCCAAGATGTGAGATAAATCACAGAGCCTATTATCTAAAGAAATCTCTATCTTCCTCTTGACTATAGTGATAATTTCTACCATACGCCACAGATTAAAAGAGGCACTGACCAACTAACACTTCATAATTACCTTTCTGGCATTTAAACAAGCTGTAGAAAAAACATATGTCTGACCATATTTAAAAAGCCATATATGGGTATTAAAGTTTTCTGCAGTCATCAAAGTAAGGCTCCATTTGACTTTTGAAATAACTTACGAGATCAGTTCAAACATAAATGACTCATGGAAGGCCATTTCACAGAAATAATAATGAAAAAAAACCCCTAACAACATATGGCTCAGGAGAAGGAAGTAATCCTATCACTCCCTAAAAAGGAAACCTGAGTTACAAGACAGGAGGATGAAATGAAATAAGTGCCTCAATTGCCTAGATATTAAGAGTGCGCTTTGAGAGCATTATAAGCACATCTGGTGGTAGGATGGCTCTATTATGGTATTGTAAGAATTCCAGAAATATAGGTACATACAATTCCTGCTCCCCCTCCTATAGAGTGCACTCACAATCCCAGCTCAGGCAGCAGTTAATAATTTTCAGCTGGCAGGCCTCTATTATATTTTGAAGAGCTAGTTAGACAAAAAACTATCTGAGCTCCCTAGATATTTGTAACCTCAACAAGCACATTCTTGGCTTTTTTTTGTTCCTCCAGATAAACTTGGAGAAGGTTCCATGCAGACTTTTTAATATCTCACTGTGGGATGAGGGGAGGAAGCAGCTGCAGTGGGGTATCAGAGGAGTGGCAAAATGGACATTTTTATGGAGTTGATCCTGCCAAATATAGAAAGAGTAGGAGATCTTTCCATCTCACAAGATCTTTTTGCATGGAGCTAATCAAAAGAGTAATGTTGCAGTTCTTCAGGCTAGCTAAGGTTACCGGAATAAACAGTCCGAATATGTAATGCTTCTGTTTGCCAACATAAACGGAAAATCCCACCTAGTCAGATTAAATTCTGCTGATGGCAACTAGAAGGTCTATTTCTTCTCAACTTTAACTTCCAAATCTGCCTAGAAGCTAACAATCATTTATAAAAGGCCTAAAGATGTTGATTTTGCATAGGCAAACGATAAAATTGTGTCCAAGTGAGGAATGATTTTGCATCAGTGTTTGACTTCCATGCATGTGGTACCAACATGGAATGAGTCACAAAGAGAGAAGCTTTGTGATGCCTTTTTCTGCCAGAAATGGAAGCAAGCAGCACTATTATTTAAATTATACTTTGGTATAGTACCATAACCCATGCTGTAGCACTGCATTGTTAAGACGATGCCAAATACTACATGAAGTTTACCATTAGAAAATTTTTCTCCAGACCTGGTTACCTCAAAGCTTCATCACAAGTGACATCATTAAAATACTTCTCAGCATTACAAAGTTCCAGGGAGGCTAATCACTGCATTTTTTAGACTTCACTAGTAAGGTAAGAATTGCTTCACTTGGTCACCCAGGCAAGAAAACAGGGAGTTCAATACTCCTCCACGTGTTTGTTCTGCCTCTGGAAGTGTAAATGTCTGTTCATGCATCACATGGCATAACTAGTTTTCTACTTTAGGAAGCTAGTTTTCTGAGGTTAGTTGGTGAATATTTTCAAACAAAAATCAAACAAAATCAAATGGGATTGATAGGACAAGCTTGACCATAACTGATTTGTCATGCTGTCACATCTTCTCTGAAAGGCAGCTGTTCATTCCACACTTCCATGTGTTAAGCACTCTCTAGCCACACTATAATAATGAGTCTGTGTGGCTTGAAATCCTTTAGATTTTTTGTTTATTTAAAGTAACACTCTTAATAAAATCGAACTTTGATATTTGTCTTGAGCATTATAAATACCAGCAGTAAGTTACTGTGCTACTTCTGTTCTTTCTCAGGAAAGAATGCAGCTAGAACACTTAGTTATAACTTGTGCATAACTTTGATTTGTACAATAATTCTTTGTAAAAAATCACATGGTAAAAATTCAATCAGCATATTTAATTTGCAGTATTGATTGAATTCAAACAAGCAATTCATACACAAAGATCCAAGTGCCTCAAGCTGTTGTGAATGGACCCTACACCTGCAGAGAAACCCCGTGAGGTTCTGGGTGGGGAGAAACCTCTGCCTGTGCCAAGAGGCATATGTGATATAGACAGAAATATTAGCAATTCACACAGCTGCTTTTACAAAGTGTGTGAGGCTCTGCCATTACCTACCCCTGCTCTTTCTTAGACTCAAGTTGAGAAAGATGCGGCTTCTTCTGTCACCTGTTTAGGGAAAGAGGAGCTTTTAAAATTTGTCATTTGTAGTCATTTTAAGAAGTAGAAGAAATCAGTGGAGAACAAATGTTTTTGGAGAGTTAAAAATGAACATGTAGAATAAAGGAGATTTTTTTTGAAGGCCATTGAGAAATGCAGAATCTCTTTCTCGTTTCACTGGTTTCTACTCCTCAAGTAGTAAAGTAGCCTTTCTTCGCAGTAAACTAGTAGCAGATAGAAGCATCAGCATACTCATCCAAAAGCCAGTCTTGTTTACCTACCATCTTTTAACTTTCACATTCAGTTGATCTGTGCAAAATGGGTGCAGAGTGATGCACATTACAATTTTTTTATCATGAAGTAAAATACTCTACATGTGAGTAATTCAGGTAGGTAAATGGCTACACAAAGAAGAGGGAAGTTTAGCTAAAGCTCATCTTCCCCACAAACTAGTTTTCCACCATTTGTTTATTTTGTAGATTTGGAATCACACAATCATAGAATCATAGAAGTGTTTGGGTTAAAGGACCTTAAAGATCATCTAGTTCCAACTGCCCTGCCATGGGCAGGGAATGTTTCACTACACCAGGTTGCTCAGATCCTCATGGTCTTGAACACTTGCACGGATGGAGAGTTCACAACCTCTCTGGGCAACCTCACCCTCACAGCAGAGAATTTCTTCCTAATGTCTGATCTAAACCTACCCTCCTTCATCTTAAGACCATTCCCCCTTGTCCTGTCACTACATGCCCTTATCAAAAGTTCCTCTCTGTCCCTGTAAGCCCCCTTTAGGTATTATACATATGTGAAGAAATGGATGAAAGTAGACTCTAAAATGATGTATTACAGGAGAATAAGACAGAGGGAGATTTAGAAGCAGCCCCACAGATTGCCTTTCTTTGCCTTTAACCAAAAAAAGGAAAGACTAATTTGAAAAAAACCAACTTCCTTACACTATGTAAAACAAGTCAGTAGGAGGAAGGAACCTGAGATAGTGTGCCTCTTTCTGCTTAAGATATGTTAACTGCAAAATCTACTTTGGAGAGGTTTTGATTCAGATGGATTAGCTGTTTGATCATGAAATCAGTTTTGAAGACTGCTGGTGTAGAAGGTGACTGTCCTTTGGATGGAGTAGAGGGAGGTAAACCAAGTGGTCCCAAAGATTTCCGAAACTGGAATGAAGTACTGCTATCACTGCTGTCCTCTGAAATATAATGTCTATTCCATCCCTGTCTAAACGTGGGAGGTAGAAAAGAGAATGTATCACCTAAGCAGTACCAAAATCTCAACTGACTTTTATGTAACGATAAACCAGAACTCACTCCTACACCTTCCTGGGTGCCAAAAGCTCCAGCTGTCCTTTGTGCACCTGCCAAAACCTCCCCTTTTTCTCAACAGCTGCTGCAAAGTACTTGTACACATTCAGTGCAAAGTTCTGTAATGAAACACGGAGCAGATCATTTTAAATAAGTGAGCAGGTGACTTAGGTAATTTTAATCAGGAGGTTCTGGTACCACTCACTAATTTCCAAAGAGAAGTCAGGTTTCTTCAAGTGATGGATTTTGGAAATATCTTATAATAACTAAGAAGACATTTAATACTAAGATTTATATAAACTAGTTTTAATCTCTAAAATATATTTGAGATTTTTATGAGAATTTCTTTGGAATAGAAAATGGAAATCCTTCAAGTCATATTCTATGAACACTTACATTTATTCATGGGAAACTTTCTGGTTGTACATTTCTATTTACTTTTTTAAGTTTCTGAATAAACTATCATGAAAATACTATGTCTATACATGCAAAAAAGTTAAGCTTCAGCTGTATAACACCAGGGATTTCTGTAAAGTTCAGGAGTTTGACTTTCCTTAAAACTTGGCAGCATAAGTGTACTATCTAAAAATAACAGGAATGTTTTCAAGGCCAAAGAAAGTTGAAAAGTAAACCTCTTTTTTTTTTCTAATTTCAAAAGCTCAGGGTTATTTTTTTGTTATTTGCAAGCTCATCTGTATTGGAGGAAAGTAAATTGACAGTTTTAAAAATAAAAAAGCAAAAGAAAATGGACAGCGGCTGACCAGGGCAGAATGCTTTAAAGGCTTGATGCTTTGGTCTTCATGACATATCATTTAGCTATATTAAAACATGGCATTTAGGATGCTGACTGCAAAGACTCTTGCTTGGAAATATGGATCCCTTAAAGCAAAAGAACAGTTACAACTGGCACAGCACTCTTGTTTCTAATTTTTAAGGCTCTCTAGATATCAGGCCTCAAATTTTAATCTTGTTTGGGACTCATGCCACTAAAACGTGGAATAGAAAACCTGACTTCAGGAAAGAACCTTTCATTTCCAGAAAATAGCTTTTATAAAGAGAAAGTATTTTTTCTTAAAAGAAGAAAGAGAGCAGATAGTGCAACTAAGGTAGTTTGAATTCCATCAATTTTTCAGCCGATTGTTCTTAAAGTTAACATAATTGAAAGGCTCTGCTGAAGAAGGAGCATTAAATCAGAAGTTTAGGAACTATTCAAATTTTGAATCAAAAGGATGTGTTGATGTCCACATCAGGAAGCTATAGTAAAGATACACATGCAACACAGTGACATGTGGCCCTTAAGACTACTAAGGACCTATATATCATAGTATGTAATAATTATTTTGGCAATGTAGACACTAACAATGTCAACGTCCTTGTTTTGACTCCCCTCCTATGATTCCTGCAGAGTAGGCCTTAAAATAAACTGGTCACAGCAAAAACATTTATCTCGTATGTCAGGAGATACGCGATGAGAAATAATTTACTCATATCTTAAGTAACAGTCTAATCATCAGATGTGGAGATGCAGATGCTAAACAACTTGTTGACTAAGCGAAAAGAAACAGGGCTTTCGTGCCAGTAAGCAGATGTGCTCAATAGACTGGCTCATGAGCACTGATTTAGAAACAGCTGTTAATGCTACCATCATCTTTAATATAGATCATTTCCCGCCACTTCCTTTGTTTTCTGTGCATACATATGCTTGCTCTATACAGTCAAGTTGTGCTAGTCAAAGGGTGGAGAAGAGGGAGTGCATTTCAATAAACAGTAGGCAATCAGGACCTAATTCTGGGAGGTGGTGAGCACACTCAGGTCCTGTTGGAGCTAATTCAGACTTGCAAAATAGCATTAAAAGGTTTGTAAATCTTACTAAGTTTGTCACAGTAGATCTTTAAACTACTTTAAAAGGATATAATTTTTTGCAAAAGTTGTAAATGTGGTTCTCTCATTGGGAGAAATTTCAAGACTTTTTCAAGTCCACTTCAGTAAGGATTTTTCTCTCTCTTTTATTTTTATTTTAATTTTTCTTTATTTTTCTTTCAGTCATTCAGTCACTCTGTCACTCTTGATCTTTCCCTATTCTATTCTACTCTACTCTATTCTATTCTATTCTATTCTACTCTATTCTATTCTATTTCTTTTTCCTATCTTCTTTCTTTGTCCTCTCTCCTATATGTTTCTCTGTGTGTTTTGTTTTTATTCATATTTTATGCAAGACCTGTAAGATTTAAGTGAGCTGTGTGTTTAAAAAACATGTTTTTCCATGAACCAAGATAAACTGATGCTCTGAATTACTTCACAAAAAGTTTGCTTCACTTCCTTTCCACTGCTAAAATATCGATGGATCACATATCAGTAACAATTATACCCTCTATAACTGGATCTTCAGCTCCAAAGGAAGTTCAGAATTCCAATATCTAAATTTGATCTCTAGAGGAAATAACAAGTGAAGTACCTGTCTCATATTATTAGCACATGAGCTTTAAAGCCTTCATTTAGAGTCTATTGAGCTGTATGAAAAAACTCACATTGACATTAGTGTACTTTGGATCAGGTCAAAAGTGGACTTCAATACTTCATAATGGAGGACATAAAGAACCATGTATTAAAAAAATACCTAATGTATTCCCTCATAAAAGAGCCTTGCTGTACATTCACACAGCAAATGACATCAAAATAAATTCACATTATTTTCAACGATAAACTTCACTATAAATTATTTCTAGCTTTTGAAAATAATCTTTGACATACCAAATTATGAAATCACTTATTTTATATTCTCTAAGTGAATCAGATGCAGTTTATTTAAAGTCATGGAAAAAAGTGCCCTTTTTTTGCCTTTTTAACATTGTTACCATTTTCTCTTTATGGGAAGGCTATATGCCTGTCATTAGTATACTTCCTCCTACGAGATTTTCAGGGTTACTCTCTTCCTTCTACGCTAAAGAGAGTGCATGCAAAGGTAGCTGGAGTCATTTCAGCCCAACTTTGCCCAAATGCCATGTTTCCCATACAGTAGGTCATGTGCCGACATAGCGTTGCATGCTGGATCCTCTAAGGCATATGTAAATGTATCTTGTGCTTATTCTTCAAAAGGGAAGTCATCATCCCTTAATTGATTTATATCAACTAATATGCAGATGCTGATCTCTACTAATTCCACGGTGGAGGCACTTTACGGCTCTTATGAGCTGATCTGAGGGTTGGTGGTTTCCCATACAGTATACTCCCCTGAAGAAGTACTCCCCAGCCTGGATTCAGCTACTCATTACCTGGAAGCTGGTGTCAATCTTTTGGGTTTAATGCTCAAGAAGACAGACTCCTCTCAATTCTGCTGTTGTGAAGTGGTCTGAATTATAACAAGCAGAATCAAAATGTATTGTCATAAAAAACAAAAACCAGAATAATTTATTAAATTACAGTAGAAAACAGTCAAAAAGTGTCAGCTCAGCAGATGTGAGAATTAGCTTTGTCTGTGAGAGAAGATAAATGAGCACCTGTAGCAGAAGCCAGGCAGTAATCATCATGCTCACTCCTGTCCCATCCAGGACAGTTTCTGACTGGCCATACGAGTATTAGCTTCAGTTTCTCAAGTATCCACAGAAGAACTTGCTGCATCCAGAAGGCTGTTTGCCTGGATGTCTTCTAATCCAGTAAGTTAAAGCAGGTTGCATCCAGGCTGTGCACTGAAACTTTTACTTCAAATGTATCACGGTCATTTTTCTTGAAATAATGTATTGTATATATTATTACTTTTAGGCTTTCAGTGAATTATTCTGTGAATATTCAAGGATGTAGAAATATCCAGAGAATTGCTTGGGCCTCTTAGCAATTACTCCAATCCTGCAATTTCTTCTCACCAAAGAAAATTCTCTTGGCCCTTATTTCATAAGAAGTGTGATAATATCCCGTGATAATGGGTCCAATTCAAAGTGTATTATTTTTGATGTTCAGAGTATGACTGCAGTTGCATCTACTGCACTATCTGGCACAAGTAGCGCAGCGCCTTCTGCATGGGAAACTTCACTGTTTAAAAAAAACCCCAAAAACTAGACAAAATAACATTACCACTTCTCCCAGAAAGCTGCCAATGCTGCACCCTTTTGATGACACTGTTTCCAAGGACACTTCTGATACCAATCCTGAGTATGATTTCCAAGGACACTTCTGATACCAGTCCTGAGTATGATTATTTCCAACATCACAGCAGCCAGTAATAAATACCTTCCTTTTTACACTTATTTCACTTTGCAAGCTAGATTTTTTTGGCTCTGATGAGTAGCCTAGAGGAAAGGATGTGCTGTGCTTTAAGGCTCTTAACTAACCTGGAATCATTTTGCTCTGTTCCCAAGTGATTTGCTTTAATAGCTCACTTTGGCTTTAACTGGAATATAGAGTATTAAAAAAAAATTACCTTTCTTCCTCCATATAGATATACACAAAAGATAGTGACGTTACCTATCAGTTCAATTGTAGTAAAATTTTAATGTAAACTTCAAAGCGATAATAAAGGTTAAAAACTATGATGTTTCCTGGATGTGTAAGACAGATTCAGCAAAACAGCATTTTTGTGGCTCTAGTACTCATGTTGTACAATATGTCCTGCTGTGCCTGTTGCTTGCTGATTCTTTTAAAACTCTGAAACACATTCTGCTAAACACAGCAGAGGATATACCAACGTTGCAAGCTTTCTTGCTTTTTTTTCCAAGTTAAATGTTGCAAGCATTGTTTATTTTTCTGTGGAACTTTCATCTGAAGAGCTGCACACACACACATGACATTTTTCAGCAACATTAACTATAAATGAATCAAACCGAACAATATTCTATTCATACTGTTTTCAGTGACATTACTTTAAGCTGATCTGAAATCAGCCTTTAATCTGGTCTAATATATTTGACAGCTGCTATGCACATCTTTTTTTTTCTTTACTTTTCTTTTGGCTATTGAAAAATATTGTGGTTTGCAGTGCAAATAATTTAGGTTTACTTCTCCCTCATATATTTCCATACAGAGAAGGGGAGGAGGGGAAATGAGTTTCAGCTGGAGTAAATCTTGGGGTTTAATGTGACTTAAACACAGATACATTTTTAGTCTTCCATATTATGAATTTCTTTTTCATTCTTAGCTGAAAGTATTTGGTAATTTTGACTCAAATTTATAAATGCCTTGCCTTCTGACTTTGGGGGTATTTGTTTCTCTGAAAAATTTGACCAGGGTCAATGGCTAAATGTGGCAGAATAAAGGATCAGTTGACTAGGATAATTTGAATACATTTGTGACATAGAAAGGGGAGTTGTAAGTTCTCATGGTAAGAAATACTCTTTCACATATTTTAGCAAGTTAAGAAAAAGCACTTTTAAATTGCTGCACCTGAAACTCATCACCAGTTTACAGAAACAAAGCAGAAAGTAATGCCAACTTTTCAGGCAAGTTCCTTTGCAGAGTAACTACCCTCCTGTGAAGGATTCTCTGTTACACACAATGTATGTTCTTCTGCACAGTCCCCTGATGGGAAACATTTTGCCTTTGTTTCTCTCCCTGACAAATGGCATTAATATGTTTTTCAAGCGTATGTGAACTTTTTAATGTTTTCTAAAGGGCTCTGAGATGTTCCTATGGAGCTGTCTGCAGCAGATAGCCCAGCTGTCTTCTTAGAGTAACCCCTTTTCCTCCCTTGCCATCATTATCCACAGCATTCACATCCTATCCAAAACTGAATTGCCTGATCTTCAGGGAAAGCTTGCTAAGCTCTTTACCATCCAGACAGAAAGGTACATTAGAAAAATACAATTCCCAAGTGGTGTGCTACAGCTAGAAAGTTCATTTTTACCTTCAGTGACCCCATCTTTCTTTTCTTGTTTTGTCTTTCTTGTGTGAAGGTAAAAGTTTGGTTCCAGAACAGACGGATGAAGTGGAAGCGTGTAAAAGGGGGCCAGCAAGGGGCAGCAGCCCGGGAGAAGGAACTGGTGAATGTGAAAAAGGGCACGCTGCTCCCCTCTGAGCTCTCTGGCATCAGCGCCGCTGGGCTCCAGCACACGGGGGACTCACTAGCCAACGATGACAGCCACGACAGCGACCACAGCTCTGAGCACGCGCACTTATGATACACAGAGAGTGTCCCAGCTCCATTCTCAGGAAAGATGCTTTGCTGGCAAGCCTTACACAGGCATCGTTTACTTATGCAAGTGACTCTGGCAGTGATCTTTAAAGTTGTTATGGAAAATTCAGGCTTATTGTGTCTGCTTTTCTCGATTCTTAGATGGTTTACAGTAAGTGCCGTGTCTTAAAGGTGCCTCAGGAGTGGAGAAGTGGAAGACAAACTTACTTTGAACATTCCAGATTTGTTTGTTGTGTTTATGACAGCGGGCAGGTATTTTTGCTTAAGCTTGCACTGAAAATTATGTTGCTCTCAAAAGACGTTATATTCTGAAAACCACAGTGCCACAAAATCACTATCTAGTGGATAAGAAATGTATTTTAACTCTGTATATATTTACCTTACAGCATTTTCCTGTCTTCACTAACTTTTAGCAATGCATTCATATTAGCTGATGGCAATAGTCACTCATGACAATAAATGGCTTTTTGTCTCTATATCTTTGTTTTGTTTTTCCAAAGACATACAATACATGCAGATACTTTTGTTCAAGTAGAGAACAATACAATAGTGTCTGCTAGGACACATCCTTGTATGACAGACAAAACAAACCTTATGTTGCATTTACTATCAACTGCTGCTAATAGGGTATTATTAAATTTACCTAGCTCCTCAATTCTTCCTATCTTATAACTGCAAAAAGTGATTTTTACAATCATAAGGATAGTCCAGTAACCTGCCAAAAATGTCATGTTCCACTCATGCTCAGTGGAAACTTTCCAAAGGATTATTCATTTCTACTTTGTCATAATTGAGTACATTGATAAATACTGACACTCTGCAGAAATGTTCTTGCTTCATGTTCAGTTTAAAAAACCAGCAGATAAACTGAGAGTTATTATCAACTGCTTATGTTGGTAGAAATCAAAATATGACGGTAACTCTTTATTGTCCCATGTGTAAAATCAAGACACATTTTCTGTTATAAGCTTTTGTGTACATACAGGCAAATACCAAACCCCAAAATTTAATGCAAGCTATTGATTGTACTTTGTAAAGAAATATGTTTAATAAATAATCCTTTTTAAATAATTCTGGTCTCTACAATGATTTCATAGGATTCTAAAAGTGATTTTTGCCTAAGGAGCTCTATCTCTTTTTGTATCTTTTGGAACTTTGTCTGGGACAACACAAAGCTGTTTTCAAATTTAGGCTTTTAATCTCGGATAAACCTTCTACCTTGATCCATTTGGGAAACTCTTTCCTTTAGCAGGAAAAATTTAACTAGCAGCTAATGATGTCTTCAGCCAAAACCAACAAGAGTGTATTCAACCATTTTTCCAGAATTAGAGCAAATGTAAAGGGTTATTTTGTTGAAGCTTGTTGACTTGGATGAAAGGGAATAAATATAAGGAAGGAATGCGTACTTGTATTAATCATGCCTTTGTTCAATAAAGTTGTTTGTAGAAAAACCTCAAAGTATGTCCCCAAAAATTCAGAGATTAATTGGACTGGGTAGTGTGATAGAAGGAGATGAGTGAAGAAAAGAGGGAGCAAGAAATGTGCATATCCTAGCAAATGCTTATGAGCATTCACTGAAACTCTGCTATGTGGAGAAGTAGGGTATCATAAAAGTTAAATGCAATCAAGAAATCTGTGTCTATTTTTCCAATTCTTTCCACTGTAAGTTTGAACTTTCTTGCACATTAATTGCTGTCATGACCATTTTAGTTTAAAATATCCAAGCAATGGGTAATTAATTTCTTAAAATACTTCAGAGCATTTTATTGATTCCAGCAGTTAAGGGGCTTTATATTTTTTTCTCATTTTTTTTTCAAATGCCTTTGTCATAAAAAAGTGCTGAGAACAGGAATGGGATAAGAGAAGTAAGCTAACTATTGTGAATACTTGATATTTTTTGATTTTATGTCTGGACGGGAAAGCCTTTTTGGGTTTTGCAGGGATTATCAGAACAGAAAAAAATTACAATGATTCAGACTAAAGCTTTTTATTCTTGGCTACTTTTTCCTCCCTCTTAAATGAAATTTAACTACATTTCAAAATAAAAAATTTCAATGGAAAGTTGAAAATAAGTATATTTAATTTTCAAATAACACTTTTTAACCATAGAGATTTAGTCAAATATAATGTGACTTGTTTTGCTAGTAAAAGGGAGAGATGTCTTCCTAGTACTCTGTTGGCCAAAAATGCCTGTTCAGGTTTGCAGAAGTTTATTGCTGTCATTCATGAAGAAATTACAACTGGATCTGAAAACAGATCAACCAAGTTTGAGCTGACACTTTACTAAACAAATGGAAGTGCTTTATTTACATTACCTGAAATGCACCAATGTGTTCCTAGCCCAAGGCATTTTGCAAGGTGTGCTACTCTGTTGGTGGCACAGGGAATGGACTAGGTTACTTGCCATGGGGAAGTAGCCAGCTTTTCCTACTGAGAAAGATAGTATTTTTCCATTTTCCTAGTTTTAACTGAATCTGCTGAGATTTAGAGCACAGGTTGAAGAAAGAGAAAGGTTCAAATAGTTTTACAGTGCTAGGAGATTTTCTTTTCTTTAGGTAAGTGAACAAACCTTGGAACAAAGGACCAAATGATGTAACCTTATATTACAGAACAAAAACAGAACTAAAAATAATTGAACCTCTCCTGTGCTTTAAAAGCAGTTCAGACTTTGAAAATGGCTGTAAAGTGCTAACTCTAATTTCTCAGATTACTCTGGTAAGAACCAGAAAGACCTCTGGGTTTAAACAACTGTTTGTTGGTACACCACTGGTGTGTACACTGTAGTGCGGAGATTCTGCACTGGCAGCAGTTGAAGCTATGAAATCTAGACACAGTGAGCTTCCCACTATAGTCTTGAAGGAATTTCCTTGCATGCTCAGCCCCACAGAAATACAGACATGCTTCTTCCAGATTTCAGCTATCTGGTATTCAAGCCACACAGAGCAGCAACAAATGCCCTACACTTTAGCACCACTTTGTGGGTTAGTGGGTCTGCTCAGGACTCATCAATGCAGATGGTGTCTCTTCTTCCAAATACTCCAATTACCCAAAAACTCTCTTACGGAAGCTCCTGGAATCAATCACATGCGGTAAGATGCTATGACTTTGTATCAAAGTTGTAGCACAATTTTGTTGCTGAAAACAGATATGGATAAAGGCTTTTGAACTATAACTTAAGGGTTTGCTTTATCTTTGTTGTTTTATATCTGTCTGCAGACTGTTAAGTCTTCTACCGGTCTAGCCATGTGGTATAGCTAGACTATATCATTTAACAGATGGACAAAATCAACCCCTAAGATTGTGACTTGTCCAAAGTTGTGCAGGCACTTGGTTATAGAGCGAAATGTAAATGTGATGAAACCTAGTCAGGTTGGTTTATCTTTATTATTTCCTGTTATTAATAGTGGATCATCACTTTTCATGACTTGTTGTCAATGATCTGGCTTCTGAGGAGTAATGAGGTTTTTGAGTTGCCATCATTTTGATATTGTATTTCTCCAGAGTCAACCTCTCTTTGATGTTCTGTTGGTGTGTTGCTGAGCCAGACACAGAAATGCACTCAGGAAATACACACAGAAAATATAAGTGACTGTAAAAAGACAGTGACGTTTAACAGTTTAATTTTCAACATGATGGATGATAAGAATTCTTTTTTTTTAGGTATAAAGCTATAAATTAATTGCTGGGTTTCTTTCTCTTCTTTTATGACTGTTGGCTTTTTTTATTTATGATATTGTTTAGTATAGCTTCATTATTTTAGATTTATTTTGACAATAGCAGTACAAGAGGTATTGTTAAAATAATACCATTACAAGCTGGCTGAATTTATTTAACCACACAATGAAAGTAGTACCTTTTCTTGACTTTTCACTGGATCCAAAAGTAGTCAAAAAAAAGGGAGCACAAGAAGAGACTCTATACCTATATCTTTCTACCACAGGCCAGTTTCAAGGTAGTTTATGTTTTCTGCTTTCTTAAGTGACGGCTCTGACTGCTGCAATGATATTATTTGTACAAATAAAGAAAGAAGCACCATTAGGACATGTACTCTTAGTAGCAATTAAAAAACATATAAGTTAGGGACAAAATGTCAGCTTGAGCCTTCATTTAGAGTTTCCTAACTTCAGTCAGTGGATGTCTCTTGGGTGAGTACATGCATTATTTAAGATCTTTTAGAGAATAACATTTAACTCATTATGAACTGTAATTTAATATAATTATGTGATGTGTGTGGATTGAAAGGGAGAATTCTGTATACAACCTGATGTCTATATTCATTTTAAAAAGGCACTGTAGCAGATAGCCTGCAGTAACTGGCATAGGGCTTCAGTGGTGATGGACACTAACCTCAGATTAATAATGACTCACTGGAGCTCATTTGCTTTTGTATATTTCTTTCCATTTTAATTTTAAGCCCATGGTCTTTTGGCATCATTTACAGCTTAAAGCTGTGGTGTAGGAATCAATTTCAATGTAATTTAAGGCCCCTGGCTGTTAGTCAGGGCCTCCATATGGCATAATAAGAGGTTATCACATTCATCTGTAAAAACTGCAAATGTCTTGGAAATTTCTCAGTCCTTTATTACCTCTGTCCAAGTTGTGCATGCAGGATTATCACCTGAACAGTAGACTTGGTTGAGATCAATAAATGGAGAAGACCTCACAAAGCATTGTAAATGAAGAGTTTGTTAAACAGTAGCTGTAGTAGGAAATAATTTTAGTTCCTTTTTTTTTTTTCAGTGCTTTTCTTTGGAAAAACTCCAAAGATTTTAAAAGAAAGGGCATTCAAGAAATTTTTATTGGTCACCTTGTATGATAGGCCAAGTAAGCCTTTTGGGATTAGGTTCAGGGCTCTAGTAAATGTGCTGTGATGATTCTGTCCTTTTTTGATATTATTTGTCCCTTGAATGCCTTCTATGACAACCTATTCCAATTCTTGTAACCCTCACTCCTTCCCTTAACAGGATTCACAAAAAAAAAGCAAATATGTAGTTATTCAAAGAAGAATTGAAAAATAAGATAAGCTATAAGAATGTGATTCAGGACATTAAATAATAATGAAAACGGTACTAGCTTTGTTCAGAGGACTAATTGACAGGAATAAAGTGTACTGCCACATTCCTGTTCATTCCATAAATGATTTTTTATTTCTGTTTGTAATTTGTGAACTGAAACTTTACAAATCTTTGTGTATTATGTTTATTAAGGTTATACATTTGAATTGAAATATTCAATTCTGACATCTAACAAAATAAGATTACTAGCTCACAGACTGATGTCTCTCAAGAGAGAAAAAATTTAGACACAATTACTTTTCTGCTAATGTTTGGATTTTTTTTGGCAAATTTTCAAAATTTAGTATCCATTATGGGAATTTTCGTAAAATGTTATTTTACATTGGTGACCAACAAATTCATGAGATTCACTCATCCTTTAAGTAAATGTCACAATAATTTATTTCTGTAGGAGCTTTACTGTCTTATAACCACATGATAATATAATGAAATTTGTATTATAAAAGCATGCTCCAAAACCATATGATGCAATTCATGTGCAAGAATGAAACAGATTCTTATCCTTAGTGTCATCATGAACATATAGACACTGTATATGTAACTTACGTTTGCTTATGGACTTCAGGGTTTTTAGAAATATGTCTATTCTGAATGCTTACCACATTATTTGCCAAGAAAGTCACATGCGCAGCTGAGAAAATACTGAAATGGGCATTTGCCCAAATTAAAAATGTATCTCGAAAAGTGTGCTCAGAAAAATTTTATGAAATCACCACAGAAATACATTTAAGGGAGTAAACTCTATCAGGGGAGAAAAAAAGCCCCAAAATTTGGAATTACAACACATTGTAAATAATTTTGTATAGATATTTTTATAATTCTTATGTAGATACCTATTCACTGCAACTGTGGAAATAAAATATACAACTTTTCTTTCGTAAGTGATACTAAGTACAACATAGAGCTGTCACTTTTCTAATTTTAGCATATTTGTATAAGACATTTGATTCTGATGACAATATTATGATGAGATCTCAGGATTCCTTTTATATGGAATATTTTTGCAAGAAAGAAGAAAAGGCAGCAAAGGACTTCATCTAAAGCCTATAGATGGCAATGGAAAGATTACGATTGATTTCACAAGGATTTGGACTTAGCCCAAAGTACACACAAAAGTTCATACAAATCAGTGAACAGTCCAGGATTAAGACATTAGCCAATAATTTCCAAAGTGACTGTTGACTTTGTGCCTCCATTATGACACACAGTATCCCGATTTCAACAAAGTTTTGAGTACAGAGTGAAAATTAGGATCACTTTATGGAAATGTGAGTTGAGAACCCCATATTATGGGGTTATGAAAATTCTGTTCTTGGTTCTAACAGGAGTCACAATACAGGATTTATATAGCTGGCAAATCATCACATTATATTATTAAATTGTAGGTTTCATAACCAATATGAAAGAAACTTGCTGCTTTCTTTCTGCAATTTGTGGTACTAGTAGATAAGAAAAATAAAATGCATTACATAGAAAGGTAGGTCTGAACAGATGTTCCCAAATGGTGCGGGGGTAGGGGTGGTGAGGAAGGTAAAACTTTCCTTCCATTCAGATGTCTGTCTTGAATTTCTCACAGTTTTTGCAGACAGTTTGGCTCACTTCCAACATACATCGTTGCCTGTCTGGTATGAAAAATGCCATCTGTGGTGTATGGAAGTTCTTTCTTTAAAAGTGGCCTGCTAATTAGTCTTCAGGCAGGTGTTACTAAAGTGAAGTCAGGTGTCAAGCATAGCATAAACTTCAAATTGACTAAAATTGCTCTGTTCTTCTATACTGTTCTTTCCCAAAAGAATAGAACAAAATATTAGAGAGAATTGAAATGTTGGTTGATACAGGATTGAGATGACTCATGCAGCAATATGTACTGTGGTGACATTCAAAAACTGAAAGTTAAAGGATGTGGGTTGAATGAAGTGTATAAATTTTCCAAAACAAATATCCTTCTGATTTTTACAAACTGACTTGCTGGTCCTTTATGCTTGCTCTGTCATGTTGCAAAATGTTAAAAATCCTGATGTTCTCAGAAATTTCAGACAGGGTAAAAGGTGGTGGAAAGAATTTCCTTCTGTGCTCTGAAAGACTGGGAGAGCTGTTTGATGAAAAGAGCATGGAAGATGGCTGTTTTGTGTGAATGACACCTGCGAATTCTCACCTATATTCACTCTCCAAACCACTCATGCCTTAAAGCTTTTTGAAGATTAATAGGATGGTTAATGGGCCAGAATCAACACATGAGGGCTGCAGGCAGCCATTCAGCTGATCCATGAGCCCCAGCTCCCAGGATAAGCACTGCTGCTGCCTCTCATTTGCAGCAGTTAGTGTGCTGCTCTGTTTCTTACATGACATCAGCCCTCCCAACTGAAGATGAAAACTCACCACACTGAGCCAGATGTTACAACACTTTTCTCTCCCTAACAGATGAGTGTTGTTAGGAGGTGACGGATTACCAGTATAAATGCAAGACTTCCTGTTTTCAATGCAGTTTTCAGAAGATTTTTTGAATAAACAGTCCTTTTTACTTTTTTTAATCTTCGTGTTCAGAATGACTGACATTGTTAGTGGTTTAAAAAATGAGGATAAGGAAAGCACAGGCACATTTACTCCTTCTGACAGTAAGACTTTGCATTGTTTGCTTTATCAGTGATGAAAGTAACCCAACTTTCTTTCCCGCCTTAAGCAGACCCTTGACAAAATATTTACAATAGATTGATATGATGCTGAGATAAAGAGCAGCAAGTAACTGAGAATGTAGTGCTGTTACATTTTTGATCAGTCCTGAGACATCTGGATGATTTTGAACTACTAGTCTTCTACTATGAAGAACAGTTTTACTTCCATAAGGACTTCCTCTCGTGTTTTCAGTATCAGGCTTAGCCTCTAACGGCCTTAGCATATTGCGATAATGAGATGTACACAAAGCACTGGCATGCAGCATTATTGAGATGATTTCCTTTTTGGCTCAGCCAGATTCCTGTTAAAAGTTATACGGACTCTTAAGAGACTAACAAATGAAGAATTAAAGATCCAGCAATGGCACGAAGATAAGCCTGATGAAGCTGAAGTTAGGCTCTCATGAAATTAAAAGCAGACTTTATATGAATACATTTATGAAATATACCATTGCAACTTCATTACACAACAAAACCACAAAGCCCTAAACCCCTTTTTTGGCCCAGGTTGAATACCTAGCAAAATCCCAGTATTTACTTTGTAGAGTAGGTTCTTCATTAACATTCTTCATTCCAGAATAGAGGCTTGGATAAACACATTGCAATCAGAAAAAAAGGAAAACAAAGCTGAAATTTGCACTGAAATTGTTTGTGTGTTGTATTGCATTAATGGCTAAAACCCATCCCATACGTGTTCACAGTACAGATTAAATGAGGATGAAGCCGTGTGATCGAACCCATCCTACAATGACATTTTAAATGATTTTGAGAATAGGGCATTTGACAGTTCAATACAAAGCTTTATCTTCATTCTAGAAGGAGACTATAATCTCCTAACACGTGTACAAATATGTGCAAACACCTTCCACTGCCTCACAATAGCATAAAATCACCATGGTTTAAAAAAAGTCTTCATCACTGAACACTCTTTATGGAGTCAACTTTGATGAGTCTGATAAAACTCTGAGGATGAAGGCAGATACAAGTTTCTTAGAAATTTTGCCAGCAAAAGATTATACTATCATTGTGATATTTAAATTGGCATCTAAGGAATCATGCTGAAAGGTATATGAAGCTTTAAGCAAACCATAGGCACCTCTTATCCCTGTTTTTGCCTACCACTGCTGTGCAGCTCTTTCTGAGGAGAAACTTCACAGCTGTATAACAATTCAGAGAACGGCAATGGAAGAAGTGAACATGAATGATGATATATCTAACTGCAACTGCACTTTGTTAGAATGCTACTTGCATATTTCATTTTTTGTTCCAATCAGGAAATTGATAAAATTTTGGTCTGTCTCCACACTAATGCAGTGGCTTAGGCATCCTGCATAGGTGTGATTCAGAAAAACAAAATTAGATTAAGTACTTACATGAGAAAGGATTTTCTGAAAGCAATTCAGAGAATTTCAGTTGCCCAAAATAGCCAAGAAAAATAATGCAGACATCATTGCCCTTATATTTTTAAGAAATAAAATGGAAACTCTCAGCTTCTGAAATGCCAGTTGGCACAAGGTCAAAGACATTATTAATATGATAGTGTCAGTGAAACAAGATGTCTGTGGAGGAAGTTGATGTAAGAATGTGCTTCACTGGTGCAGCGCAACTGAATGTGATGGACAACAACATTTTACACACTGTTTGCATACCTGGTAGTTCACAATTACACGCCAAATGTCTTATTGCAAATCCTAATATCAGGATGTTATAACGCTTGAGCAAATACAGATCTGTATGTAACCATTACATCTAGCATCTAGCAGAGAATAAAATGGAAAAAAAAAACCACAGCAAAAAGGGAAAGGTTCCTTTAAGAAGCTTTACACTGACAGTTTTATTTGCTCCCTACATTAGAGCAAAATCCTGTGTTTGTTCAGTTAAAAAAGCTGAAAAATTATAAAAGAAAATAAGTATTGTGAACTAAATTGGAGATGTACATTTACATGTTTCAAATTCCTTTAGCTTTGTGACAACCCTTGGACTCAAATGGCACACCCATATTCACAAGTAGTGGAACTTTCAAAATGAGCCTGATGTTAATATTAACTTTCTTCTCTGAATTCTGAAGAGTTGATAGAGGTAAGCCTGTGTTTATTCCCAGCTTCCCACTTCCCATTCCTTCCACTCATTGCACTCCAAATTCAAAGACATACCTATCCATGGCCCAAAGGAAAGGACTAAGGAGGTTACAAAAGTGGCTAAAATATGTCAGCAGCAATTTTACTGACTGAGAACCATGGTCTAAAAGCTTCACATGTTTACAGGTAACCATAGCAAGTTGAGAGGTCAATGTACATTTTTAAAATTGAAAAATATATTTTAAATACAATGTATTTAAAACATTTTATTGGTTGATTCAGTTCAACTATTCAGATTATGGTAGATTTTGTAGTCTTTTAACAGTGAACACATTCCCCAGATACCTCATCAGTCCCTTAAAAGATAGAGAGATGATTCACGTCAAAATTATGGAGTTGATTCATTGCAAACCTGCTCTAAGTAGACAGAACTGACCTTGATAGTTGCATCTGGACTCTTGAAGATCTTTTTCTAATTTTCCACTATTTTGTCTTCCAGGATCTTGCCACAAAAAACCCACAAACCCCTAAGCATTCCCCAAAATACTATCCATACAAATCTTACTATTCTAATTGGGCTTTGGCTCAGATATTAAAACAGTAAGTGTTTCAGAACAGGTAAACAACACAGCAAGGAAAACCTTACAAACATCTTGATCACAGCTGCTGTAGAAGTTTGTAACACAGGAAGGATTCCCCACAACTAAATATCAGGGAATACATTCCATACTTATGACATATGAACTTGAAGCCTATTTCATTCCCTGAACATAAAAAGAGATTAGAAACATTCATGAATATATGGGAAACTAGAATAAAGGGGAGAAAAAGTAGGCATTTCCTAAGCGAATTTTGTAGTGTATAGTCTTTTTTTCCCTCAAAGTGATGTGCATCCATAAATGAAATTTCATATTGCTTTTCACTTACATTCATCATATAAAAAAGAGAACAAAAAAAAGAGAAAAAAGCTTTTGCTATGGTAAAATGTGACATATATATTACTTGTAATTTGATTGATCTACTAATTTCAATCATTTGTTTTATTAAATAACTTTTATAGTTATTCTTGCTTTTCATACTATATTAAAGTGTGTGGCATGAAATGAACTTCAGGCTTGCAAAATGAAATGCACTCAAAGATTGAAATTTATCTTTAACAGACATTTCCAGCACTTATATATTACAGTAGTCTTTAATTAAGTCAGCTAATATGCTACCTTGTACTGGGACCTCTAACTAGATTACTGGTCTAGATTCAAATAGCCCAAAAATGTTGGGGTATTAATGAATTTTGACTTGCTTACTTTCCTTTAATCTTTTTCTTCCTTCCCTCTTTTTTCCCTAACAGTTATTTCAGATTTTGGTGTATTTATTAATTAGTTTTTGCTCTTGTTTTAATTCCTTTTCAGTTCACATTTCAGCATCTAGTTCTTTCTGTAAGCTTCCAGGGCCTTCTGGAGCTACAGCTTCAGCTAGTTACTTTCTGAAAGGAATCCTGTTGAGTAAAAATAGCCTCCTGCTTCTGTCTTTATCTAATGGCTGATTAAGAAAAATTGCATTTAGGTCAGCAAGACTTAGTTAGCAGATAACAGATATTTAGTTAGCAGATATTTTGGAGAGTGTGCTGGAATGTCTCCAGGTAGGATGCAATTGCACAACATTGCCAGGTTTGGTTCTCAACATATGACATATAATTTACTTGGAGTATCAAAAGAACTGGAGCAATGAAGCATGCCCTTACTCAGGTTTAGGCTGCAGGGAGCACCTGGTACTTCTTTCTGGGGTGGTCTCACAGTGGAAGGTGGGCTTTGGCACTGGGTCAAAGGAGTAGTAGGAGGATGTGTGTGACTGTGTGGCTTCAAGGATGGCAGGCAGGTGATGGGCAGTGTCTTCAAAGTGCCCCTGGAGCAGTGTGAAACAAATGAAGGAGAGCAAGAGGCTACTTGTGGATGAGTGGTGGTTGGAGAGCTCCTGGGTGGAGAAGGTTGTCAGCTTGAGTCTGTGGGCAGCGGGAGAAAGGCACTTTCTTTGCCCTCAGACCTGAATTTGTGGTATTGATGCACTGACTTAAAGGTGAGGAAGGAGAACAAACTCAGCTAAAGAGGAGCACAGAGGCAGCTGGAACAGAAGTCAGCACTTGCTCTGGAGTGGTAGGAGGCAGTGGCTGTAGATTCACTGAGGGGGTAGGGAGCTGGCAGAGTCCATCTCCTAACAGCCCTACCGGCACAGGAGGCTTGTTGCCTGCCAGAGGCCCTGGTAACTTACTCCTTGGAAGTAAAGGGGATTTCCACCTTTCCAAAAGTGTTCTGCTGCCTTTGGTAGCTAAGCTTTGCAATCTTTTTATTTTATTCAAACACATGAATTGCACTCAGCATGTATAAATCACTGTAATTTATTTAAAGGAGTCATCTACAGAAAACAATCTCTTTCTCAAGGACTAGGGATTTGCAGGCTAGAAAGAAGTAGAAACTATGTGGTTTTCCTAGGAAAGAAAAATTATTCTGTTCCTTATAATATAGAAAAACAGCTGATTTAAGGCCAAATGATTCTTAAAGTTCTCAAGTTTAAAATATTATCAAATGACTTTTATAAAGTACATCTGCTGCTGCTACTAGAGTAGATCTTTAAAAAATGTTCAGTGTTAACAGACAGCAGTCTTTCTGTTGAAGTTCATGTATACGGGCATACTCTTTATAATTCTCTATGACTGTTCTTTATAAAAAGAAAAAAAAAATCAGCATTTTGGTTAGCCTTGCTTGAAAAGTTGTACTTTCCATGCTTCCACTCAGAAATTACTCAAATGCTTCCTGCTTGTGCACATGCAGTGAAGTGGTAGCATGTGCTATAATCTCATGTGCTCTCATGTCATGAGATGTTTTAGAATTTTGGATCTACCTAGTGTTGATATTCATCTGTTCCTAATTCAAAAACATGAGACTGTTCTGGTGATAACAAATAGCAACAATCACTGGCCACATGGCACAAAGACCTATTAAATAGGTTATAACATGTCTGATCAAATGATCTTGATGTATAAGCTATCTGTCCTGAAGCTGAGGTTGTAAGTTACATAATGCTGATCTAATATGTAGTTTACAGCACACAGCAGCCTGAACTCTGGCATTCCTAAAAAATTAAACTATAACAAGGTTTTCAAAAATAAAAGTGCAAAAAATTGCACAGCAGAGCATGCCAGATAAAATTTGGAAACACTCACAACAGGTGGGCAGGCTGTTCTTCTGAAGTTACTTACTTGATAGGTCTGCCTTGAAGATGGAATTTATTTTTCCAGTAACTCCCATCCCATCCCCTCTCACACAAAAAAAACAAAACATATTTTTCCTCAGTAAGAACAAAAGGTTAAATTATTTCAAGTGCATACAATGATGGAAAATATTACAAAAATACCCCGAAATAGTGTCTGCCTTATTCTTCAGCCTGCCTGAGTATCCCAGTGACTGCTCCCTGACTCAGTAGGCAGCTCGGTTGTCTGCATCAGAACTGGGCATGAGCACGTCAGCTGGTGTGGGGCTGCTCATGGCTTAAAAGCATCTTCTTGGAGGTGTTTCAGGTTGTGCAGAGATAAGCCAACTTTGAGGAGTGCCAGTAACTGACCTAGTTCAGACTCCACCTCTCCAGCAGATGGGTAGTTGAATGCCCAATAGGTGTGGCAGCTCAGGAGCCCACCCATGTGTAGAGAACAGCCCAGGAAATGAGGCATGCAGGCAAAAAATGAACAAGCATTTAGTCAGAGCACATGCTGGCTCATTGACAAACATTCCTACAGAGCTCAGGCATGAGAGAGATAAGTTTGAAGTTCTGAAATTCTCAAGTTTTCCTCAACAGGGTAGACTATAGACCACCATGTTGTCCTGTCATTCTTCCTGTTGTGCACGTCTGTCATCTTCAGTCCAGAACAACTCAAGCCAGTTTAGTGCTTTGCTGGGCCATTTTTTATGCTGATGGAGCATGTTAGAATGCTTCAGTGCAGTGTCTAATGACCACCAGGGTCTGCACAAGGGAAGCACCAAGAGTGCTCAACATGTAGCTGAAGTGGAGAGGGCTCAAACCACTATGCAGGCTCTCTTGGGAACTTCTTGCCATTACAGAACTGTTCAAGAAGGCTAACATGCAAACATGATGCAGGGCTTTCTGCTTATGATAGGTCTCCAAAATCAGAGTTTCAGGATGTACCGCCTTGTCTATGTTCATTGCAGTCAGCATAGCAATCACACCAAAAGGATTTTCTCTCTAACATTGTTCTATTAGAATAGAAACTTAAACCAGAGCTTCTGAAACAGAGAAAACTGAGGTGCTTTTTTGCTGTTTGAGGACTAATAAACATACAGAGTATGAATACCAATTCCTGCTGCTCACTGTATCCTAATAGGGTGACCCATACCTTCAGTGTCTATCTCAGCTTGCAATCTCAGCTATTTTTCTGAATTGCAGCAACTTCTGTAAAGCTCCTCTGGTCTCCAGGAGATTTCCCTCCTGCAACTCTGAGCCACGCTTGTTCTTTTCCTGATCAGGCCTTTGTCTCCTCATCTCCTGCTATATTTTTCATCAGCAACATGCCTTGAACTATTCCCTCCTGGCTTCCTAGCAGCCTTACAGCTACCTCCTTGTGAGATCCACGGAGAGCACCACACTCCTCTCCTTCCAGATGTGCCATGACCCCATCTGTCCTGATACAGACTGACCTTAGAGAGAAAAAAAAAAAGGGTAACTTTGAAACAAAGGCACTGAAGTAGTGATGTGAAGGAAGTGCTGACTGTTTGGATGTGGTTGCCTGCTGATGTGATAGGCTGCCACAGCCATTTTTATGACAAATGTGCATGAGGCAGTGACTCCTTGAGCTGTTCAGCAGCTCTAATAACTCACTGCTGCTGAAATGAAGAAGTCCTATTTCCATTTCATTCTGCCATCTCTGATTTGTAGCTGTGTGGTCCTGCTCTTTCTTGTGAGCCTTCATGCCAACTCTTGCTCTCCCTGGCCACTCTCTTGAGCCATTTAGGTCACTAGAGCAGTAGAAAAAAGTAAAACTATTTCTTTTCTGGCTTAGTGTCTTGCTATGTGAGTTTGTGAGGTAAATTCATGGCACAATCCTGTAAGTCTCAGTGCCAGGGCAAAGCAAATGATGGAGGAAGCCTGATAGAAGCAAAGGAGAGAGCAGTGTTTTTTTCACGCATTTTCTAAAAGAAAGTCAGCATCTAGCTCAGCTAAGTAAGGGAACAAGAGTCTAAGGTGCAAATGATTCCTGAGGACACAAAAAGGAAGATAAAGCATTTTACAAATAAAGAAAAATGAAAAATATTTTCTCCATATGAGAAAGAAAGCAAAACAAACTAATGAACAATAACCTACTATAGGATCAGGAAGAGATGCTAATAAATAAACAGAGGAGAATAAAGTTCTGAGATTAGTATATACATTAATCACTGTAAGGTTTCCCCAACAGACTCCATAAAGGGTGTATTATTTTCTCTGCACATCTTGGAAGCCCTTGAATAAATTGATTTTGCTAAAAAGTTGTGCTGAATTAAATAACTTAGAATGATCCTACAGGAACACTGTTGTATGGGTACCAGTTCTGTGTAGAAGAAATGGAAAGTTAGCGATAAGTTGCCAAGTGCATAGCGTGACATTGATTAATATGCAAGATCATCCCTGTCTTCAGGTCTCTGGAGTCAGTATTATGCTCTTATTAATTATGTATTGATATATATATGTAAATTATAATATAAACAAATAAACTTTTTTTTATGGTAGGGATTTTTTAATGTGACGTAGGGTTTATCACTGGCAAAGACAACACTGAAAATATTTTCTAATATCAGTTTTATAATAACTCTAATACATTTAGTGCTCCTCTGATGACATCTGCTGCCAAGCATGAATGTAGGTGCTGTATACTTGGAGTGGTGATAAAAAAAAATTCTGACATCGACTTGTGTACTCATTTAAAGCGTACTCCTTTAAAGTGCTTCTACTCAAAGATATTACTACATAAACAGAGCATACTAAGCCTGGCTTGGTTCTGGATATGATTTAGTTTACTGTGAATGACTGCCAAGGCAGACTATATGGCCCATCCCAATTTCAACCTGCCCTAATTCCCTTTATGACTTTATTATTTAGTGCTGTTTTACTGCTTAGAGAGACCTAAACAGGAAGACTCTGGGCGTTCTCTGTTCATGAAGCGGGTGGGAAGAAGTTCTTCAGTGAAAACAAAATATGATCCACCTACAGATCATGTTAGGCCAGCTCCCCAATTTCCTCTAAGTAGAACAGAGGCCTTTGTTGCCTTAGTTACTGGAACGATCTACTAGTCAACAGCAGAATCCCCGTCTGCATACAGAACATCCTCCTGCATTTTTGATGGCAGTGTAGGATGGGAAATATATACTTTTCTGTTCGTTGTTTTTGTTGTAAAGAGGAAAAAAGTAGATTATTTAAGTCTTTGCAGAAAATAAAGTAATAAAAAAACCCGACTCTCACAAAAAAACCCTGCAAGGTGACTGAATGGAGGGAGCACTGTCTGGGAGAGGGTTAGTGCCTCCAATGAAGCAACACGCCTTTATTTTCCTTTCCTTTCCTTTCTTAACAAAAGGAAGAAGGAGCACTGAAACCTGCATGCTAAGTTTCAAGGCACAAGTAGACAACAGCAGCTACATTGGTAGAGCCAGACCACTGAAGCTTGTGAAACACTCATAAATGCTCCAGATAAGATTTCAAACTGTTTTCCTCACCAGCAGTGCAGGTATTGTAGTGCTATTACCTATTTCTTCTTGGACATGGAAGCTGGAAAACACAACCTATTATTTTCCCCTGTGAATCATGATAAAGTCCCATTTTCTTCCTTCCTGTTTGAAAGCAAGAGCTTCATTACAGTCATACTGGGGTGACAATTTACGGTGAAATTGAGGTCCAAAGTAATAATCCTTAAGAAAGTAGAAAGTCCTAAAAACTTGATGGATTCTCTTCTTTCCCAGAATGGTGTGATAGGATGTAGTGGTTCCGCGGTACCTAAAATGCATCTCACCTTGTGTGGCCATGGGCTCCCTTGCCCTGCTAATAGATCTTACCCCCGAGTGGTCCCTAGATGCAGTTCACTGATAAAAATTTTTGTGGGATTAAGTTTAGGCCATTTTAACTCTGAAGGCTGGTGATGTAGCAAGACAAACACCAGCACAAGAATAATGAGGGGCTCAGGTTGGCCGACTGAGATGGTATGGCTGAGGTGAGGCTGAGTTAAAGGAGCTCGAACGTGACAGTAACGTCATAGAAGTACTGAGGCTAATCTAAATGAACAAAGAAATGTTTTCTGTCATTGCCTGCTATGAAGATCTGGTCAGAATGCTGCTGATTTGTGTGATTTTGAGTAAATTCGCAATTTTCATTTAGATTAACTCATATTTTAGAAGTTAACAACTAGAGTTTTATAAGAACCTCAGATTATCATGAATCACCAATGAAGTTGAGAACACTAGGATGAAATTTTGAAGCATTTAAATAAATTTATTAATTTTTTTACTTATAGTACTGGTATAAACTATACATACTAAGAGAGTGTCCAACTCTATTTCATCATTAATGCCATTTTACAATACTCCTGCTTTGTTCAGCTAAAAGTAAAATATTTTATCAGTATTTCCAGCAATTTTCTGATGGCCATTCTCTACAGTATTGTAACATTATTCAAACTGCAAAATATTGTTTAAGTTGACCTTCAACGCTGTTGTTTAAATGGCAACCTATTGAATACAAAACATCACAAATGTGTAATACTTCAGTTTTTTTAATGTCAATTTCTCTGCATGGCACTTTTCCTAAACAGAAACTTCGGCTGAAATTATCCAGCATAGTTCCTTTCTGAAACTAAAGGCTGATTCAAAGTAAATTTTTTTTTTAATGACTGTCAGAATTTAAATTGTGAACAGCAGGATTTGCAGTCCATTTCTTCTGCAAAAACTGTTAGTGGAATTGTACATTTGAAAGGAAGGGATTGTTGAGACATTGTGTTATTTTATTTCTGGCTATTCTATTTCATCAGAAATCTGATTATTTTTACTAACACCAAATATCAAGCATGATTGACAAACATTTGACATGCTCCTGAGCTTCAGACTGAAGGTCTTGTATCCACAAAGCCTGTCCTTACTCACATTTCTAAAAGTAATTTTCTACGAGGCTCTAGCATACATTTCACCATTTCTTTGTATTTCCCGAGTTTTCATTCCTTTGTAATTGAAAGCATAATAGATGGCTTCCAGAGGCTACCTTCGATGCAGTGATGTTAATTAAAGCTCTATAAAACAGAGCCATGATAAGCCCTATCAAAAAATAAAAACTTTTAATGGGAAGAATGTTGGACTGACTGATACAGCTGAACAGAGGAATCAACGAGCACACCTTGGCTTGTTTCTCAAAACCCTTAACATTTTATTTTTATGGCAGTCCAAACCTGAGCAATAATTTTTATTTTTGTGTGGAAATCTGTCCAAAATTGAGAAAGGGTGGCTTGAGCTCTGCTGATTTTTGAGGTTCTGAGATTTTTGAGGGTGAGAAGGGAGCTGGGGTGCGCGAGAGCTTTCTCGCAGCTTCCAGAAGTGGGCCAGGCAGTGATGACACATACGAAAAAAGAGCCCCCAAACCCAAGCAAACCTCCGAAACAGCACGATGCAGGGAAACGAGAAACTGCAAGCTTTTCCCACGGAAGCCCTGAAGCCCTCGGGCCCAAGGGGTAACCCCGAGGCGAGGCCGCGGGGCCGAGGCGAGGCCGCGGCGGGGCGGCGCGGGGGCGGGCGGGGCGCGCTGTCCCGGCGGAGCCGAGCGGTCGCAGCGCGGCCGGGCCATGGGCGCTGAGGCGGGCGGCCCGCGGGACACCGCGCCGGGCCAGCAGCTCCGCGCCCTCTTCTACGCGCTGCCGCCCGGAGAGAGCTCCTTCCGCACGGTGGAGGAGGTGCCTGACTACGTGGATAAGGTGAGAGTCCCCTTCTTTCCCACCCTGGCTGCATCCCTCGCCCTCCCGTCCGCCCACCTGCGCCTGTTTTCAAAAGCCGCAGGCGCCTCACAGAAACCATCCGCGAAAGGGCACCTAAATTAAGGTTAAATCCTCTTTCTCTTCTGGGCTTTGTGCCTGTAAGCTGCCAGTGTAACCGTGCCCTCTATTTTCATGTATTTAAGTGATGACTTCTCCTGGTACCAAGAGCTGAAGTTTTCAGAGAAGCACCCCAAATATCTAAGTTGCTAACGTTATACCCAGCAGCACTGACGAGATGAACAGTGACAGCAAACTGAACTGAGGAGACCAGAAAATATGATACTGTGTTTGGCTGTTACGGTTCTTAAAGCAAGCAAAAAGTCAGGTCTCTCTCTGCCCTTAAGTCAAGCTCAGTCAAAGACAGAAAAATAAAAGGTTTCTAATTAAAATAAAAAAATAAAGATTGTTTAAGAGAATTTAGAACAAATATTTGTGTTGGGACAGTGCTGTGTCCTAAATATCCAAGGCAAGAGTACAGAGGTCAAGGGTGAGAACTCCCTTGTCAGCAGGCAGCAGCATATCTTTCCCTCCCGTCCCACCCTGCCAGTTTATTCACTTCCAAGAAGATACCTTTGCTCCCTTCTGTCCTACCTATTGCACGTATCTTGATTGTCAGCTCCTTCTGAATGCAGATCGATGTCAGCTGTTCACAGAGACAGCAGATAAACACTATTTTTCCTTTGTCAAAGTAATTTTAGCCCAGCTTCACTAAAGAGCTGCACTTTTTACATGGGTCTTGGTAGTTCTGACTAGCTCCTCTGCCAGGCACACCTTGGACTGCTGTGCAGGAGCTGCTTTCACGCTGCAGCTGGGGGTGTCATGGGCTGTGCAGAGCAGTGCAGCACTGTCAGCAGCTTTCTGGGAATTGTAGTATGCAGCAGTCCCTCGCTGAGGGATGTTATCAGCAAAGGTTGCCCTTTTGTATAAGGTAAGCAGAAAGCTGCTGCAAGCCCAGCCTGTGTGTGCAGTGTCTGGTCAATGGACTGCTGTCCTCAGAGGTGTTTTGCAACTAAGCTATAGCGTCATGATCGAGGAAGATCAAGGAAGCTCAGTGGTTTTGCCTAGCCAGCTGATCTCTCCCTCCAGCTCTGTCTATCTCAGTCCCTTTTACTGTTCCCACTTTTCCAGCTGAATATCATTCACTGTCTTGTCTGCAGCATTCCTTTAAATCCTTGGGCTTTCTTCTCCCATGTGCAATATTCAGCTCAGACATTACCCAAACCTGGATTTTTTTTTTTACTAGGCACACAAATGTAAGTCTGTGAAAGGATTCTTAATACTTTGAATTATGAAAGTGCGTGCAGACTTCTGCTGTTGTAGAGCATTGTTATGGTAAGTTTGTAAAGGAATATTTCTCACCAAAAATACCACTAAAAAAAGGTTTCCCACAACAATTATACATTCCTTAAATTCCTGTCTTAGGTTAAGCTGTACTAGATTTCCCTCCTGACAGTGCATTTGTTGCTAGGACAAATCTTTTGATGCTTGCCTAGCTGGGCATATAGACGTATTTTAGTGACATAACAGTTTTAACTCTGGCTTTGGTCTGAGCTTAGGCAGAGTTCATCTGTCCTCTTCTGGCTATGTTTATGGGCAGATGGCAGCTGTCTACAGTCCGTCTCCAGCTGCTGTTCTTGACTGTTTAGGGAACAATTGCAAAAGCAGTATATCCATTGGATTCATCAGCAATAGATTTAATAGTGACCTGATGACCCTTACGAGGAGGTCTTGGAGTGGTAACCCCTTTAGTTGGTACAGATACAGAAGTGGATGTCTGAGCTCAATTCAACACAGAACAAAAAAAGTGCTAGTGTAGAGCTGGTAATAAATGTAGGCCTCGACTCAAGTAATTCAGTCTAAAAGGCAATAATGGTGATGTGTGTGTGTAAACTGATTACATTAGTGTCTCCTAAATAATGTGGGATTTTTTTTTTTTCCAAGACACTGTAGTGGAATTTGCATCTCAGATCTGTGATCTATTTGGTATCAGATGGATGGAAGTATTTCTAGGACCGTAGATGACACGGCTACAGCTGTGGGGATACACACCTTCCAACATTAGACAGGTGGCAGAACCTCCAAATTCACTCAAATAAATATTCAGGGGTTTAGCAATCTGCAAAATTGAGCTGGTTGGTTTACAAAATATATGCACTTCACAGGAGTGGCACCTTTGAGCTAGAGTCACCTCTGCTGTTATATATGGGTAGGAAATGACAGCAGTGGGTGAAGCAGCTCTGATTTTGACACCAGAATAGTTAGCTTAACTTGTGCAGTGTACTTTCTGTCTCTGGTTATATTGCTTCCATTTTCAGAAGGGATGGTCCCTGCATTGTTGCTCTGTATGTTGGCGGGGCTGTATGCCAAGGCCCCAAGTCTTGTTTAAAATATGAGCTGATCAGCTGCTACCAGTGACAAGTAGCAAAGTTCTGCAGCAGTGCCCAGGGAAAAGTCACCCTTCAAATCTCCAAAATTCTGGGAAAAAGGGTCTGAATCTTGGATAATCATCATAGAATTTATTTTTCTAAGAGTTTTTGTCATGTAGAATTCAAACCCCTTGATTTTTCCCTTGTTTCTGGGAAGTATGTCCATCTTCTTTCTCCAGGACAGAACATCCTGACTTTTAAAATCTATACTGATGCTTGGCTATTCCTTTTAAGAGCGGCCTCTTTCCTATAGGTATAAGATTAGGCTCTGCATCATCTGTTGGTTGTTTTTTTGTTGGTTTTTTGTTTTTTAAAATTCTCTCACAGTCTACAGATGGGCAGATGGAATGATTCTTTTTGTTTGCCAAACAGAGTTTTCATAAACCATAAATTCACTTTGGACCTTGCTATGGTCTGAAATTATGACTTGTGCTCAGTAAAGACTTCAGTGAGTCAGACTTGAGAAGAGAGAGTCCTTCTGCTGAGAACCCCAAAATGAAAGCTTTAAATTTAATAATCCCTGTTTTTCTTTTCTATTTACTCTCTTGAGAGCCTAAAGAATAAGTTCACATTTAAACTCAATTCACATTTTAGGGTTTGCTTCTAAATAATGAGGCACAGAACCTTCATATTTAGTTTTACTTGAAAGTTGAGATTCTTACATTAAAAGGATCTGGGACTTTAAGAAAACAGAAACGTTTCAAGAATTGCAATAAAACTATGAATATGTGCTGAGTTTCAACTAGAATATTATTCTTTGCAACAGTGTAAAGCAGAAACTGATTTTAAATGGTCCTTTGCATTCTGTAGAGTTGGTTACTTATAATGGAACCCTCTTACACAGTACTCAATGTAAGGCTTTCAAGTTATGGATCAGTAATTCGAGTAAACCACAAGCTAATGCAAATCTCCAGTGAGTATTTCTGCTGATGGGTGAAGAGAAAAAACCTGAGAACAGAGAGAGAGTAAAACATTTATGGACCAGAAGATACCAAAAGGATCTGGCTTGTCCCTGATCTGTGATGCCAACGGTGGCTATTTCTTAACTTTGTGTAATTTTGTTTGTAGGGACAACCCTTGTAAACAGTTGTAGAGATAGCCATCCTCAATGGGTTCCTTAAATGTCTTCATGGTCCTTTTAACTTAAGCAAAAAAAACCCCAAACCCAAAAAACCCCACAACAACAACAAAAAAACTCAACCAAACAAACAAAAACAAAACAACCAACCAACTCCCCCCCGCCAAAAAAAACCCTAAAAAAAATACAGGGGAAAAAAAAGTAGTGGTTTGGCTAGTGAGATTATTTTCTCATACTGTTTCCTTTTTTCCTGAATTATTTGCATTCTCCTTCTGTTTCATTACATCTCATCCTTACACTGTAGGCTGTTCGGGACAGGGAATGCCTTTTCATTCCACATGACAATAGTTGTCATGGTCACATAAATAATACATACTATTCTTGATGTAGTTGATCCCATTGATCTGCTTTGGACCAAGCTTAATGTAGGTGTGTGAGAGAGATGAAGTAATTTCTTAGATAGTAAAGGGGTATGCCATAAATCTTTCCTTTTACAATCTCCTTGATGAGCAGGAGGTTAGGGATGCCTGAATGTTTCTTTATCCTGCTTGCTATGACACTCCCCATTTGTGAGTCAAAAAGTTGTGTCAAATGCTTGGCTGTTTCACAGCTTCCCAGTGGGAGGAAAATATTTAATGAAGTCAATAAGAAAGAAGTTATAATAGTGTACATTAGTATAAAGTCAAGAATTTCAACTGTTTCAGAGGTTGCTAGGTAAAATGAATCACCACATGGAATACAGACATTGTACATTTCCTATTAACTGTTTTTATTTCATGAATAAAACACCCCACTTTCTCTGTTCTGAGCCCATTCAATTTGCTGTGCAAGTTCTGCTGATCCAGACCTTAAAACTGCTTGTAGTCTGTGCTAGAATTGCCTCCTAATATTGTCATTAAGTGTTTTTTAGTTTTTCTTAGTAAACCTCTTTTTTCTCTGCTGGAGTGTACAGCTGTGATCATGAACCTTTTACTAAGTTAGGAATATGGTTTTTTATTATATCAGTTAGGAAAAGTACATTAAAAGTCTTGTCTACTTAGAAATGAAGCAGCTATAAAGAGCAAAACAAGGAGTATTTATATTTTCCTAGAATGTTTCACTGATTTCAAATGGAAAGTTGTAGGGTTTTATTATTTTTATTATTTTCTTTTAGAATATATTTTATTATTATATTATTTAATATTTATTTCAAATATTGAAAGATTTACCACATTGGTTTTCTAGGCTGCTCTTTAGGCTTTATGCATAGGTCTTCCTTTGCTTTCTGGTTTTTATATCATCAGTTGGTACATATCACAAACAGGCTTTTAGATGCCTAAAATGCTGTTACAGAGCAAGCTAGGCACCTAAATTAAAAAGTGTAATGTTGATATTAATCTCTGTTCATCTGTTATTGTAACATAACCCTGTGCTGCTGAAGTTTATGAACTTTCACATTTTCTAGACTCTATAAATCTCTTGCTGTTTGCATGGTTTGAATCATCCAGTTCTTCTTCGGCTGAGCAATCTGGTCTATATCCATCTTAGTCTCTTTAGTGTCCCAGCCTAGGAGGAATTCCCAGATCATATCTCACTTGGCAACAAAAATGAGCACCCTCCAAAATGCAATGGCATTTGCAGAGACATGCTTCTGTTAAAATGTTGTATGGGCAGAAGCAGCCTCTCTTCTACAGCAGTGCAGTTTGGAGGGTTTCAGGCAGTGAAGCTGTATGTGTAAAACTCAAATCTGAAGGGAGCAGAAGCAGCAGAAAACTAACAGGGCAAGGATGGCAGTGTCGTGCTTCCCAGAATGGTGCAGAACCGCTCTTGCATTTCTCTTGCCTTGCAAAACATGGTGGGAATTTTATAATATAAAATATATATTACATATATATTATATATATATTTTTAATATAACCAGAAAGAAGTTGTCTAAATATCTCAAAGGTCACCTAAAAGCTTTCTACAGAGCAGGGGAGGCAGTTGAAGGAACATTTGCATGCACAGAGATATGATAACTCCTTCCCATTTTCCTTGCCACAGGCCTTCTAGATTTTGGTGGTGATGGCTAAAATGCTGCCACTGCCTAATTCCTTCCACATTTGAAGTGCAAGGATTGTTGGGACTCCAGTGTCAGTAAAAAAAAAAAATGCTCTACCAATTACTGTGCTACTCAAGCCTTTTTTTGTTGCCTGGGACGATAAAAAATTGAGAACAGGTCTGACAGTCTTTGCTGATGAAAAATCATGTTGTCACTAATATGTTACCAGTCTTACCACCAGTTCCAGTCACACCTTTCACTAATGGGTGCTGTTGCTATGCATTTTCAGCTTGCCAGTTGATCTGGGATACAAGATGGACAGTGAGAATTGAATCCCAGACTGAAGCAGTGTTGTGAGTGAGAAATGTTTCAGTCTTGCTTATCATTATACTTTTCTGCAGAAAGGCAGAAAATTGTTTTGCAGCCAATACAATCCAAAAGAAAAAGGGGAACATTGTATCATTGCTACTTGGTCTGGAAAGAGAACATGGTGTATGGCCCAAATTGGAATGGGCTGCATAGTTACTGGGTTCACTGATGAAAACACATACAGAAGAGCTGTTGTTGTCTGCAGTGAAAAGCGTGGCAACAGAAATGCCAAGTAGAAAGAAACTCACTTTAATATATCTTTCAGATAATAATGTTGGATGCCAAATTCAGTGGCTGAAAACACTAAAAAACCTCCATACAATATCAAATCAAAACCAGATTCTGTTTTGCCATGTGGTTGGAGGAGTCCACAAATATTGCTGATCTCACTGATTTATTTAAATGTGAGAAATACACGTTCGGAAAGACGTTTGCGTTTTGTTCTGATAGCATTTGAGTTTATGTGCAGAATACAAAAAAGAAAACACAGTGGGAGGATGTTATTGCAATGGATTTATGCTGGTGTTGTGGGTTAAATTGTAGCCTTGGTTGTTCTGATTTGTAAGGTCCACGTGGAGCTTTATCACAGGAGTAGCTACTAAGGTGCCAGCCAATCTGAGAAGTATCTCACGGCATAAAATGCCATTAGGAAAAGTGTATCTAATTTTATTTGTGTTGTGACTTTCTTTTTCTTTTTTGCCAACTATTTTTAGAGTATCCCATTCTTCATTACTTTTATTGGGCTGGAGTTTGCTGTCAGCTGGATTCAGAAGCGTAAGCTGCCGGGTCGGATCAATGATGGCATAAATTCTCTTTCCTTAGGTATCCTGTCCCGACTACCAGAGTAAGTAGATGTGTACAATATTGAGATTGTTTGGGTTTTAATCACTAAGAAGGAAGAAAAGAGAATTATATATTGAAGTTGTTACTGCTAATCCAAAATGATTAAACAAGGAATCTGGACCTTTCTTTATGAAATTTAATTTTAGCAAAGTGTATAAAATCTTTCTAATCTGTAAGGCTAAATATGATTCTTACAGGATATTATTCAGCTCCACATTATCAATTTATCATCAATTATATTAATCTCTATTGGATCTTGCTGCCACCTTTTGCTGTTTCTGGGACTTCACCTGACTTGACTATATCTTATGTTAGACTAGATTTTAGAATCTGGGTTGTCTTTCATTAAAAGACAGAAAGAAGATAACAAAAAAAACCCCAAAAACCCAACAAACCAAGTCTGTTATTTTTGTTAGCCTTTAAAAATAAAACTGTGTGCATATAACCAGATCAATATAATTGCGAATATGCATGTGATCCAAAGTTCTTTGAACACAGTCATAATCTTATGTTTGACTTCAATGGATTTTAATTCTTGAGAGAGTCGTTGCAAACATGATCATATAATTCACTCTCCAATGTAATGGCCATCAGATTTACCTGAATTAGTTTGGTGAGCAGAGTTGTATTTTAAAGAAATAGCCGCTGTGGATTAACTGTGAATTCCAGTGACAAGAAATCCAGCAAATTCTTTATATAAATTGCTCTAAGTGTTTTCCAGAAGCTTTAGTTACTTGTAAGTAATATCATGTTTTAGATATTCCTTTACATGATATGAGCTTCCAGATGATAGATTTTACTGCATTTTTTCTTTCCAAATGGGATTATATTTCTATTCCCCATGTATGAATTTTCAGATGACCATCAAACTGTATTCATTATAAGAAGAAAAGTTTTTATTATTTGAGTTTGACTATATGGTATATTTGCAAGTCTTTCAATTATTCCCACAGTTCTTTTTCTGAATCCTCTGCAGCTTTTCAGCCTTCTTAGTGTTGAGGTCTCAAGTGCACTCCATATTTCAGAAATTACTACATCAGTGCCAAATAATGAAGTCATTTGTTCTCTATTTCTACTTGTTGTTCCTCCCTTTATATATCCCAGATCCTTTGAGCTGTCCTTCATTCCTGAATACTTCTTTGGATTCTGTGGCTTACATTCCTCATTCATAGGCAATATGTTCTTATATTTGGCCACATAGAAATACATGGATTGTACATTTGGTCCTCCTGAAGTAGCCTAAATCCATGAAAAGTTGTCTTTTTTACTTAGAGATCCCTGGTTTATGTCACTGCAAATTTTACTAGAAATCTTTTCTTTCAATCCAGATTCTTGATCAAATACATTAAAAGAGCATAGCAACAACAGCAAAAAATAATCCTTTCTGGCTAGTAGAACTGATTCTGTGAAATGTGTAAGTCACCCACTTTGTAATCTGTGGATCATTTGACATTTAGTTGATTTTTTTAAGCTTTCTAATCAATGCAATCTTTGACAAGGTCCATTAGGTACAAAGACAATTTCTGATGGATTATGTTAGTTATAAGTAGTAAATATCCTAGATGAAACCTTTTAAAGACCCACTCCAAAACTCTTCAAATATCTGAAAATAAGAGGCATGAGCTTTCAACATGAGAAATACTCAACCATAAAGTTACGTCTTCACACAAAGTAATGTCTAAGTTATTTGAGAATTTCATGAAGTAATTTCTGCAGCTAGTGTACTACCTATATTCAAATCATTTTTAATGACTTGTGAGCATGATCTTGAAGGAGCAACATTCAGCTTTTCAGTACGTTTTATGAATGAATTAAATACTTATCAACACATTAGATTTGTGTGCAGCAACACACAACCCTGATAACGGGTTACTGCAGTCAGCATGAAGCTAATATTGAAATAGATCAAATGTCACTTCTTCAACTTAACCCAAATTTTCTAAACTTGACAGGCTTACCATGCTAAATATTTACCTTTATCCGTCTGAAATACTCAGAACTGATTAAGTTAAACAAAGGGCCTGTGATACATGTAAAATAAGTTTGAATGGTTTTGCAAATCCTTTTGGCTTTATTTTAAGAATACTGAAACACTTCAGATACACTCATTCCTGGAAGCAGTGCTTGCTAAGAAAACTAGTGTTGTGTGTGTGGAATGCAGCTTTGCAAGGTGCTGAGTACTTTTATTATTTTGGCATTCAGTCCTCTGCTGCAGAATTTGGCTTGCGGGCTGCGTGTGCAGTTTTCTCTTGCAAGATTGTTTCAATTGAGTAAACCGAACGATCCTTAAGGACTCAAAGTTTGCAGGGTCAGGCAAACCTGCAAGATCAGTACATCTATTTATTGCTATACCAGCACAAGAAGTCTCTTCCAGGTTGCTTGTGCAGCTCTCGTGACTGGAAACACCAGATCCTCCTCAGCGGTTCTTTCCAAAAAAGAGTCACGTAAAACTTCTAGCTTTTTGGCTGAATGTGAAAGAAGCAGGCAAAATACAGACTTCCTAAATTATTTAATCTCATGTTAATATCACAATTCTAATGGTGACTGCTTAGTGTAACACCGCTTTTAGAAGTAAGAGAAGTTGTGAATAACAGACTGGCTAAAAAGGCTTGAACTGAAAAAAACAGTTTACCCTTCTGTCTTGTGCTTCCATGGTGTGAAAGAACTGGGTCAGACAAAAAAGGGGAAAAAAAATAGCACAGGCAAAAATCTGTTGCTAAGACTTTCACTTCAGTCTTTCCCTTTCAGGCAGAAAAAAGGTAGGGAAAGTTGACAGAAACTGCTAAAACAATATTTCAGCAGAACCCACAGCATCAGGGGAAATAGTAGTGCAAATCATTAACAGCTGAAGGTTAGATTAACACGCCATTGATTGTATCCTCTCCCAGGGACTAATTTTCATTTTCTCAACTAGCAGCAATGGTTTGCCACTTCCTTAAAAAAATCTGTGGTTGGGTCTAAAATGGTGGCTTCAGTCTATTAGTTAAAATGAAGCTTCAAATGTGTCATTGCAAAGAGGTCTTTACATTTAATGAAAAAATGAGGAGTCACTAACTATATTCAGCCTCTAAGTATTTTTTCCATTTCAGTCTGTATAACAGAACTATTGCGTGTCTTGAGGGCAAACAGTATTTATTTAGTGTTTCATACTTCAACTTTCTGTTGAGAAAGTGGAAATCATAAATTGTTGATACTTGTATGCCAAATGTCAAAAATGTAGGTGCAAGAGGAAAAGTCTAAACAGACAAGGCAATGTTTTTGTTTTCAGGCTTCTAAGACTGAACAGCATATAGTAAGTTGAATGGTTTGTGCATACATATCATCTCTTGTAAAGTACCCCATGTATTTCTTAAGTATAATTTTCTCTGCATTAGTGTATACTATGCATTCCTCTGCATGTATAAATACTAAATGTTGTATGCAATGAAAATTAATCTGGGAGAAAGGGAAAAACTTGTATTACTAAGTTTACTCCCAGCATTCTATATGTTGGTAAAAAAATTCTGAGAACTTTTATTTTAAATAAATAAATAAATAAATAAATAACTTTTCTAGCTAACCATTGCCAAGAGACTTTAAATGCTGCTTTAAAAATATTCTCCCAAGAGAAAGTTTATTTTGGGTATGAATATCCATTATACAAGTATGTGCATTATTTCATATTGACCCATTTTTTCGTTTAAAGCAGCAGAATATAATTCAAAAAGTATTTGGGGGATAACTGAGGTGGGTACACCAGTACCAGTTCAAATTAGCTGGGGAAGTATTTGTTCTTTATGGTCATGCTCAATTGCCAATTTTTAGTGTTCTGCTCTGCAACACAGTCATACAGTGTATGAATGTATATGTGCATAATGTCTGACACAGTTTGGTCAGTCAAATCTGCAATGAACTCCATTTCTAAAGAGAATATTAAAGTCTGTATACATTATTTACTTTGATTTTTGAATCGGAAGAAGTTAGAGTTCTCTGAATTGTTGAACATGAGAATGGAATGAGTAAATGCTTTTTGATTAGTTCATGCTATTAAGTCTCTTAAGATATCTACACATCAGCAATAATTAAATCAAAGGAGTACAAATCCTGTTTCTGCTGTAGACCAGTGTATTCAGTTTTGTACATCATTTGGATTTTAAATAATCTTTTTTTCAGAAGCAGGTTTGAAGAGGCAGTTTCATGTACATTTTAGACCAGCAATGCTCCCAAATGAAGCACCTTTGATTGACTGATACTTCTAGTTGCTTGTTCCTCCCTCTGTACCTTCACCCCTCTTTGGCCAGCATCACCATTTGCATTGTCCTGTGGTGAAGTGGCCTGCAAAGCAGGTCCAGCACCTCCGCATTACATTAACCTGCATCAGTTCTTACTACGTCTGTGCAAAATCTTGTGCTGGGACAAGAAATGGGATTGGAAAAAAGCAGCCAGGGTTACACGACAAGAAACACAATGCTTTTGTGGCATTACTGAGTTATCTGCTTTATAACATATAAAATTGCAATCTGAAACCAAAGGTTTTCAATTTTTAAGAGTAACAAAATGCAGAGCTGATTAGAATACACTTGAATCAAATTGGTGCAAGTTATTCACAACAATGTGGAGCCAGAAGTGTCCTGACAGAACAGAAAAAAAATTGCCTGCATGGATTTAACCATTTGAAGTATCTGCTGGTTTCCTGAAGTATCTGTTAGATACTTCGTGTATGACTATAGAAAATTAAAATCTCATAAATTACCGATTGCATTTCTCAGAAGAAAATTTGATACATGCAGTTTCTCATAAATTATATTTTCACTTCAAGACTTATTAGGTACATTTTTTCTGCACATCTGTTTGACTAAGACTTTGGACAGATGTTTGTTTAGAGCGTGGTCAGATGTTGCTTCTGGTCCAGCTGCCCCCTCAGATCTGCCAACATAACTGCACATTTAATTGCTCCCTAACCTGGTCCTGACAAAGTGATCTCACTAAAAGCAGAAACAAAAGCCCCCCAAGAACTATAAAAGAGGTGTTTAAGCTCAGCTGCATTCGTTTTGACAGAGCCAGGTCAGGGAGCAGCTATGCATGCAATTATGGTGGCAGGTCTGAGGGCTGGTAACCACCACACTTAGGGCAGTGATGAGCAGATGGGGCCAAACTGGAAAGGTAATCACTTAACCTGGTTAAATGGGAAGTGGAGCTGCTGTGCTATGCCATGCCCTTAAACCAACTGAACTTCTGGCTACTGCACTTCTATCTTTCTTGTACTCCCTTACGTAGTCCTCCCTTTCTCTTATGTTGGTTCAGGTGCTCATCTGATCCCAAGTGGAGTTATTTCCGTTCACTCTGTGAGCAAAAAGGTATTTGCTTTAGGCAGAGCGACAAGCAAATTGTCTGGGAGTGGAAATGGGGCAGCCAAGAGCTGTCAGCTTGTAGGTTCAGTAGGTTCAGTCTCTACAGAACCTGCAGTCATGATCATGCCTGCAGCAGCTAGTTGTGGCAGTTTAAGGCACTGTCAGTAGATGTGTCCAAAAAATAGAATTTTTAATAAGTAACAGGCCTGAAGAGGCAGAATCTACTTACCTCCTCATTCCTTCCACTCTCCAAATAGCACTAGGTAGTCACATATTTCACAAGAGCACCCTCCTGGCTTCACTCTCCCATATATGCTGTTGATTGTTCCCACATTTTGCCAAAGGTCACAGCCCTCACAGCTCTGCCAAAGCAACAGGTTTTGAAATAACTCACTAATCTTCCGTAGGTAAAGCAGTCAGAGTAAGATAAACAATTTCAATAAGGGGGTAGTGCTGTGCAGCAGAATCTGATAGGATTTTCAGCAGGCAAGCCTGACTCTGGAAGGGAATTTTCAAAATCAGTAACTGTTTTACCTGAACAGGTTTTGTTTAATCTAATTAGTTTGTTGGTTTGTTTGGGTTTTTTTGTGTTTTTTTTTTTTTTTTTAATCTGATTTGTATTGATGAACCAATTGGGACTAAGTTAGAAAATTAGTTACTCCTGTGTGGATTAATTATCCTATGTTCTTACTGTATCACTTTAACACAGTTTTATAAATTTAGTGTAAATCATCCTGTCTCCTCCAGTAAGTCCAAATCCAGCTGTGCCCAGTAAAAATGTTAGTGCTTCCTGCCTTCTCTCTGGTGCTCATCACTACCTCCCTAATCCCCTTTTACCATCTGAACCCTTCCCAGGCATATCAGCAGCCTTATCTTCAGAGGTTTAAACTGTAGAATTTTGGTACCCTGGTTCCATTTGTTTGAAGCAGGCTGGAGAGCACACATGGGCATAGCTGCTGGTAGAACACAGGAATACCAGTGAGCAGCTCTAGACAGTGCTACTTTTAGTGATGACTAAGGAAGGATCTGAGCCAGAATTTGAATCTCTGGAGTTTCTAATGAAATCACTTATAGGCTACCTTGCATTACAAGGAAGGATTTGGGAGAGTTTGGGTATTCTCAAACTAATTGACTGAAACAACTGGTAGTCCCTATCTACCATAATGTTCTACAGATTGCTGTATTTCACACAAACCTGTTAGGGATCCAATTACTCTTTGAGGTTGTAACCTCTTACACAGAATGCATATTTTTCTACATTCTTAGTATTGCATTGTCTTTATCTGTACAATGGGGCCAGTAAGTGCTTGGTGATTGCCCATTCTTACTGTCAGAGCCCAGCTTTGCACCTGCCATATCTTTAGAAGCAAAGAGAAGCTGTCAGGGTACATTTTCAAATATACTTGTGCTCTTCTGTGAAAGTACGTACTGTGAACTGAATTTATCGTTATTGAAAATATGGTATTAGTTTCAGTAGTCTCTGTAGCTCACAAAATACACCAATTTCTCAAATCCATTAAATGTTGTGCAGATTTTTTTATTCCATGTTTTTGTATTTTGCTTTAAGTTAAATTGTGTCATTTTTCACACATTTAAAAAAACACTCTAAAAAACTGCTTCTGTATAGAGTACCCATCTGACTGAAGGACGTCTCTGCTAAACAATGAATTAATCTTAAATCAGGACTCCACTAGATGGAGCACAGGGGTAGCATTTTTAGAGCTGGCCAATCTAGTTTCTTGGGTCAACACTTAAAAGTTAGGAAAATTGGGAAAAAATGTCTCTTAATGATTCTGTAAACCAGTTTTACAGATCTGAAAAGAATAGACTTTCACCACTGTGTATCATGGATGAAAACAAACTATCTTTTAAAACACTCAGAAGTATGACCAAAGGAGTTCAATATAAATTCTCATGTAAATATTTTTCCTTATTTCGTCATTTGATATGCTATGATGTTTCACTGAAGCAATTTCACTGTATTGTTGTAGACCATAGGAACTGTTACTAGTTCCTTTGGTTTTTCTGAATCTATCTAGAACAATCTGAGTTGAATAGAACACCCTTTTCTCATTACTTGTTTATATGTGACCTTTGAGAATATTATAGGCTTGTTCCCAACCTAACTTAAACTATAATGCAAATGTTTTCATTTCAGTGGAACAACCAAGTAGGACAGATCAAAATCAAACCCTCAACTGGAAAAAGGTCCTAATGAAGCATTTGTGTTAAACTCACATGGTGATATTTGTACAAATATTGAAAAATCAGGACCATTGCCTTGTAGAAGATGACATTGTAGAATTTTCCAGTCTTGTGTATCCTGAAGATACTGGAATAGAATTTACTGACCAGTGTGCTGGGCAGGTATTAATAGGTATAAAGAAATATAACTTCCATTCTCATAAAAGAAGAGAAATAAGCTGCAATGCCAGAAGCTCAGTCATACTGAAGGTTTTAAACTAGGCTTTTTAGTCTTTTAAAGATACCGTGTAATTAAAAGTATCTGAAAATCTTGCATAAACTTAGGGTATAGTTAGTTACTAGTGTGGGTTATATCACTAAAGGCAGTGGAACTTCTCATGAAAATATTTGTGTTGAATTTTTAATTGATTACTTTATGTATAAATGAACAAAGAAACAAGTGACTTGAATTCTATAGCAGGATAGAACTTAATAATAAAAAAGTGTAACACTGTTGCTATTTTTCTTCCAACACCTGTTGTTTCACGTTTTATTCCACCCACTACTGTAAATTAATATTAGTGTCATAAATTAGAGGATAAAAAGTGAAGTGCAACAGGAATAGGTTTGGTGAATAAAAGGGCAGCTCTGTCAGGCAAAATATTGTGCAATACTGTGTACAATACAACTAGTAGGGATACCTGAGTCACCTCCCTTTAACTTCATTTTGAATTTGATATTTTCTTTTCTCCTTGAGGAAAACTGGAGATTTTTATTGTTTAAGCTAAAATGCTGGAGAAGAAAGCCATACTGAGGAAGAGGAGAGGCTTTGATTCAGCTTTTGTGTCTGGTGGGAACATTTTCTCAAAATGTAGGTGCTATTTCCTGTAATCAGGGGCTTTCCAGAGCCTGATAATAATTTCCCAGCTGTATCATTTTGGTGAATTATTTTTTAGCCTTGGGTTATTTCATGACTGGTTTTGCATATTAAGAATGGGAGAGCAGATCATATTCATCTTGATGATAGAAAACTGGGAATAGAACTCCCACAGCTCCCTCTCCCTTTCCCTCCACCTTGTGGAAAGTTTGGCTTTGTGCTAAAGCGTGAAAAAAGCCTTGACTGCAGTGTGTCAGGCATATATCAGCTCGATTTGTGTCAACCCTAATAAGTCAGCTGACAAGGTAATAAACTGGGTGTCTGTTCAAGACCTGGCACCTGTACAGGAAATAAAAGGGGATTTCAGTTGCTGCAAATCTGCTTTGTTTTACAAATGGATCTTTTCTCAAGGCTCCTCTACCTCCTTTCCCCCTTCTCCTTACTGAAATCATGTTATCAAAATGTTTATTTCAATTGTGACTGGAGCCAGTTCTTCATTTGGAAAAGAAAGCTCTATGAGTATCCTTGGAAATGGAAATCCTTATGCTTTCTATTCTGAAATAAAACCTTACAGAGCATTTAATTATTCATGTATCCTGCTGCTACATAAATGGTCTGAATAATTTAAAATTATTGAGAAACTGCCTTTGTTCAGCATTTTGAAACTTTACATTTATATAGTTTGAATCAGGCTAGGAAAACAGAATTTATTTAACCCAGGGAAACTGTGTTAGTAATATCTCACTATTTTTAATGATAATATAACCTTGTGACCAGGGTGTCTTAACATGCTTCCCTCTGTGCCTGACCTCCAAGGATGCAAGTCTGTTACAGCCCTTGAGAGCAGAGCTTTTGTAGGTCCAGCTGTAGGGTTGTGTTTTTAGCTCAGGGGCACCAGGTCAGTTCCCAGTGTGATGTGAGGTGGTGACTGCAATAGTGGTGAGAGCTGAGGCAGTTTCTTTGGAGTATTCACTTTTGGTAAACAGGTCTTCCTCCATACTTGGAAAAGAGACTACAGCTCCTGTATCCTTTTCATTTTTGGTGATTGTCCTGGGCACCGTGGAAGAAGTTTCCTAAAGGTGTGGTTTCAGGCTCTGTGACTGGAGGAAGCAAAACAGGACTTTGTATTCTTTGAAATGGGCAGTTGCCTTTTCTTCCAATTGAATTTCTTCCATCTTTTCCCTCCTTCATTATCCCATAGGGATCTAGAATAAGTAGATCTTCATTTCCACATGGAGAGTTCATCTCCCAGAATTTCCTTCTTGGACTTTTGTAATTAGAGGAAGTGATAATCTGACCCAGTGGAAGGTGAAGGGGAAATGGTTTATTAAAACAAATATTATTGCCATTAATTAAAGTATGTATGACCTTTAGAAACAAGGAGACAAGAGCTCTCAAGGTCATAACAGTTGCCTAAGTACATTTTGCACATAATGAGGAAATTTTCAGCAGCAATGTTCAAAAACCAAGAAGATAAATCTATGGAATGTGTATAATAAGGTTTTCTATACAGTATGTCTGTTTTAGGATTTATTACTCTTTATGCAGTGTTGGACTAGATGACAAAAGTCTTACCTGTTCACTTCTGTTGCATTTATAGTTATCACATTTAAATGAGGAAAAAGTTTTTTAAAGTTCTCTCAGTATTTCCAAGAAGTGAAAAAGGAACTTGAGGGACAAAAAAGGGGGAATACAAACCTTTAAAACTCCAAGTGAACTTTCAGAATTGTAATTGAATGCAAGCTTTGGTCTTTCCTATCACACTGTAAATTAAAAAAAAAAATAGTTAAGCAACTCTTCTTTCTCCAGCACTGCTTAGTAATATGATGGATTACGCTAAATTAATTACAGTAATCACCTAACGTTATGTGCTGTAGGGTTGTGATTCAAGCATGAAGGAAAGAATGTACAGCAAATTGCATATATAAAAAATGTGTTGCAGGGTTAGCTCAAGGTTTACACCTTGGCCTCAGCCTGTGGAAAAAAAAAAAGGACTCTAGGGTGAAATACTGAGAGCTGATCAAAAATGGAGGAAATGTTCCAGGTCACATATCTTTGGATGTACTGCAAAGGCATTATATGTTAATAAAAGCAGAAGAATAAAGTAAGAAAACAGTACCTAATAATAACTGATACTCCATGTTGCAGGAGGTGTTTTAAATTTCCTGGTCATTGAAAAGATGTTAAGAAATGCCCTTTTCTTTGTGTTTGAATAATATCAGCTCCCTTCTGACCTGTTGTGAAATGGATTGAGAATTTATACTGAACTTTACAGATTCCTCATGAGGTGAATTGCAAAAATCTGCTTAGACACATATAATCTTCTTTAAAAATATTTATAGAACACAGCTCTTATGAAAATTAAACATGTTCCAGGTGTGTATGGTCCACCTTCTGGGCATAGCCAAGTTGTTTTTGAAGTGGTAGATACACCTGTCCTTGCTAGTCAAGAGAAATTCTTCATGGTCAAGCTGCTGAAATGAAAGAAATTTCATGGAGTTTGTTGTGTCTTGGTTTTATTTGAGAGAAAAACTGGTATGATTATAGTAAAGCTGGGAATGAGCTGTAGGTAAGATGTGCACCTGGCTGTGGAAAAAATATTAGTTCTTTTCTTCCTGAGCAACAACTACTTGTGGTGCTTCAGCTCTCAGGATAAAATGGTGGATGTGATACTATTATGCTTGCAGGCTCTTATTGGGAGCTTGGGATTTTCAGATGACTTTTTTCTTCATTAATAGTGAAACTAGCACCACAGAAGCTCAAGGTGTTTTCTTCTAGCTTTATTCAAAACACTTATGGGAAGAGGTGCTAATGCCTGGAGTATAAAAGCTCTGAATGGATGTCTTTGCAAAAAGATAGAGGTGACCGCAAGGTTCAGCTATACCATGGGGCATGGCTTGCAAGCTGAAACAACCATGTTTGCTGAGCTTCCCTTCTGTTTCAGTGCAGCAGCCTAAAAGGACAGGGCATGGCCAGACTTTTCAGGGATGTTTTCCAGATGTGTGAAAAAAAGTCATCTTTAAAGGGGAACTAAAATCCTCTCTCAGTTTTGCAAGTTCTAGTATTTTTGTGGCCATGCTGTAAACCATATCAAAAATAATCTAGCTAAAAAAAAAAAAGGCAAAAAAGGAAGGGTATTGAAAGAAGTACCTCTGAGAAGTGGTACTGAAAAGAGAGTGAGCAGATGTGGACAGAGGTGCACAAAGAATCTTTCAGCTGATTTCAATGTAAGGTGAAGTTCCAGATGAGACTGAAGTGAAAGAGAGATGTTGGTCTGTCCTTCGGCTGAGATTTTGCATGGCTGTGACACGTATGTGCAGTTTGTTACCACTTCTATTCAAGTAGCGTCTGCAGGTGTGCTATCTGCAGTGTTCTTTGGAAGCTCCCTGAATTTGTATACCAGAGTCTTTCTTCAACTATGAATATTTTTTATAGGTTTTTAAAGTCTTGCACGGCTTTGTACAAAGGCGTTGCTGATAATTCTTCCACCTCCCCGCCAAAAAATAGCAGCAGCATAACATCTGAGAACTACATTTTTTGTGTGTGTGATTATCTTATTTCTTACTCTTAGGCCCTAAATTGAGGTGAATTTCATCCACTGATATATAAAAAAAGGATGTTTGTGACTTTTCTATAATTAGTATCTTTTCCCTACTTCTTTTTTTTCTGTTTGCTGCTTTTCAGAGGCTGACACAGTTCAGTTCACCACAGTTGCACTACATTTTCAACACACAACAAAGGAAAGTAGCTGGAGGAGTTGTGAGGAATCTGCTATAAATCCTGCTGTGGTCTAGTTTCTTCTACAAAAATGCGAGTTTAAATATGTATCCATCTGCAGCTGCAGCACCTTTTCACAGCTACCTAAGCCAATTGTCACCTGGGCCACCCCAGTGCCTACAGCCTCTTGCCATTCATACCTGGGTTTAATGCTTCCTGATACATCCAAAAACTCACCCAGCAAAATCAAAGCAATTTGTTTGGAGATGTCTCAGGGCCCCAGCTGGTGAAATGAAGTGGCAGGGTATTGAAGGGAGGGTGTGACCGTGGCAAACCAAATTTGTATTAATCTGAGCAGCTGTTGAGAGTTCTTACTAGGTTTGGCCTGCCCATTCCAGAGATACTTTCTTTCTCCTTCTCCTGGTCTCAGTGCTGAGCCTGTGTTAGGTCAGGGATAGCTACTCTGCCCCTGTAGTCCAGGAGATCAGCAGCAGTAAGAGCTCCTGTCTGGTGGCTTTCCTGCCTTTGCAAGTTCATGATTTTTTCTGTCCCTTTCTGGCAATCCTGCCATTTCTGCCTACCAGTTGCCCTTCCCCTTCTTTTCAAAGGCACTGGCTTTTGTCTCCTCCTGCTGCATTTATCCTCTTTTAAAGTGAAGCGATATGCTGAGCAGATCAGACATTTCACTGCTCCCAGAAGTCCTGTCCCCTTCCATGTTCTTTCTTATAATGGAAGCAGTCAAGGTATTTTAATGTCATACATTAGTGTTCCAGCATAATTGCTGCTACACTTCAATCACTTCTGACTTCCTAGTTAGCAAGTATGGGTTTCTTCCAGATTTGGGAAAACAGCAACACCATAACACCTGCAGAGCACAGGAGTGCTTCAGCCTTTGTCTAACTTGATAGCTTAGTACCACAACATGGGTGGTGAGCGGGTGAGAGTTGGTTTTAGAAACCTTGTAGACACTAAGCAAGGGTTCCACTGAAGTCAGTAGTAGTATTATTTGACAGAGGTTTGAGAACTTGGAGACTGGTTTTATGTGTTCTAAAAACACTCCCAGCAGGTAAACTGTAAATATATAACAGGTTCTGAAATTAAAACTGACAGAATTACTGATAAAAATTTCTGGATCTCTATTTCAGTGTTTTATTCAGAAGTATTGACTTAATTAGTTACATATACGTATGGAATAACTACAGACTCTTTGAACTGCCCTGGGACTCGCCATGGACATGGTATTTGACGCTTTTGGGAGTGGACTTTGCATACTACTGCTTTCATCGCATAAGTCATGGTAAGACTTAACAAGTTTTTCATGTTTGAAAATACAAAATACGTTAGTTATCTACTAGTAAAGCGAGGTATTTATTTTTGTTTCTATACTTAATCTACTCTAAGCATGTATAGCTGCTCTTCTTCCCAAGGGTTAGCAACAATAAACTTTAAGTATGGAAAACAGTTTATGCATCATTCTCTATACAGTAAACACGATTTTCTGAAAGGAAGGAGTATCATTTTGAAAGCAGTTCAACAGAGAAAATGAAGTATTAAAAAATGTAAGGAAAAAAATAGTAAGTACATAAAAATTTGGGTTCAGTATTCCTATATGCCTGTATAAAAAATACAGCAAAGATAATTATTTCAAAATAATCTGGTGGATGTACAAAATACAGAGCAGTGAAAAGCAAGGTTGCCAAAATAATGGAGCTTGTGTAAATCATGTCAGTCATTTCTGTACATGTATGTCTGTCTCTTAACATATTTCTGCTCTCTAGTGACCACAAATATTAGCTCTAGCCTTTTCTAACCTATCTGAAAATGCAGTAACACTTTCTATCAATCCTAGTTCTGGGCCTGACCTAAAGTCTGTAGCAATGAAATAAGAATCTTCTTGTTCTTTAAGAGACTGTGGACTGGGCTTCTCAAAGCCGAGCGCCCACAGCTCGCAGAAGCTGTGGGATGTAGTAATGATACTTTATGTCATGTGCTTTCAGAAAGGGAAAATGCTCTGCTGCCAATAGGTCAGTGGAATATATGGAAGTAGGTAAGAAAGGAGCCTGAGCTGCTGCGAGGAGTGGGAGAGAGGAAGGGTCCCTCCCAGGTGGGGATGGCAGGCGGGTGTGAGAACAATTCAGGGTGGGTGTAAGGGGACAACAATGGTGGGGGGACGGGGCGGGAGGCAAGGAAGCGGGGGGAGCTGGAACAATGTGTCGAGGGGGACATCACGGCCGGGAGCTGGGAGCCCTGCGTGGGTGTACGGAGACTGGGAATACGCTCCACAAACAATGACATTAACAGTGCTGGCAGGGCTACAGCCTCAGGCTGAGAACTGGACCAGAGCAGGAGGCTATTCCTGTGTTTTAAAATAAAAAGAATTGCCTTCAAGTGTTAGAAAATCACTAGCTTGGCTGTGCTTTCTCTGGAGTCAGTGGTAAAATTCTCACTGGCAGAGACGGGAACAGGGTCATCTCTGCAGTCTCTGAAGCAATGGATATATTTCTGTTCTTGCAGCAACTTTACTCTTCTCTGTTTTTCTATGTTTTTGATGGAATACTTTGAAATTAATCTCAATAGGTGTTCTAGAACTAAAATACAAACCAATTCTATATGTAATGGAGTTGAAGAAACTGTAAGAAAATGCTGCTCTTCTCTTAAGAAGGTCAGTGCTGAGCTATTCTATAAATGCTAATTTACTCTTCTTCAGGTTACAGAAATACTGTTTGCTGTTAGATCTGTGCTACTTAGCAAGGAATTGATGAAACATTGTAGAAAATCACTCTAACTGGAGATTTTAGTTTAACCAACACTTTTTTGGTCAAACGATGAAATCTGTAGCACGGCAACACAGCTGCAAAAGTCAGCTGCAATGGAAGTTGCTGAAGAAATTTAAGTGTAGGAGATGGTTTTAAAAACTCATGAAAAATATCTTTGCAAATTAAGAAGAAGGGGCACTGGAAAAGTCGCTGGTACAAGCAGACAAAACACACCTCTGCGCTAGAAAGTGACAGGGCCTGGTGATTCAGGCTTGGATCCTACAGCAAAGTTAAAAATTACTAGCATGTGTATATCCCAGGAAATTCAAGCTGTGTGGGCTAGAGGCATGGGGATGTAAATAATAGCACTAATTGTTTCAAACTGAAAAACTAAATTTCAGATACATTTTTCAGTTGTTTCTTAGAACTTGATATAATTTTGATACATCAAGTAGCTTTTCCTGACTGCAAGCAATAATTTGGTAACTCAATCCCCTAGTATTTTTGCTACCTTATTTCATGTTGTCCATGAATAACTAGATTTTTCATTCTACTATTTCATAAATTGTCTTGAATCGCTACAGATTTTAAAGTTTCTTCTGTAGCAGAAACCCTACTTGCAATATAAAATTTTTACCCAGCATTTGAGGAGATATTTTTTCCTCTTCACTATATGCATGTAATAGCTATTATCCTAAACTGAAGTTATACAGCAACAAAAGGAAGTATTTTTAGGTGTGATCTCATTTTGCAAAGGATAGAGTTATTCTAAGTATGTACTTGTATTTTCCATTGTTTGCAGTAGCCAGTAAAAGGTTAGAAAATAAAATGTTTCACCACTTATTCCAGCATTCTTCTGGGTCTGATCCAAAAGCCATGGCAGTCAACGAGTCTACTTAGCCACTACTCTTCCTCGTGGCATTTAAATTAATTTATAAATCTCTGTAACTTTTCCCTTTATTTCAGTAAAAACGCCCGTTATGGCTGTACTACTAAGAAAAGTATGCTGTAAAATCCCGGGTTTTATTTTAAATATTTTTTTTTGGGGAAGGATATGTGTGGGTTTGAAGGATTTTTACCAGGTATTTTAATCTACCATATATGGATTACTCCTCAAGTTTCCTCTCCAGGTGCAGAGACCTTGTAGAGTTAGTCCTGCTAGTAAGGGGGATTTGGTGGTCCCAGAGCAGCACTGAGCCCCAGCACACCCTCCCCGCGCCCTGGCCTCACGGATACTCCTGTTGCAGACAAATGACAACGGCAGTAAGGAATTTGGAGGCTCTGTAAACTGGTTTCTTCAGCAGCCACACCTTTTAATCGAAGGGGAGATCCAGAGAATTCCAGATCCATGCAAAAACACGGGTGCGGGTGCAGAGCCCAGGTCCCGGCTGCGGGTGTCTGGTGGCCAGCTCTGGTGTGGGGGGCTCTGCAGGACCCAGGGGCACCCCTGGCCTGAGCGGGTCCCTCAGCAGCAGCTGTGTGCTCAACCCTGTGCTCCAGTGGGGAATAGTGGAGAGTTGTAAGGCTCTGATGCTCTGTAAGGGAGTAGTTTTTAATCTACACTCCCGGGGGCTCACATCCTGCCCGACAGAACAGAGTGTGTTTCTGTCAGCTGGGGGAATCTCCTCTCCTCTTTCAGGCCCTGGAAGAAACTGTCTCTTTTTAACAGCAGCTTCCAACACCTCTTCTTTTGTTCTCCTTTACTGCTGGGGAATTTCCATTGCTTCAGTGTCCCTCCCCTCAGACAACCTGGGAGAAGCGAGTTTCCTTCAGCAGGGCCAACCTCCGCAGCAGCTGCATTGTTCTGCCTGGGCCCCGGTGGCCGGTGTCAGCCGCTCGCCCCATTGTCCGCTGGTGGCTTCCAGCCGCCCTGCGGGATACGTGACATGGTCCCTGTCAGCGAAAGGCCGAGCCAATATGAGCTGATGGTTTGAGTTACATCTGAGGTCATAAAACAGACCTCAACTGATGAGTATATCCTCAGCAGATTCCCCAGCTGCTACATAAAATTTTGAGTTAATAGTGTGTCTCTTAGTAATTCTGAATTTATTTATAGTGGATGAGAATTGAGCCTTCTACACCAGGTGTATAGTAGAGCAGTAGACTCCAAGCTTCTCAAATTCTCCCACTCCACAAGACTGACCTTTTGGCCAAGGCCAGCTTCTGAACGGTCAGAGGACAAAGAAGGAACCCTGAAAACTAACTGCAGCACTGTCCTTCAAAGATCATGCCTCAGACTCTGGCAAAATGTCTCAGCTGAGGATGCTGAGAAATTTTTCTTTCTAAGATTTCAAATAATTGGAAGTTTTGTGAACTTTTTATCTCCTGTTTTAAAGAACTTTTTAAAAAAGGATGTTTCTTTTAGCCATGACTTACATTGCTTCTGCCTCTTATCCCAGTGAGCATCTTTTGTTACAGTTCCTTCAGCAGCAGAACTGACTTCAGAAGTTTCTGGCTGCTCTTTCCTACACCATGTTGCAGTTCACAACCCACTCAGTCCTGAAAAAAATATCATGCATGGAGACTGTGTGCATAAGATCACTGAAATAAACCATGTTAAAAAACAAGGTTGTGTTGCATTTCTTTCTTAACAATTCAACTCAGTAGTCATAGGGGTTGGCTTAGCCATGGAGCAGGACATAAGACAGATGTGCTAGTTGAGAATCTATGGGATTAAGTGCAGACTTGAGAGAGAGCAGACAATTTTCTGAGTCAGTAGTGCATGGGCAGGTAACTCACTGTTTTATAAGGAGCCAGAGTGGATAAATTGGCACAGGTAGGGTCTCAAGATTGATGCCATTAAAATAACTGGAATGTGTAACAGTAAAGCCCAGTCCTTTCTGATAATTATATATGTATTGTGTAATAATAATCTCAGTGTGTTACTGGACACCAGTGCAATACTGTGTTTCTTGTTGCATGAGGAGATGAGTTTAACATAGAAAAAAACACAGCATGGCTCAAAGTCTCTTCACCATCTATATTTGCTGATAATTTTTGGAGGGTGTACCGAAATCATATGATTATACTATCTTTATTTATCTGACCCATTCCTGCCTTTGAAATGCTTCTTTCATCTACTTTTATAATGTGCTTGTCTGAATTCAGTATATTAGCATGGATTTGTTATGTATATTTTCTATTAATAATTGATAGTATATTGAAATAATTTTGTATTTAAAGGGTTTTGGATTTATGGGAAATTCATTATAATTAAATGATGTCTGACTTTTCTTACAAGGTTTGCTTTTCAGGAAAATCTATATTCCCCTAGAAATACAGCAAATTGCGATGGTCTTTTACATGCTAAAGGGGGAGAGGGTTGGGTGGTGGTGGTATTTTTAGGCTTATTTTTGCATGTGGGAAAATGTCATTGTTTACCTGACTAGAAATTCAGTACCATATTGATTATCCAAAATGAAACAAATTTAATTTCACCCCAGTGAAAGATAGAAAATATTGGGAACTGTCAAGTGACTGGATGAAGCTCTGCTCTTTTTCTTGTCACAGCTTGTGTTGATTGCAAAGGGAATTGATACACAATGATTAAGAGAAAAATATTCTCTTCTTGTGAATTGTACAGAAGACATTTTTTTGCTGTTCTGTCAGTTGTTTTTTCTTATTTTTTAAACAGGCTTGTGAGAGCAGGATATTAAAATGCTGCCTTTACTAGCCTCACAAAAATAGCAAAAGCAATAGCTGGTTGTCATATTTTCTGTTCCATCTTCTGATTGATTCTAGTCTAATACCTGCAGACAACACAACATGAATTGAAAATAAGTACATAGTTCAGGTGATTATGACTCATTCATTGCCATTCAAATTGACTGTAAATAAACTACATAATTTGTTATTTCTATATGCTTGTTTTTGTAACTTGTCTTCAACCATTCTCTTATGTTTTCGCAGTAAGAGGTGCTCCTGTACTATGTGTCTCTTAATTTTTTGAGTAGACACTGAATTTGTAGAAGACCAGAGTCAATCATAGCAAATCAAGATGTTGCTATTCCTTTTCATATTTAAATGTACATTTTGTTGAGAAAGTTCACCTGAAAACTACATCAGCTGCAATGAGGCTTCCTGATATGGAATGTCTAGGGTCCCATAAAATTATAGGAGCCTGCTTGTATTGTTTTCAGGTTGTTATTGTTCATAACAAGTTCCTGTTGTTTGAAAGACTGATTTCTTGTATACTGGCAAGAATAATGTCCTGATATGAGGTGAGGTTGATTCATTTAGTCTGTTAATTTTATTGTGGCATATAGCAGATAGCTGAAACCTCCTCCTATTTTACTTTAGAAATGATGAGATAATAATTGACTTTTTGAAAATTCTCTGTAACCTGAAGAGCTCAGAAGATGGAAATAAGAGGAAATCCACTAGAGAGTTTTTGCTTAATTTTAATTTCTGAATATCCAAAAGACATTTATGGGTGAATGGATTTTCTAAGTATTTTAAATATCAGAGATAATTAAGAATGATGGTAGTAACAATTCTGCCAATATGTTGGATGTCAGGCAAAGTGATTGGCCGTGGATTTTTGGCTCTTTACAGCTGCTGTAGGATGTAGTCTGGAGTGGGAATATAATGTAGTGAAGGGTAGGACATAGCTTATTGCTATAGGAGAGGAGTTCAACTCCATGGTCTGGGTTCAACACTACGCTTGCCATGATTCTTGTAGGTTTTCTGTAAATATCTGGTAATTGCTTTCCATTCCGTAGATTACTGGGAGAGACAGGTCTCTGACTGTTAGGAATTAGACCTTGATATGAGTACAAAAGCAATCTTTTTTATTTTTTATTCTTCTGATTCCAGAGACAATGTATATTTTAAATATCATGAAATATGTGTTAATGAAAGCGTGAGCTGAAAATATTATGACACAATTTTTATGCCAAAATTCAGATGGTAATTCCATCTCCTCTCAGCTATATTTATCTTCTCTCAAGGTCCCACCACGAAAAGATCTGGCAAGCTCCACAGTACAAAATGGAAAAGAAACTATTCCTCCATTTTCCTTGTTTGTCATTTTATGGTTGGGAAAGTGGCCAGCACAAGGTTAATACTCCTTTTAAGTACTACTTATTTTCCTGCTTTGAGGATTTACATAATAAATTGGCATTCTAGGGGCTCTCTGTATAGATATTCATTAGTTAGAAGTACGTATGGGTGTCTGGAGTGTAGAATTTAATCTTTTTTCCTACCTGCAGTGCCTGGGTTTTTCCTGAGTGCAGAGATTAGGGAAAAAGTTCTGGATCTGCTTGCACAAAAGCAAGTTTGCAACATGCATTTTCAGTAAAACATTAGAAAATGTGATGAAGTGGGAGAAGAAAGTTTGTTATAAATTAGCATGGGTTGGCCATTCAAAAAGTCAGCTGTCTTCACACATTCATATCCTTGGCTAGTGCTGCCCTCTAGGCTGTGTTTGAGTTTTAAACACAGAAAAAAATAATCTCTGTTTCATCTGAGTGGAGAGGTGAGTGCGAAAGCATCCAATTCACTGCAGGGAAACAGTTCATTTGACATACTTTTTCAAGTGTGGCTGCTGAAAACCAATGAAATGGTGCATAACACTTGTATTTTTTAAGTTTTATAGAACATAAAGTAAAATGTGAATTATCCAAGTTTTAAAGTGAATCTTTTTTCAGTTAGTGAGTGTGGAAGAAGATAAAGTAGTTCTTCTGCAGTAGTTTGAAGATCTTATTGAAGTTTTACCTGAAAAAAGGTTTGAAATCGTTCTCTTGTACACTGTTTGGCTTCCTAAATGTTATGGAACCACCTTCAATCAGGTAACTTCATAAGTTGAAGAGAGAGAGCTGTATGTTTGATAGTTCAACTACTCATTCAAGGATAGAAGTCCAGCTATGTCTATCTTCTCTTACTTTTTTTTTGTCTTAAACTTTGAATATGTATCTTATGCTAGAAACTTGTATTTCACGACTAAGTGAAAACCCACCTGAGAGTATATATTTCTGTTTCCCTTGACTTAATTTGAAGTCATGTTACTTACTTCAGCTGAAGGCTAATATCTATTTCCTGAAGAAGTTGCAAAAAATCACTTAATCTAGGCTCATTTTAAACCAAAACCAACTGCAGTGATTTTGGAGATGCTACCTCAGTTTATGATACAGCAGCTCTGCACACTGTCTTGCTAGAGGTCTTTGTCTTGGGCTGCTGAGATATTTGAAGAGGGGCATGGTTCCTTTTTATGTCACTTCCATGTTTTATCTATCTGTTGAAATCAGCAGATCAGCAGTAAAAAGTACCAAATCCAACAACTGTTTTTAATCCGTGATGTGAAACTGTGATTGTAAGGAATTAGACTTTGAGTAAAAGCACACTCCATATAATTCATCAAACAGCAGCAGTGGTAACTATTTTTTGTCACAAAGTTTTAAAGTAGAAGCAGAGGCCTAGAGGAATGAAAGGCATTGTTAAAACAGATGGCCCAGTGAGGTGCTTGTGCTTTCTCTGTTACAAAAAGAAGTGTTTTTCTCCTCCTGTGCTAGTAAAAATTGCCTGGTCATTATTGAAATTTCTTTTCAAACTGTGCAGAATTTACCTTTGGAGCCTCTGACAGCCTACCTGCAGGGAAAGGTAAAGGTGGTTCCTGTGGCACGTATGTGGTTTTGTGGCTGGGGCATGTGGAGTGGGTACACAGACCCAGCTCTCCTCCTGGGCAGATGTGCCACTCTGAAAGCCTTGGAGTCACACTTCTGTTCCTCAGCAGGACATTGCTAAAATATCCCATTTCTGCAGTATTAGGACCAAGAACAATGAGAAATTTAGAATGCCTTTTTAATGCAGAATAAAAGTGCATTCCATCCCAAGCCCCAAAAGGCAGGCTGTTCCTTTCAGGATATTGCTCAGATTTCCAGAAGCTCAATGTCTGTAATAGTTTTCTTTGCTTGCTAAAACTGTAGTGAGGCCATTACCATTTAAAATACTTCATTTTGCATTTCAAGAATGGCAATTAACATTTAAAGTGTGTCTGGAGCAGACAAAACATTATTGTATCTGGGAAATGTTCTTTGCATGTATGTTTCCTTCAATGCATCTTTATTGCCTTAATGAAGTACTTAAACTGCCAAACTGCTTTTTTGAGTGTGGGAAGGGCAATCTTTTCCACATCACACTCTATCTAAATTGATAGCATGCTGGTGGAAGATGTAACTTAATAAAAATTACTAACTAGATTTTTTTCCCTTTTTTTTTAGTAGCTAAAATTATCAGCAAATCCTTTTTTGGTATAACTTTTGTTTTATAACCTACCCTATTTCTCAATTTTTCTCAAGAATCAATAAACGTCAAACCTGAGTAAATTCATCAATGCTAACTATTTTAAAAGTAAAATTACTCTTTTATTCTAAATTAAGACATACTAAATAGAATGTAAATATACTATTGCAAGAAGATACCTACAGTGTTCTCATGTATAAAGCTGTATGAAAGACATAAATAGGAGTCACTAAGTATCCTAAATAGGAGTCACTCAGCTTTTCTATGATCTTTATAGTTGGATTTTTTAAAGTACTTGCATTTAAGCACTAGATGATGGCCTCTGGGCTACTTATTTTGAGGACTGCATGGGAACAGAAAATTTCTTTTTGCTGCTCGGAAACAGAAATTGTGACTAATCAAATTGCATTGGTATGTGTGCATGAGGAAGTGCAAGATTTTGTAGGGTCCAGGAGGAGGATTCTTGATTCTATCTAGTTACTAATTTTCCAGAAACCCTTAAAAACTTTCCTTCTGAAAAAACTCTGGCCATTCTCAGCTTTTCTGATGAAGACATTACACCGACTGGCAGTAAAATGGTCTGGCTATTGCTTTAGAGAGTGCAGTGCAACCTGGACATGTGACCTTGTAAAACATGGGTGAGATTTCCCCATGCTACTTTTAACTTCAATAAAATTAGAAGAATTCCTTTCAATTTATTGAACATGTATCATAAATATCACTGTCATTCTAAGCATATCTTGCCATTTTATTTTTGTGAGTTCAGGAGGGGCAAAGCTATTGCTAAGTATGGAAAGGGAAGTGCAGACTCTCAGCCTGTAATAGCACTATGGCATGTGACGTGTTTTCACAAGGAATCTTTTCAGACATCAGTGACGTCATGGCTTCCATCACCTGGAACTGGCCTGTTAAATTCAGACAAAAAAGGTAGGATTTTATTAACTTTACAGCATAGTAGTGTAAGCAAAGTATATGCTTTAAATGTGCATCATGTATTTTACACGCTTTTATGCTTTCTTTTATTTTTTTTAAATTTTAGTCACCATTAACACATGTGGATGCTGAGATCCTAAAATTTTGTAGTTATAAAAATAAAATGTTGTGTTTTTTAAAATGTGGTAGCATATACTGTGTTACAGAAATAAAAATAAAATAAGTTCTTCACCCCAAACTGTCTTTTAATTTAATATACTTCTGACTGGAGATTAGGATATTAAAAAACAAAACAACCAAGCAATAATAAAAAAAATAGGAACTCTTCCTGAGTTGCTTGTTGACTAGAATTGATGTGAGGCAGGAATGAGTGAACCTGTCAAAGCCAACACTAAGGTCTTTCCTGCTATTACCAGCTTTGCTCTTCTCCTGATGTCTCTTACCCACTCATGCTAACATAATTTTTTTTTATTATAAATGTTGTTTTGCTACTTAAAAATATATATTTTTTGCTTGATTTAAAGCTGAAAAGTAAGTCTAAAAATATTATTGAGAAATGCAGAATTAAGTATGTAAGCTTGTTATATCATTAGCAGATTCCCTTGGACCATATGGTTAAAATGAATCTGAGTCATGAACACTTTGCAGCATTCCTATGGGACAAATGACAGTGTGCAAAGTGCTAACAGTACACATATAAAATAAATTCATACTAAATGATAGGATTTTAAGAAGCCATAATATTAATTTTTGCTCTTTATTCTTTAAATATGGGTATGGTAATATTAAGTTTACCCCTCTTGTAAATGCACTTCAACTTTACCAAGCAGAGTTAAGTTGGAAAGCATGAAGCTGGTTGAGAGAAATTATTAGGAAAAAAGTGCATGCAACCTCAGCTAAACAAAAAAACTTCAAAAAAACTCTTTACATAGTTCGAATTTTTCATTTCTTGTCTGAAATTTTTTGCTAAGCAATTTCAGATTGGATGTCAGGACAGAGATATGGAAACTTTAAATACAGCAGTATCTTTAAATTACTGAACAGTAAGGATAAGCAAACTCAGATTCAGAAATTATTCACATTTTCCTTTGCTCAATATCTGTCTTTGGTGAAAATAATTGAGTCTCTTAGGATGCTTATTTTTCATAGTTAAACTGCAAAGTGTTTTGCAATGGAGATGAGTTTCATTGTTCTCTTCTGTAAAATGGGAAGGATAGCACAAGCAGATGATAAGACTTTCCTAGCACAGTGGCAGAACAAGGGACAGACTCAGGGGTGAGTTCTTCAGGCTGGTACCTTCAATCCAAAGGCAGTGCTTCCATTACAATAATTCTGCAAGTGTAGGTTTTTTTTTAGTGAATCATACATTTCCTGGTTTTTGTCTATCTGAAGTTTAATTGGCATAAGTTTTGCTCTATAGTTTATCTACAAATCAGTCTGTATTCTTACTTGTGATTTGAGTGGTTTCTTCTGGAAGTATGTAATATATATATACTATATATATATATAAAAGCCTGTTTAAAGGTATAGGACGTTTTGCATGCATTGCAGATATGACTGTGTTATTTGAATTGCATATGTATGCTCCCTGTGACCACAGAAGTACATAGTCACAGAATAAAAACCACAGTCAAAGGAATCCAGACTGCTTATTTTTATACTTACTGATATCCCAGGGAAGAAGGTAAAAAGCAGTTTATAAAACCTGGACAAAAGAAGGATGTAACTTTTTTTTGTACTCCCTTGGGCTGAATCTCAGCTGAAATAACTGACAGTTTTTGGACTTAGTGAAGGAAATGATGAGTGAAGATAAATATCCAGATGTTTGCTGGCCAGATGTCTAAGGTTACATTTTGGAAAGCATGAATTCTCTACCTGTGTCTTCTGAGAAGGAAGTTGTAAATAGTAAACATGCTATGTTTTTATTTCTACAATTTGGAGAGGAAAACAGGGTTCAAAGTAAAACTTTGTTTTACCTTCAGTGTAGTGTCTTAAGAACGGATGTAGGTTGAACATGCAGATTTGCACAGCATGCAAGTGGGATTTTTTTAATAGCCATTATGTCTGCATGGCTAACTTAGCACCCTTTGTGCATTGTTTTTAGTTCAGGGGAGATGCAGCTTAGGGAACGGTCTTAATTTTCCAGCAGTAGGATAGAGGTGTGTCAAGTTGCTGAAAGTTTTCTATTTTCTATTCCCATGTTTCAAACTCATTATTTATGACAATAAAAATTTAAAGCTTGACTTTTTCCCCTCTTTCCCCTGCCTACACTAAGTCTCTCCCCACCTAACTTACAGATCTGCTTCTTTTCAAATAAATAGTTGGAAGCGGCTGCCTGCTCATACAGCAGCACAGCTCATCTCAGCTTGTGCTTGCTCTCAAACTTGGGAAGAGGAAAGAAAAGTCTTGTTAAAGTCAAGTAAATAACTTAGCTGCTAGGCAGTAGGAAAAATATTGGATTTGATTGTGTATTATTCCCATATGGGTGAGATATATTTAAAATTGTAAAGGAAACCAGCTCCCTTAAAACCTAAAGTGACAGATTTTCAGAAATTGGCAGCCAATTTTCACCTATAATTGTACTTAATGTGGTAGGGATTTTCCTCTGCTGATGAGGGATAAGAGGGTCTTGCCACCATACTAGCAGTGAGGCAGAGGAGGCCCCTTCCAGCACATAAAATTTGCTGGCCAGATATTTCTCCACTTCCTTGGGCTAAATATCTCCTGAGGGCTGGAGACTGCTTCAGTGCATGGGAGGTGATGAACTCATTTCTGTGAACTCCTCACTCCTTAGGAGCTCCAAAACAAGCATGTCAAGAGTGAAACTTTAAAAAAAAAAAACAAAACAAACCAAAAAAATCCCCAAAAACCAAAAAACCAAGCAACCAACCCAACTTTTAGACAGGGTTATTCTTCTCATGGGCAGGCAGTGTTGCAACATGTTGCAGCATGTTCTAGCACTGCAAATTCCCTTAACTGGCATTGCCTATAATTTTAAACGCAAGTGCCTGAAAGGGTTTTTATTTATGTGCTTATGTAGAATTATTTTTGTGTTCCCATTCTGCCAGTATATAAACATTAGAAAATATAATAGCCATGTAATTACAGGAGCCCAGCCTTTTCGTCCTTAGAAAAAATAGCGAGCTTTCAGAAATACTTCTTTCAAAGACACAGACTTTCCAGTACCACATTTCTTCAGTGACTTACTAATTTCTTCTCAGTCATTTATGAGAACACATAGGCTCTGGAGCACGACCTGAAGATTGGCTGTTGCAAGGATGTAGAAATAACTTGTCTCAATTTCTGTGTAATGCTCAAAACATTGCTGCAAAGTGTTATGTGCTCAGGACAAGGAAAGATGTTAAAAGGTGTAAAGAGAGTGTGGAAATATCACCAGATGCAATTCTTGCTGAGTCGTTGAATACAAAGAGGGAAGGGGAGCCGTTTAGAAGAGAGAACAAGAAAGAGAGATGGAGAGTGACCATGAAGAAGAGTTGGCTATAGAAGTGGTATAATTCTGTTCCTGGAAGTTCAACCCTGCTCCTAGGATAGCTGCTGCTTCCCATGAAGAGAAACCAAATTGCTAGCCTCTGGGAAAAACCCCTTCAGCTAAAGGTTGAGTAACCAGGTGGCACTTGGAAGCTACCGAAGCCCGTCACTGCATCTATGGTGGCAATGCAGCTCCCAGGGAGGCAGGGACTCTGTACTCTGCCACCCACTTGCAGCTGTGGTTTCCTTTTGCAGGTGGGGGAATAGGAGAACAGACTGACAATATGTTGTTCAGATTTGCTAGTCAAACTGGTAGTTTCTCAAGCTTGTCATGGCGGTTTGTCTTCATGTGTTGCTAGGTCTTGCAATATCATCTCCCTCTCTCAAGAACTTTTTTTTGTGGCGTTGACTTTGAAATAATTCTGAGAATATTTTTCCTTGGTTTTGATTTTTGTGCCTATAGGATACACTTTCTCTGGGATTTTTTTCTTCTTCTTGGAATGAAATAATTTTTGTAGTAGTGGAAAGGGTCTAGACTACAACAGTTGAACCACAAAGGAATTTTAGGTATCACCACAATTAGAAGGAGAAGGCTGGGAAAGGCAAAGTGGACTATGTTCAGATAGGAGAATGCTATGGATCTGTCTGTGTAAGTGGGATATGGAAGCATTTCTGGATGGAACAGAAGGATGTGACAGAAAGAAACAGGCATTGAGGCAGTACAGAGGAATGTATGCAGAGTCAGGATGAGTTTAGGAGGAGTGAGGAAATTTATGATGGATTGATTTATGGCTACTGCATGGCATAGTAAAGGGATAAAGCCCTGTCCTGTAGAAGCTGTTAGAAGGTTTGCTGTTAATTACAAAACTGGAGTTTGCACCAAAAATGAAGGAAAGTCCTTTTTATATTAAACACTAAGAAACCCTGTATTATTTTTTATACTGCTAAGATACACTTTTGCCATTAAGTTGGGCAGCCCTGTTTGGTCCGCTGAAAATACTCTACTAGCTTCCCAAATAGTTATGCTTCTAATGTTTGTGATTGTCAAGAAAATATAATGATTTTCCAGTGTTCAGAACTAGCAATAGTAGTTTTTAGTGGATGAGTTGGGTAAAATAGCCCTCTACACTGTTACAAAGGAAAAGGCAATGGCAAGTATTAAAAGACTGTACTTTTATGTATACTATGTATATTATTCTTGTATACTTTTTATCTCTTTGGAGAGATCTGAGATTTTTCATTTGCTTATGTTCAATAAAAGGCTGAATTAATATTTTTTAGTTACATACTGATTTATATCTATTAGTCAAGTAACACAAGCATCCCTTGAGAGATGGGCTACTGAGCATTAATGTAATTGCTGAAAAGTTTCACACATTTTTTTAGTTGGGAATAATACCCAGTATGTAATGGGGTTTTGTGTGAGGTGATAGCACAACATTTTACATATTAATCAAAATAATTCACAGAGCTTACTTCATCTTCCACTCTTGTAGGATACGGTTACTACACAAATAACTTTAGGACAGGAAGTAAGAATAATACTGTAATTAACTGAAATTGCAGGGGAACTTAGGTAGTCAGAATGTAATTATGCAATGCAAAACTCAGTCAGGAAACAGGATTAACTTTCCTGTTCTTTTGAAAAATGCCAGATGATTGCTAATATTTATAAATGGTTTTTACACACCAACTGAGTGATGATGCCTGTGACAGAGGAGCTGCCTTTAAAATTATGCTAAGCAGTTAGTTCCTCTCTGACTCAGTGATAAAGATGCTTCCTCCAGAAGCAGCTGTTAAATTTCCTTCTTGCAACACAAATTTCCTTAACAATGTCACATCCAAACATCAGCCCAATCTCTATTAGTTTGTCAGGATTAATTTGATTGCAGTATACCTAAAGTAAAGTCAAATTGAAAATGACTGAGTAGAACTTTTTTTTTAGAAAAAAAAAAAAGCCAAAAGTGCATGTTGTGTCTATGCTATGTCAGACACTGACCCAGGAAAGTTCAGTGCGGCAGGTACTGGCTCAGTAGTGAAATGCACAGTTACCTTTGACTTTCAAAGGGTTACTGGACCCCTGCTAACTTTGGTAGAAATTGTTTATATAACCTGTATCATTGCTGAAAGTGTTTGCCATGTGGTTCAGAAGTAGCACAACAGAGGTAAAGTCAGAAATAAACTGTCCAGAAGAAATAGAAAACAGGGTTAGCTACTGACTAATGACAACTAAAATACAAATGCAGGGAATGATACCTAGTTCAGGAAGAAATTCACTGTATGTGTGATTTGTTCCAAAGAGAGCTTTGCAATGCTAATTGAAACCAAAGTTTTGCAGGCCCTAAGTGTGACTCAGGTGAATGCTGTATTGGCAGCAGCTTTGAATGCTAAATATTAGCACGGTCAAATGAGCCAGAGTGTAGTCCTGCTGTATGGTATTGATTCCCATACTTGAACCACAGCAACTTTAATTGTAAGCCTGATGTTATTCTCAAGGCAATTCACCTTTGATTATTTTGTTTACTTATTATTTATAAAATTGTGTTTGCAATACTTCTAAGGATTTGAAATTTAATTCATTGACTACTATGTTAAACTTTGAAAAAGTTTACAGTTGTAAGCTATTTTGAAATGGTACTTATTTTAAAGTAAAAATTAATTTTTTTCTTCTAAATTACTATTCTATCCATATCTGAGAGTAACTCCATGAATTCTGTATAATCACCAGGGCAATGCACTGCATTTACAACACAATGCCCATTAAATGTTATTTTGTAAAAGAGGGCATGATGTAATACTGATTACAGTTTGGTATGAAATACTTACAATACTGTAATCTGGTACTTCATATATACATATATATTCATATACACTAGAATATTATTTGCTATGCAATTTAAAATTGTTAATTCTAAACCTAAGTTTACCAAATTGACTAAGTTTGTCTACAGGGTAAAATCCCAGTAAATCCTCTGCCCTCTTAATGATCTTGAGGGATTTGTTTTGCTTTTGGCATGTATATTTGGATGGAAATAAGATTTCAGTAAGCTGTATTATTTACATTACATGCCTAAGGGCCAGTCTTTCTGATCAATTAGCATCCTGAACTCTGGGTCTGAGTTGTGACAGTTCTGTACCTGGCTTTAAGTAAAGGTTAAAGTAACCGAAAGGTTACTTCTGCCTTTTTGGGTTCCCATAGTTGTGAGCAGATCAGCAGAGAGATACAGAATGTTAATCCTTCATACTCACTAAAGTATGTCTGACATCATAAGCTTAGTTCTTCAGAATTTGTTAGGGAAATACTTGCCAAGACTGTGAGGAAAATGTTTTTACAGGGAACCTTACTTTGTCCTGACATTTATGCAAGGACACAATTCGCCATGAACCTTTTAGTCTTCCTCTCCTTCAGAGCATAATGAAAGGAGCCTATTCATCCCGGTCTCTTGGCATTTTTGTGGAAAAATAATAGTTCAACTGCACAGGCCCACTCCTCATCTGAAATATGAGTAAGCCCTGAAGCTGAAGCAATCTGTGCCCACTGCATATTTCTACCAGGTCATTGGACCATTGCCATTGTTAATAAGGTTGAACCCAAACCCACAAATGAAAGAAAGATAAAAATACTTGCAAAGTATCAATGCTTATAGTATAAATATACAAAAGATCACGTTAGAAAATGTATGTTTTGTAGCTGTTTATTATTACTTTAGGTTTTAAAATATTTACATTTACAGAAATGGCCCTCACTCATTTTGTAGTTGGGGAATATTCCTTTGGGAGCAATGGCAGGATGTTTTCTGTTAACCTCATTTATTTTATTTTAACTAGAAAAGGAAAAACTTTTTTAGCCAATTTTTTTTTTTCCTCCCTGTAACTAGGTAATAAACTTGTATCTAAAAAAACACTTGCTAGAAAGTGCTGTTATCTGTTTAAAATTTACGGAAATACTGTATTTTAATGGTACAATAACTAATGCTCAATTATAGAGGAATTCCTCCGGAAGAACAAGTCACGACTGCAAGTGCCAAATAAATCTAGTGGTGTGACATGGATAGTAAAATTTCATAACAATAGTAATGTGAGGGCTATGTTTTCAAAGCAGATTGTGTTGATAGTGCTACAGCTGACCTGACCATGTTTGATTTTGTATGTATGTGAGGTATAATATTACTAAATCATTGAGGATTGAGCAGGGTGACTTACTGTATATTTGGAGAAGACTCAAGAAATTATATCAGGATTGAGAATTTAAAAGAAAAAATGATGTCATGGCTGTATGACTGTATATAAAATGTAAGGAAAGACTCATGTTTCTTTCAAAAACCTGTCTTTCTTCAGATTGGTACGCCTACCTGTAGTGTTGTAACCCAAATGCATGACCATCAAAATAAAGCAAAACACTTCTGTAATGCCCTATAAGAAGAAAGAATATTTAAAAACTGAAGGGGAGAGATCAATGAGGAGAACCCTTTTCAAAATAGGAATATTATCATATATAATAAATTTAAGAACTGAACTGCTACGGGAAGTCTCCAGGTGTAACATATAGGAGAAGAGTTAAAACTTCACTGCTACTCTAAGTTGCAAGACTGCTACTGTGACTAGAATTGGAGTTAGCAGGGAAATGGGTAAAATTTTTGGATTCAAAATGTCCTCCATGTTCTTGTATTTTTCCCCTAAAGATTGTTAAATCTTTAAAAGTGAAAGTTGTTGTTTTCAGAGAAGGTATCTATGTTTAAATGCTTATATTTTTTACTAGATATTTAAGAGAAATAAATATTAGTTTATGCTTTTAGATCATTTAAATGGATTTATGTTGCTGAGAAGTTTTGAATACAAACCTGCAACAAAATTTAATGCTATTATTTTATTACATGTGAATATATTTGCTTTAAAGTTCTGAGAAAAGATATTCCATACCTCTTTTACTGTTGTGATTTCATTTTCTTCCAGAGCATCTGGTAAAAATGCAAAGCTGACTTCTGAAGGAAGTCTGTTCCTCATTTACATTATGGAAATATGATGGATTAAAGAAGCAAAGTTTTCTTACAATTTCAGATTTGCAATTAGATGAGACAGTCCTGGCAATAGAAAACATATTTTTTGATGAAATAAGATTAATTGTTTTTAGGAGTATAAGGGTTTTAGATGAGAGGTTTTTCTTTGTTTTCATTTAAAAAGCGAATCTTTAATTTTCTAGTTGACTGAAGCGATGTCAGGTTTTGTAGGAGCGTGATTTCCAATGGTATAAATTCCATACAGGGTGCACAAAGTAAGATTATTTTTCATCTTTAAGAAGCTGAAGAAATGAAGGACTGGGCAATTCACTTAACACTTCCTTATTGAACATAGGTGCTGTAAGAAGCATAAATAAAAATACTGTCTCAGAAGTAAGTCATAATTTGGTTGCTGGAAGTATTAATTCCACAGCACAGCACAGCACAGGAAATAATTACTGCAGTGAATGGTTATTTCTCAGTGTCTTGGATATGATGATGGCACTAATATTTTAGAAGGACATGTCTAGAATTCAAAATCGGTTTAACAGTATGTACTTAATGTTCAATCATGTATTAATTTTAAAATAGTAAGTAATCATTCTGTAACAAGTACCAAATCTTAGATTTTAAAATTTGAGATGCCAAAATTATCAAGGTATGTAAGTCTATGGAAATAGCATCATTTTGAGATGAGGTGCTACACAAAGCTGATATTTAACTATATCTGTTTTGGCGAGTATGTATGTGTGTGTGTTGGCAAGGATTGCAATGAATGTCTGAGAGCTGGTTACATTAGCACCACAGTGGCATAACTCTCCACTAGTTCTGTGGGTCAAATGAAAAGCCCTTCCATTGTTCAGAGTTCCAACCACTTTGGAAATTTGAAAATTAGGTGACCTGGGGGAAAAGTACAAACACAGCTTTGTGGTGGAGAAAATAAAAGAATGGCAAAGAAAGGCTGAATTTCTTAGGAAGGTGTTTCTAGTTTGCCTAACTTCTTTGGACGAGAGACTATGAACTGTTGCGAAGTAAAGACTGAGGAGGGTTGCTGCTGTTGCTTCAGAAATTAGGGTGTCATTTGAGTTGGAGCCTTGTTTACATATGGAAAAGGTCAACGGAAATGTTATTGGGGATGTGCTGAGACTCTAGCACTTCCCTGCTGGCTTGGGAGGGAGGGCCTTTCCCTCACTGCCCTCTGACTTGTAATGTACTTTGCATCCAACCATAGTGGAGGAAGTATGGAAAAGTCATCTTTGCAGGAAAAAATGTTTTTGAACCTGTGCACATTTAATAGATGGCTATTTTTATATGCTTGTGACGTTATAAATATATGGAATAATTTCTATTATAAAATGCTTACTTGAACAAATGAAAACCTTTAGACACTATGAAGGGTGAGGCCACTAGGCTAACAAAATGTATTATTTCATAAAAATACGTCTTTAAAATTGAGTCATACAACTGTTGAATGGCAAACAACTTCTGATAGTCAATGTCATGAAACTCTGAGAGCATCCCTGTGATTTTCTGTGTATATATTAGCTTCAACTGCTATTAAATTTTACAACTATTGAGTTGCACATATGAAAATATAGCCATAAAAAAAGCCTAAATATTTTTGTAGGTAATATTCATGCTATAGTTTTTTAATGCCATATTCAATATATTTTTAATTGTGCTTAATTTTGAAACAAGAATTTTTTTTAAATTATGTTGGTGATATCCTCAGTATGAAGATCTCTTAAACCAGAAACAGAACTTTCCATTTGCCACCCCAAAGTGATTTGCCAGTCATATATTCAGGTCATATCTTGGAAGTCATGGACTTGTAGATCACTATGCTCTACTTTTTTGGTGGGATAACTTCTAGGGTGAGATAAATTGGGACACTGAGATAAGCCAGAATATGATGAAATTTTCCTAATTCACTGGATTGACCCCAAGCTGTGATCCATATTTGACCTAATTCAAGGATTTAATTTAATTTAATTTTTTCCTAATTCAAGGTTTGACCCCCAAATATGTGATCCATATTTGACCTGAGCATGAATATCTGCTGGTTTTTAAAAAGTTCGCATTTAAGGGAGAACAGTAGTACTTCCTTCGGGAAGAACCTAAAGAGTACTTCTTTCCATGAGGGTCTGAAGAACATTCTCTTTTACAGAGTAACTGTGTTCTGTTTTAATTGCTCTTGTGGAATTAACT
>VXAZ01002838.1:2312107-2581805 GCA_013399875.1 Gymnorhina tibicen | reverse complement strand
GACTAAACTGTTCACTTTTATGAAATATTAAAGTACCATTAATGTCCTCTGAGCAAAATAACAGCTTTTGTGTGGGGTCAATTTTAATTTGACTTCTTTCCTTACTGTTAAAATTGTCCATCATATGAAGGATTTGCTTCACTGATCTACTCTTCCACTAGCCAAAAAGAAAAAAAAAAAGGCAGCACATTCTAATTTAAGGCAGGTTAACCCCCATTTCTGTACACAGTAAATGGACATGGCAGGGACAAAATCTTCATTCCTTCTGTCTTATTAAACTTTGGAAGCAGTAGTCCTTAGTTTAATAAAGGCCCTGTCCTCCAGCTGGATTTGTGAAAGGAAATGCTCCCACACAGAGCTGATTTGAAACTAATGCTTCTTTTATGTGAACATGTTATACTTAGATCTTGTGGCACTTGATACAGTGAATACAATCTACTAGTCATCGGTATTTTATAAAAGTGAACAGTTTAGTCTGTGACGTCTCAATACTCTGTCATATTACAGACTTCTATTTATCATTTAAATAATTTGCACTGTATAGTGCTCAGGGTTTCTTTATGTTGTTGCTTTCTAGATTCACTTCAAAACTTAATTTAAATTCCTTATGCCTTTTGCAGTAAATGACCAATAAATGCTTCTTGCACATTGTTCAGTTTATAGTAGAGAATATTCCTTTCTTATTGGTAATTGCACAGCAGATTACTATGTGGTGAAAAAAAATCCATTCTTTTCCTAAGGCTGAAACCCAAGTTCCTGTCTGTTTTGCGGATGTTAAAAATCCCTTGACACTCAAAGAAGAAGAGTGGGAGTATTAACTCTCAGGAACCCTTGGCTGAGTATCATGAAAAGAGTCTTTCTCCTCCCAGCACAGGGGACTAAACTTGTTAGGAATGCTCACTGTGAAAGAAACACTTTATGTAATCTTAATAAATGAAATAAATTTAAGAGCATTTTCTTAAGCAGGAGGGGAGGATTGGGAACAAGTTCAACTTTTTATTTTATTAAGAAATATACAGAGAAGGACAGATTATCTGAGGATTTGTCCAAGCTTCTAAGCGTGAACTCCTTTGGAGAAAATGACTGTAAAAATAATTTTTCCCTACCTATTTTTAATATTTGATAGCTGCAGTGGAAAAAAAAAAAGCCGTTTTTCTCTCTTTCAAATGATATATGCAATGAATAGCCAAACCACTTGCACTGTAAAGTGCATAAGAGCCTTGGAAGTAGCTTTTAACATGTTAGCAAAAAACTCTTAATTTTTAGAAATGACAGGAGTTTTTCAGTCAGGGTGACTGTTCTGCATAATGAAATATTAGGGACTGGCACATTAGAATAAAGGGTCTTGCACTGTAATTGAGTAGAATCAGAGCCTCTAAAATCCTTTTATAAGTCCACCTTGCAAAATTTTACGGATTTTCCAGATTTGCAAACTTTTCCTAATATGTAAAGGTATAACCCCACCAGTTACAAGAGTCAAGGCTTCATAAACCTGAAGTGGTTTTTGGAGATGTGGGTTATCTCAGCTGACACAGGCCTGGCAGGCATCAGGAAACAGGGCTACCGTGCCTATGGGCATCGCTGGCCGTCCTCGCTAGAGCCGAGGGCTTTGTGTGTGCTGGTTGTTAAGACAAACAGGGAAAGCGAGTGCCAAGAGAGACCGCCCTGCCGAGCTGCGGATAGATGTTGTTATTTTTAAGAAGAAGCCCTCTGGTGATATAACAGGGCTGACCCTGTTAGCAGAGGCTTCATAAATCTTTCTCGAGTGAAAGTTCCTGGCTGCGCAGGTTGGAGGGCAGACAAAAGAATCAAAAGATCCAGGATGTGAAGTCTCTGTACTGTACATGTGAGCACTGCCTATGGGACCCTGCAATAATACAACAATAGCCAAGATTGCAAGGCACAGCTTCAGTTCACTGCCTGCTTTCAACTGCTTCTAATAACAGCTTTAATTTTAGATTCCTCATAGCCTTCTGCATAAAATTTTAAAACCGTAACAATTCTTTAGCAAGAAAAAAAAGAATGAAATATTGAAATATCAGCTTAGAAAATTCTCTCCTTTCTCTCTTAGTACTATAGTAATAATTAAATATGATTATTAGAATAGACAATGCAAAAAGAGTGGCTACAATATTAATATATTTGATTCACTTTGACTTTCCACATCTTTGCCGTGCTGTGATGAAAAGATCTTTATATAATGTATTACCTGTCAACCTACAGGAGACATTTTTAATCTTGTTATCATCTGTTAATCATTTGAGTTAGATGCTTTGCAGTACAGGACCTTCTCAAAACTGACTGAAGAAGCCTCCTTGGAGCATACTGATGACATGCCAATCTCGCAGTCTTGAATAAAATTGAGAAACTTTCTTTGTGGTTAATGCTTGCACCTGTTCAAACAATATATATGTCTATGGAATATACATATCCTCTCTTACTCAATCAGTACTGAAGCCATAGACCTTGGCGTTTGCCAGCTGTGTACTGGTGACCCTGCAAATGGAATAGACACTTTTAGGTCCAAAAATCACAAGATTTCAACCGTTTGAGCTAACTGGGCTTACAGTACCATTTAGGTGGATTTGCATTGCAGCAGATATTAAAGACTACTTAATCCTTAATTCTAGGCTGTACCTGAAGCTTTTCTTTTATCCCCCTTTGTGGTTGTACATAAACAGAAATTAGTTGTGTTACCCTGGAAGTCATATTTCTTATGCAAGAAGAAAGGGAGGACAGAGGAGTGAAAGTGTAATAATTAGATAAGTATGCAGGGCCAGCTTGAAAGCCATTTGAATTGAAGAGGGAGACTCTTACATTTTTGTAATTGGAGCTGGGACAGGAATATAATGTATGTTGGTAAAGTTCATGTGCTGTAGTATTTCTAGGGCAAGTTCTCCTTTATTTGCTATTTTAACATTTCAGCATTCCCCCAAGTGGAAACTTCACATGAGGTGAAACATAATGAAAGCAAATGAGGAAGTCCTGATTGGCTTTGCAATTTGCTTAAAATGTTGGCAAGAGCTTTGATTAAGAGTTTAAATTCGCACAGGCTTAATCAAAAAGAAATTAAAATCCCGTGAAGAGGCTGGTCAGGATTCCTTTACAGAAACCAGAATTGTCAGCAAGACCTAATTTTCTGTGTTTATATCAAGGCCAGGAGAAAGGAGTGAAAAATAGAGCATAATGGGCAGTTGAAGTGTAATTAATACATGTCCATAGTGTACACACAGAAAAGAGAAAAAATACTACATGTTGTAGATCTGTGAGCTTAAGGGAATCCTAGCCAGTGGAAGACCCAACCTGATCTGTTTGACAGAAAGACCTATCTCCCTGGCAGGTGAGCTGGGAATGAATGAGGACAACCCTAGCAATGGATAGTGGGTGGCCTTAATGTTCCTTCGTTGTAAAGCTGCCCAGACTTTATCTCCTTCTGTTACAACCTATGCTCTTTTGTTCATTAGTTCAGAAAATTCTTACTGTACACGTTGAAAATTTTTAGGCAACATATTGGACCTAACCAAAATCAGACTATATTTTTCTCCTTATGACTGACTTGTCATTATCAGGAATGGAAGTTCTACATTGCTGTGCACTGTAATTACATACCAGACAATAAATTGAAAAGTAGTCTAATAAGTTCAGATTGGAAGAAAAAAACTGGAAAAAATTGGAAAAAATTGACAGGAAGATTCTCTGCATTAAAGAGAAGCCATTCACATTCTTTCATGCTGTCTTTTACAGTGTAGCTCACAGGAGAAATGTGATTTTTAAAGTGAAAGAGAGCATTTCAGGAAAATAACTTCATTGTTTTACAAGTAAAGATGGAATTTTTTATGCTACTCATTGTTGGCATTTTATTATTGGGGCCTGAGCCTCCCATGTTATAGCAAAACTCACAGAAATCTGAAAATAATATAGCCCAATAAGTCTCATTGCAGATTCCCTGACACCCTTGTGCTTTCAAGTCTGTATCAAATGAAAAAAATCCCTTTTCTAGTGTTTGAACTTAATTATGGAAAATTTAGATGGAAAATAACCCTAATAATTTCACTAGGATAATGTTAATACTGGGATAGCTAATCATTTACCTTTTAAGAGTGTCAGCTTTTAATGTATTTGAAGCTATTTTTTATTTTTGGCAGGTATTTCACAGTGGTAATTAAATTTGAAATATGCCAGATATTATGATCTTAATGAACTCTGCGCAGACAATAGCTTATAGTAATTAGGAGAAAATCAAGGTCCTGCACATTGGCATGTATGCTGCTGCCATACTGGGAGATCTTTATTTTACCCAGCTACAGACCTCTTCTGTTATGGGGAGAGTAATCGATAAATTGTGTGCTTGTAACAACTGTTCCATGTATCACATCATATTTCTGTATTTCAGTTCCCAACAAGGGTAGAAGGTCCTCATGTTTTATTATACTGAAGTGTACCTGTTTGGTTCTCAAAGCCAGGTTAGGAGGAGTTGTGTTCCAATTCACAGTAATTGCAATGACAAAAAAAAAAAAAACACTTCCTTCTGCCAAAGGGGAACAAAGCAAGGCATTGAACAGAAAAATCCATTTACCCAGTGTTCTTACTTCCTCGGTGTCTGTGGCCTTACTATTGCAAATTGTGCAAAATAAACTACAATCTTTTTAAGAAATCTTCAGAACTAAACCACTCAAATGATTGTCACTGTCCCTTAAAAAAGTCAAGGGTGCTTTTGACAATAACAGTCAAGATGCTTTCACATTGGGGTCTGAAATATATAGACTGATTTAGGAGGACACCATTTTTATATACAGTTGCTCCCAGTTTATGTTGTATGCTGTAGATACCATATATGAATGCATATACTGTGTGTGATTCTACAAAATATATTGACTCTTTAAATCCTGTGAAAAATGGGCATGGCCCATAAGCAGCTTTAAAGTATATGTTCACTTAGTAAGTATTCAGAAAATACCAAGTATGTCAAGTCTTGCTTTAACAGCAAGTTTCTTAGAGTTGCTCAATACATTGTTTGTGACTAAAGTTATGAGGTTAGAAGGAGGAACCAAAACAAATGCAGAAAAAAATGGCTTTTGATATGCTTTCTATCCAACCTTTAGGTAGCCAGTCTTAAGAGTTGAATGAAGAAAGAGACCATCTTGAGTTAATCAGTGTAATTGCAAGAGATTTAAATAGTGTTGCACACAAGTAATTTTTTATTAAAACTGATTTGTGAGAGTCTGCATTTAATATAAAGAGCAGGCTTTTCTGCTGGCATGGGAGTGAGAACAGCAGTGTGATCTATGATGACAGCACGTGACATGTCCAGTGTTCTAGGATCCAGTGGTTGTTTTGCTTGGCCAGTGTCACACAGCAAATTCCATAGGATTCTGTACCCCATTGACTGTGCTGGTGACAAGATCTGAAGTCACTCAGCAGACAGAAAATCAACAGCTATTCAGCATATTGCTTGCATGTGCTTGACTCTACTGTTTTCTGTAAGGTTTATTAGCTGCTTTCATTATTTTTTGTAGTAAGCATTGCATTTTCTGATCCAGAACAAGTTTAGACAGCTATAAAAGGTGATTTTGTGCTGCTTCGTATGGTTTTAACTGTGTTTAAAAGTAGAAGCACATGACTATTTATTGAGCTGCATTGATTTTAATGAGTTTTCAACAGCTCATCCTGGGTATTTTTTACAAAAAACCATAGCAATTCCAGTGTGAAATCTCTTCTCTAAAGCATCTCAGTGAGTTGTTCATATTACACTGTAAAATAAGAGATTTCCTTTTTCTTCTTTACTTACAAAAGTTGGCATACTGTTTGTTTCTCAGTATTTGAAAAAAATGCCCAAATACCCATGTTTGTTTAAAATAATTTCCACTTGTGGGTACTGGATCTTCTATGTCTGCACCTGTGAAAAAGACACAGAGAACTGGAGTTGAATTCTCAGCCATTAGTGACCAAAATTCCATTTTGATCTGTACAGTGATTCATACGTAATGTTTTTGTATGACCCTTACAACTAGAACATCTCATTACTTCACAAATTATATAAATTATTTCCTCACAAGGGGACATTTTCTTTTCGTAGTACCTCTTTCAAACTTCAGTGTAAAAATAAAATTATGTATATTTAAATATATATTTCATTTCAGTGTTTGTTGAAAGACAACACACTTTTAACAGACAACACCAATTTCATTATATATCCTGTCTTCATTAGCAAATAATGTGCTCCTAGGAAACTGAGAAGCATTTTGAAATATCATTTAATGGATGACGTTTTTACCATTATACTAATTCTTATTTTAATTTATATGTAAAAAGCTGCTGTCAAGAGAGGGCACATATATACTGGTTAGATCAAAGCTGCTTTTTCAATAAGCAGTAATTCATGAGTGCCAGTTAAAATGAGTGATTTAACTCTGCAATGACAAAGAATGTGAAGGGGTTTCTTACTGTGAAAGGCCCAGGCATTGTTTTTGTGTTGCGTGTTTTGGTGCCACATGTGTATCGGTAGTGAAAGGAAGATGCCTTGTCTCTTAACATCTTTCCTGTCCATAGTGGGAAGCAGCAAACAAATGCTGGGAGTTATTCTGCTCCTCCCACTCATTTCTTCCCCAGCAACAAAAAATCCACATCCATGTAAGGCCATCCATTGGCTAGCAGGTTGAGGGAGGCAATTCTCTTTGCTCTGCCAAGACCCCACCTGGAGTAATGCATCCAGCTCTGGGACCCTCAGTGTGAGAAAGGCATGGATCTGTTGGAGTGAGTCCAGAGGAAGGACATGAAGTTGATCACAGGGATGTTGTACCTTTCCCACAATGAAAAGCTGAAAGAATTGGGGCTGGAGAAGAGAAGGCTCTGGGGTGACTCGTTGCAGCCTCTCAGTACCTGAAGGGAGCCTACAAGAAATCTGGAGAGGAACTGTTTCCAAGGACATGTAGTGATAGGACAACAAGGGGAACAGCTTCAAACTGAGAGTTTAGATTAGATATTAGTAAGAAATTCTTTACTGTGAGGGTTTTGAGGCACTGGAACCAGGTTGTCCAGAGAAGCTATGGATGCCCCATCACTAGAAATGTCCAAGGCCAGGTTGGGTGGGGCTGTGAGTATCCTGGTCTTGTGGAAGGAGTCCAGGGTTTTGGAACTTAGATGATCTTTAAGGTCCCTTCCAATGCAAACCATTCAATGATTATATGATTTTTTTTTTATCCCCTCTTCCACTGACTCAACATATGAATATTTTGTAGGAACACCTGTATTACTATTACTCATATTTGATTTCTTGATAAGGAACACTTGGCTATAAGTAAGCCCATACCAGTATTCAAAGGAAGAAGTGTAGGTGCCTAGGTTGATTTTTTACAATCTGAAACTTTGTACAGATGATAAATGAGCTGAGAATGGTCACTCAAAGAAGACCATAAACAAATATGTGTTCAAGGAATTAAAAAAAATAAAGCATGCTGGAGAGCAGGGTACCTTTAATGTGAATGTATATATACATATCCCTGAAACATTTTTTTGTGATTTCCAAACAATCTGTCTTACTTTGTACAAGATCTTTGGCTGCAGTTCTGTGATAAGTTTCAAGAGATGGTTCTATTATTTTTTGAATGGTCTTTAGTGTGCAAAATGGTTGAAATTATTAACTCTTCTACAACGACAAGCAATTAAAATCTTGAGTTGCATTTTGGAGGCAGTCTGGATTCACAGTCTTATCTAGGACTGGATAAGATTCACAGTCCAGGGATCTCTGCACCTACTCAGCTGTAACTCTGCACTGTAACCAACACCTCTTGCCATCACACCAGGGAACAGCAGGTCAGTCACCTGTATCCAACAGGATGGCTTATGTTCTTTAAGCAGCAGCCTTTCAAGTGAGGGGTCCTGCTTTCCCATCTAAGGCACATAGCTTGGGACCGCAGGGAAATGATAAAGCATAAAATAGGGTTTAAAAACCACTTGCTTGATGTTTACTTCCAGTTGTCTTAAGTTCAGAACACCGCCTGCCTTCTGGGTACCCACACCTTTCAGTATGGATATGCTGAGGGACAAAAGCACTCTCTGAACTTCATTCCTGACTTTTAGGTGTTTCTGTGCTCACTGCTTTTAGGACTGTATTTTTATAACTGGGTCCAAATGCTATCCATGCTGGGAAAAGCAGGGGTTAAAAGGAAAGCTAAACAGATTACAGAGCCAAGGATGACAGTCCACTTCTCTTGTTTTACAATCCCAGCCAAAAACTAACCCAGTGAGCTGAATTACCCTGCTGAGTGTTGTCGTGAGTGCCAGAGTGAGCAGGCACGTGTGTGTGGGTGTACAGGAGGACAGAAGGGAAGAGCAGCCAAAGAGGGACTTGTGATCATCAATTTGGTTAGAGCAAATGACCAGATGGGCTGACTTTTCCCTGGAGCTCTGCTCCCCATCCCACAGAAAACGTTTCCTTTCTGTGCCTCCAGATGCAAGCTGAAGCAGGACTTCCCACTTGGGGAGAATCAAGTGCAGCAAGGGTGGCACAAGGAGAATCCCTATGGGGCTGGAATTGGTAGATTTGCATTGTCCCTCTGTAGATCCTCATATTTCCATTATTTTTGATGGATGCACACTATTGAGCACTGCCAGGGGAATCACCAGGTATGCAGAGAGAGCTCTTAGCTTTCCAGTTGCTGCAACAGGCAAGTGCTAACTCCAGGTACCACTGGCAGAGATGGAGTATCACCACCTCCTTGCAGGGCTTTGGAGGAGGCAAACTGAGAAGGAAATCTGTCTCAGGCTTTTGAGAGGGGCAAGTTTGTATCTGAACCAAAGCTGCTGATTGAAGAGAAGCAGCTGCCAGTTCATAGGGCTGGTAGGAAGAGGGAATGAAAGTAGGGACTGGCAGGAGCTGTGGGAGAGGTGGGAGTTTTCCAGATACCCAAATGTCTTTCTGTTTTTCTACTGTTTCCTGTTTCTTCCAAGATACCATTTCACTGGTTGCTAAGCATTTTCCACAGAATTTCATCTGGATTTTTTTAATCTTATTTGGCCTTTCTGCATGAGAAAGTAAGGGGTGGGTTGGGTGGTTTGTTTCTTTTTTCCTTGTTGTTTGTATTCCGTCAAAAAATGTTTTAGTAACTGTTCTGTTACTCCATTAAAAATGTGCCACTGGTGCTTTAATTCCCTGGTATTCTGCCGGAGGGGAAGAGAGAGGAATTCAGAATAAAAGATCCACTGATAAGCGACAACTCTGACAGTATGTTTCCTTTTTCTCTTATACTTATTATGCTGCTGCAGAGTCAGCAGTTTTAGTGATGTTTGACTTTTTACATTCATTAAAACTTTTGGACAAGGTGACTTCTAATACATCAGCTACATACAATGTGTTAAAGTTGGTTTTCTGTGCTGGCTTAAAGTCACTTTTAGTTTAAAACAACTCTGTACCAGACTGGTCCAACATTTTCTAGGTGTCTATGTGAATCTGAAATAAAGTAACAGAGCATGATACCATGGGAAGACAGCTTGAGCTAGATAACAAGTGAGGGATGTGGGGTGTGACTACAGGGGTGTGACTACAGGGGTGTTGTCTGTTGGAAGCTGCCAGAAGCTTCTCCCGTGTCTGACAGAGCCAATGCCAGCTGGCTCCAAGATGAACCCACTGCTGGCCAAGGCCAGGCCAGTCAGTGACAGTGCCTCTGGCACAACAGATTTAAGAAGGGTAAAAACAGGTGTGGGGGAATTTGTTTTAAGATTTAGTTTTTATTTCACATTTTTCTACTCTCACTTTGATTGTTAATAACATTAAAATAATTTGCCCAAGCTGAGTCTGGTTTGCCTGTGACACTAATCAGTGAGTGATCTCTCCTTGTACTTGTCTCAACCTGCAAGCCTTTTGTTATATTTTCCATATCCAGCTAAGGATGGGAGTGACAAAGTGGCTTTGGGGGGCACCTGGGATTCAGCCAGGGTCAACAAAACCCACAAACAAAAAATTTTAATTCTGTAGGAGACAGAATGTTGACTTGTCATTCTGAAAATTTTAAAAGTGTAAGGAATAGCCTCTGGTCTGCTCCAGAAAACATCAGCAGATACTGCTACCCTCACACATTGGTATAATTTCATTTTCTAAAATTATTTTCTTCATTACCTCTCAATGGAGCAGAAGTACTTAGTTTGTTTTCTGGATGTTTTTATTTGAAATGCTTGATGCAAGGTTAAATTTAGTGGAGTGCAGAAAATAAACTCAAATAGGGCTCAGAAGATGTATAAGTAGCCATAATTATCTCACATTTAAAATATATTAGTGAAGTATTAAAGAACTGTGAAATAATCATTGGAGTTAAAAAACCCCAGTCATTTAAGCACATAAGCATTTAACTTTAGATTTCTAGAATGTGCTGTTACTATGTTCATTTCCACAACATATGAGAAAAGCCTACTCATAAACTGTTAAAATGTACTTGTAGTGGCCCAGCAGGATAGAAAAAATATATCTGTTTTTTGTTAACAGTGTATCTACTTGCTGTTTGAAAAAAATCATAATATAAAGACACTCAGAAGGGAAATAAATATTTTATTTTATCTCTTTATTTCTAATTTAAAGTTGAAAAGGAAAGTGAAGCTTTTTCTGTTTGTAATAAATTCAGATTTCCTAGAAAGACACATGGATTCTTTTGCACTTATCTTTCAATTTTGTATTCAATAACTTTTCCAAACCACAGTACATCATAAAATATTATTTACACAAAACATAATAAAAACCTTTCCTTTACAACCAGGTATTTGTTATTTTTGAGTATTGCAAAAGCAGAGACATTAGGAAGATAGGATCTCTGGTATAGCCATTTGTAAGAATGGAAAGGTCTTCTGTTTCAAGCTTCTGCTTGCTTTTACATCACTCCAGTCTCCTCTGATAAAGTCTAAAAATAATGAAGGTTGTTTGGTGCTGACTGGTGGATTTTGGAGACAGAATGTTGTAATGCCCTAGAAGACATAATGAGGGTCAGTCTAGAGAAAATCTTGCAAAAAGCTGTTTGAGCCATTCAGATTTAAGAAGAAAGCTGAGACTGTTTTCTTACATCAGTCAGCAGAGCTGGCCTGTATTGTCTCCCAAACGGTGCCCATTCAGATGATACAAAAAGGAAGTGTCCTCTCTTCAAAGCAACATGAAATTTCAGTTTGTCCTGTTTGTACTTCCAGCAAAATGACCAAGTGTTTAATTGTTAATCCAGACTGGTTTTAATCTTCCACAACTGAGATTCTGGATATTTTTGCTAGTCCTCTAAACACTTTTAGTGTTTTGGCAGAGGAAGTCTGTACTGCATAGTCTGCTGAGCAAGGAAGCTAAAGAGTACAGCTCCCTTCATTTTCCTGGGGGGCTCTGGGATTGCACGTGTCCTTGCAACAAGGCTGGAGAACTTGGCCAAAAATCCCACCATTTTGGAAAGATTCTGGAGGAACAGGCCGTGAGGACAATGAAGGTCTCCTGGGAATGGCAGCATTGGGCTCTTGAGTGCTTTTCCCACAGCTCAAGGTAGTCGTTTGGAAAAGCCCATCTTCCAAAGTGTCTTCCGACTGAAGTGGGGTATAAACTGTTGCCTGATTACGGGAAAGGCTGCAGCACGAGATAAAAAAAAGAGATTCAGGCTTTGTTCCATATGCAGAGGATTGTCTGTGACTTTGGGGAGGACAGTGCCTGCCCAGCCCTGTTTCCAGGGTGTTTCCAGCCACACCAAGTACTTTCTAGAGAAACCCCAGGAGCGCAGTATTTTGCAGGAACAGGATGTATTTATTTGCCAATGTGTGGATTTAGAGACTGATCACATTGGAAAATCTTGGTCTTAACCTTGGGTTACATGGATATAATTTGTGAGTGTATCCACACTCTCTCTATATATATTTATACACACACATTCTTGTTACCTATGTACGTATAACATGTACAGTTCGTGTGAGTTGCAAGTACCTGATTCAGGATAAGAAAAACAACACCAGGCCAATATCACTATTTTTCTCCTACACAAAACTTAAAATTTTGATAGTACTGCTTGATTGATTCCAGCTATAGCCAATTTTGCAAATAAAAAGTAAATTTTTCCAGTTTTTTAGGCAAGCCCATAGAAACAATGCTGAGAAAGGAAATTGTATCTGGCAAGTTCAAGTAGCCTGGATTGCTATTCTTTACTTCTTAACAACATACACCCACACAAACTTTGAACTCCATTGCATCCTAAATTCCTGCTGGCTGCATTTCCAAAGATTCAAATTATTTCTAATAAAAGAAGTCATCAGCCAGCATTTCCGTCTGAATTTTGAAATAGATGGTGTGACCCTGCAGTTACCAGCCTCCAAAATTAATGGATGAATCATAAGAAGACACACTTTAATCTTGTTTATAATTTGAAAATGTTGGCCCTTGTGTTTAGGAACTTCTTTTTTTTAAACTTTGTTTTCATTATTCACAATTTCATTATTATAAATGTGGGAAAAGATCCTAGTGGGAAAAGAATGCTTCAAACACACACAGATCCCAAAGCCAACCCCCGCATTGCAATTTTCCTATTGCCTCACATCTGGAATGTGTAACTTGCAAACTCAACCATAAAAAGAATTATGGTTGAGCAAGTTAAAAAGTTTGTATTTGATGAAGAGAGGCGTTAAGTTGACCCTGATAAGGACTCTTTTTTTCCTTTACATGAAGCCACATCTTTTTTCTTAAAGGAGAAGAAAAAGAAAATACATGTTAAGTTTTAGCGTAACCTGGGAAGTTAACCCTGTTAAGGAGAGCTCAAGCTCACACAGCTGGCTTGTAATCAGGACTGACTGTACTACACATTGTCTTGCACATATATGCAGTTTTTCATCTTCTTTTGAAAAATAATCTGTATGTTGCAGCTGGGATATGGTTATTTTTTCAGTTTATAGTTCGTAGCTCATATGTAGTGAACACTGTAGTGAAGGGGCATTAGATTGAAGACTTTGATTTTATCTTCCATTAAACATAATTATGAATTTCTGTCCTAATACTTGGAGGGAGTAAAATAAGACCAAAATCAAAACAATATAACTCACCTAAAATTATTATATATTTCAAAGTATGCTAAAATCAGCAGCATAAAAAGTAACAAGTTTATCGTTGACATAACTAAATTCAGTAAATGTATTTCACAGATTATTTTCTCCTTTCATAATTTCTAGTTGGACAGTGGAGAGTTATTATATTTATGGAAATGTTTTCAAACCTGATACATCTGAAATTCTGTTTATAGATTTTGTGTGAATTGAGAAGACATAGTTCATTACAAGTGTCTAAATGTGAGCTCATATTCACATCAGCTGTGCAAGAGCATATCAAAAGGTGAATCGAGAGCTGAACATTCATTTTTTGTATTCTCTAACTTATTTTGATAGCTAAACTGTCTGAATTTATAAACATCTAATACAGGATGACCTGAGCCAGATTCAACAATCTTACAGTCTTTGTTTAAAAAAAAAAAAAAAAAAAAATTAATCCAATTTCCATTTACCATGGTCAAAGTTATGGATGGAAATATTACATGAAAATTCAGTGAGATCATAACCACCAAGTTTCATGTTTTCAAGGCTGATACTGCCAAGTAGATATTTGATTCTTGCCAAAGGTAAACTCCATCCTGCATGAGCAAAGAAATGGAAGATCTGCAGGCTGACAGAGATCAAGCAAAAAGCTTGCTGAAGAACTGTAGAACAGCAGGAAGTTTTCACTGTGAACCCCTAAGAAAAATTTCTCAGGAAGTGATGAGTCAAACCCACAAAGACCTACTGCATTTTGAAATAATAGGAACTGAGGAGGCATTAATTGAAAAGTTTACTTACATAAATATAACAGTGTTGATTATAAGAAAGAAATACAATCAAGAAAAAGAAGACATGGATCAATATCAAGACATCATGAACACTGAGGGATACAGAGGCAAAGCTTTATGACCTTACTAATGCTGAAGATGAATAAATTTTTACAGATAAGTAAATTTTTACAGGTAAGATCTCCACAGCTACAGAATAATCTTTCTATTAGCTGCTGATGAATTTACATGAGTTATTTTGTTAAAAAATGGAAAAATTCCTGACTACTGCAGCTTGATGTCTAACGTGTTCAGCACAAGTCTTTCAGATGTGTGCAATGAAAGCATCACTCATGGAATAATGCTCAAGGAGGAGTATGATGTCCTGAGAGCTTAAATCCTCCCTCTCGCAAAGTGCTCAGATCTATATGAAGACTGATTGTATCATTCTGCCTATGTGCTCCCACTGCCAGTCTGTAAGAGAACGCTTTAAAATATGGGTGCACGTATGATTAATATATCAAATGCACACTGAAATTTGCTCATCATCCAAAGTTCAAACCATTGGTAGTTTAGTATAAAGATTTTTGCAGCAAATGACTCAATCTGGGGAGGACACTATCTTTTTCAAAATAAGTTGAATTGCCTAGCAGCCTCCTAAAGAAATGCAGTGTATTATATTAACCTGTCACTTCCTTTCGATAGCTCAGTTTCCAGATTTTTTTCATTTCATACAAATTCACTGATTGTTGTACTTGATGTGGTTTTGGTGGTGGGATTTTTTTTCCAGTTTAACTGCACAGGGGCAGCTAAATAATTTAACAAGGACAATATTGGCTGTGCAATAAGCTTGAGTAAAATAGATGCCATTGCACCTATGGATGTCTAAAATGATTGAATGTGAAGTAGGAATCTGTGAATGGTACAAATTTCAAGTAATTTGTGTTCCAGGTACTGAGTCTGACACTTGGCACCTAAACATATCTGTGGTAACTATAGGCAAGATGGTGAAATAAAGGCATTTCCTTTTTCATCAGCTTTCCTCTTCACTAATTTCAGTCAGGTTGTTGTCTTTTAGAAATCTGAAACTGGTTTGTGCTGACAAAGAGTTTGAAAGCCATTAATATTATGGGCAATGCTTACCTTCCCACTGTACTGCAGAAAAGGGGTCAAACTTCTGAATCCTACAGAGGCTTGGCTTTCTCAGGTCGGTTATGAGCATGTGGTGTGGGGGCTGAAACATCAGCTTCACCACTTCATTACGCTTTTGCAGTAAGCCCCAATAAACAGGAAGTAAAAAACCCTAAGGAATGTAAATCCTGAAGTATTTGGTAATGTCTATATATTTGACAGCCCTTTCCTGGTGGTAGAAATCAGCTGGGAAATTAGGGACTGCTCTCCAAGGATGGATTAGAATGTCTAAAGAACTACCTTGTGATGATGGATAAAAATCAAAGCTGGAAAAATTTGATCTATTTTTGATTATGTTTTTTAAATTTAATTTTGGTAGGATTTTTGGTCTTTTATTATCTGTTGTGGTGCAAGTTTGCAAGTTTCTACTGATAAGGTAATGCCAGGTAATTTTCTTGATTTAAAGATGTGTAAAAATTTGAAAGGAAAATTTTGCCTCACTTAGGAATAATCCCTTTGGGGAAGCTTTTGGAAAAAGCCCCCTGTATAGAAAAAAATGGCTCATCTTTTCTGCAGGAGCAACAGCTTTGCTTTATTTTAAAATTACAAATACACCCATAAACCACAGCCCAAAACCTGCTACTGGATTTTATTTGGAAATGTAGCCATATGTTCACCATCCCTTTCTATTATTAGAAAATGATTATTGTAGCAACAACCATGGTTCCTCGTTTTTGGTTGATCTTGATTTTGAGTTCAGGATACACAATGGCAATGTCATGCTGTGGGCATTTCAGTCTTTGGGGGTAACTTCTGTCGTGATGAAGACACTGGAAATGTTTCATGTAAGGTTTTTTTTTTACAGCAAATTTTGCTTCTACAAAGCTCTAGTAAATCCTGAACTTAATAAAGTCAGTAGGACTTCGATTCCATGAGTTGTTTTAATCTTTGGATTATTAAAAAGTTATTTAAAAATAAAGATAGCTATGCTTTATTTTCTGATGTGTCAGAGTAGCATGAAACTCAAAAGTAAGATTGTGCTTTTTTTAATATGCAAATCTGTTATTGACTCACAAAAATTGTTTCTGTGGTTAACAAAGAATCAGATTTCTTGGAGTAGGAAAAATTTGAAATGAGAAATATATGCTTATTATTTCCTTTGTCTATAAATTTAGTCAATGCTTGTGCCTTGTGGAAAACTATTCAAAATTTTAACTTTAAACAATAAGAATATTTTGATGTTGATTTTAGAAGACGTTTCCTTCCAATTTTTCTTACCATAAAAAAAATAAATTCTAGTCCTAGCAACAAAAGTATTTAATACTGAAGACCTTTAAACCTTAGAGCTTTTCCACATATGCATTCCAATCTAAAGAATTTTTACACAAAAAAATGACGTTTAAAATAGAGGTTTGGGGTTTTTTTCAAATTTAAATATCAGAATTAATTGTGAAAATGAAACTGATGCAATCAGCCAGTTTATTGAAAACTGTGGAAGTTGGCTGTCAGTCACTTGGAGAAACATTCCACCTGTGTAAGGATTAATTTGTTGTCATGGTCTCTGAGAAAGAAATCTAAGGGGAAGGCAGAAAACAAAGTCCCATTTCTTTTTTCCATCCATCTTTAAATACATCAGTAGAATCTGGACATCAGTTTGATCTCTAAAATCTAAGCTGGGTTCAGTAGAGTGCTATGAAGTGGCACTTTCATAACAGCAATAAAACAGCTGTTGAATCTCCTGCGTAGTGTAGTAAAGTGATGTCTCTAACCATGTTAAGGCTGATTGAAGAACAGACCAGAAAGTTACTTAACAGAAAGTTATATTCAGGTTAGAGGAGATTCAATTATTTAAAGATAAATATTGAAACTCTTCTTGCTCTATGTGAGGAACACCTGCAAAGTGAATCAGACTTCCATTAGAATTCTCTGTGTGCTGTGGTCTTTGTCATTAGCCTAATTAAAAGACCCTCCTGAACAGACTATGATACTTTTCTTGCCTTTGCAAACTTTGGTGCTGCCTGGCTTAAGTACACATTTGCCTTTCAGTCTTAAAGGTATTTCACACCCTAAATGTTTCTATGATTCTATGCCATCAGTATTGACCTGGTGTGAAGTCAGGTGATTACGTTCAGTTTCTGGAACAGAGGGACTGTCTCTTGTTCTTGCTTCACTTTTCTAATCACTTCAAGCCCCACTCTTCCACACCATTATTCTCCTCCATTCACACCCTCCCCCCTGACATTTTCTTCCCTTTTAAGTCCAGCTGCCATCTCACCCTGACTGCTTTGTTTCTCAGGTGTGAATCAGCCCTTTCCTTGAGCTGATACAATTTACTAATCCACTGTCCTGTCAAGGAAGGAGACATTTTTAATTTTTCCTAGGGGTAAGATCCAGAGGTATGGGAAATCTTGATCTATAGGTAATATTACAGCTACGTTTATGAACATCTCTGAATCATCTCATCTAGCTAACCTTCAAAGTCTTGTAGGAAATAAATGAAAGATTTTTTACGTTAATTTTGATATCCATTGCATTTTATTATCTTTTGTATGAAATTAACAGAAAGCAAAATTTCAATTAACAGTTACTAACTAGAGCAAAGTCACAACATGTCTATGATGAAATTTCATTTTTATTGAAGAAGCGTTAATACTTTTTGAAAGTGATGAATGACCATTTAATCCATCAATTTATACATATAATATTAAAAATTTGGAGCCCTTATGTTTGCTGTAGTACTTATACTAAATCTGGATAATCCTGCAGAGTACTGTTTTTTGGAATGATTCATGTTAGCAGGATAATACACACTTTTTTCTTTAATCCCGCTGTTCATGGGCAAACATGGTTGATCAGCTTGTCACCAGTATAGCTTGTTAACATATATATATGTATATATATATGTGGCTAATCAGTTTACAAATGCTCTCTACTATTAATAATTTCTTTGTTCTTAAGTTACATCCCCTAACCTCTTTCCTTCATGGCTCCCTCAGCGGTACTGAGGACAGACATAGCAAATACATAGCTGATGCTTATTTATAAAGAATTTGCCCTATCCCTCTGCTTGCCCCTTGAAACTTCTCTCTTATGACCTCAACATTTCACTCAGTCAAGTCCTATAAAATTCTCTTTGTGGGAAGTACTTTTTATGAGAGAATATAGTATCATTTTCCTTGTTTTTTGGTCATTGTCTCCACAATTGCTGTGGTAGATTTTGTTGCACAGATGTTGCATTTTGAGCTGAAAATTTTTCATGGCAGTTATGTAAGGCTGCCTTAATCACAACAGGCTTCCTCAGCTGTCCCTTGGCTGTGACCTATGACATCTTCACTCCCTTACTTCTAAACCCATTTCCTAATAGAACCCAGCAGATATTGTCTATGATAAATTGTTATTCTGGGTTGCAGCTGGAGATCTCATCATATGTGCAGTGTGTTCTGGGGCTTATTCATTAATCCAAAATAGTGGCCACAGGCAAATCCGTACATGCACAGTTCAAGTTTTAGAGTTAAGTTGTAATGAAAACTGGCCTAGTAAAAGTGGCTGTGAGTAGGATCCGTCTTCATAGCCAGTCACCTCTGCCTGTAACCAGTGTGTGACTATACTGCAGGGGGATGTCATTAGGTAATATATGGCAGCATACTTAAGGAGAAGTACACAGAGTATGGCATGATTATGAATACAAAATCCTATGTACATGTTGCTCAGATTTCTTGATTTTACATTTGTATAATTTTACCTTCAAATAAGCCATCCTGTTAAGAGCTCAAAATTGCAATCTCCTCGTGTGTTGTACATAGCCAGCTGTCTCTTCTGTATTTTAAGTGACTGTGTACTGATCACCTAGGCTGAAGAAGCATCAAATCCCTCTAGACATGCAAAATGATAGAGTGAATACTTAAGGCACAGAGGAGCATTCTTGTTCTTTGTCAAGGGCTTTATTAGTCAGTAAAAGATGGTCATGAATACAAGGTGGTGCTTTTTGACCATGCTTTGACTGCCATAAGTATCACTTGGATGAATTCTAAACCAGAGCTTCCCATAAGGATGTTGTTGAGGTAGGGCAAAGTCACATCTAGGAAAACTAGCAGCAATGTCTAAGCTGGAGCTTGTGAGTTGATCCCACAGGCCCTGTAACTAGTTTGGCCAGTCCGAAAAATTGTGGTTGACACCCAGAGAACAAAACACTAGACATCATACTGAAAGGATTAACTTATATAGATTTGGGATAAATGTTTTAGAGGGAACAAAAGCCAGAAATTTCAGGACAGAGCAGATATATTTCTCAATAATAATCTTATTAGTCTTTTCAAGTACAAACAAAGATTAGTCAGTAGGTTAATTTTCTCGTCAAGACTTCCTCCAGCATTTTGACATACTACAAAAAGTTCTAAGGAAAACCATTTTTTTAGTGCTCTGCCATCAGCAAAATTTTTTCTATCAAAAAATACAAAATTAATGTTGTATGTTTCTGAAAGTGACAAGGAACATTCTTTTGGTTATTTATGGCTGTTGGTAACATGGATTTATCTGAGAATGTAGTGCAAATGTTTGTCATTTGTGGTTCACTCTTCAAGGTGCAAGAAAACCCCCACACCTGTAGATTTAGTGGTACATGAGGTCATAAGCTGCATACTCCTTGTGTCATGAGCTTGGCAATTTATAGGTAAGCTCCTAGTATCCATAGGACACCAGTGGTGTGAAATTTTTCTAGTTTTATGCCAAGCAAGTTTTCTATGGACTCTATAGAGTCCCATTGTTTCACAGGTTTTATTGTCTCTTGTTGCTCAAGTCTAGGACTACAGCTCAAGAGAAGACAGCCTGTATACAGTATGTACACACTGCTGAGGCCTCAGCACCTTGCAGGATTAAGCCCTCTCTGAAAAACTGTCTACTCAAGTTTGATAGAACAAATTATGGTAAGAATACTTAAACTGTCTCCAAACTACTGAAGTAATGTAAGGCAAAATACAGAAATACTAAATATAATAATAAATCAGATCACTTCCTGGTTATGTATTTTTTAATAAAAAACATAATTACAGAAAGAAAAATTACTTTTTTATCATTAAACTGAATTAAAATGAAAGTTTGTAAGTAATTTTAATGAAAAGAGACTGCTCAAAAATCTTTAAACTTTTAAAAAAATGCCAAAGCTCACAGTAAAACCACTCACAGATATTTTTTTAAACAGCTTTTTGTCCCTGGTTAAGTTCTTGAAAATGTGAGGTCTGATTTCATCTTTTCACTTGATTTCTCTAGTGGAAGTGAAGATAGTTGAATTAAATGTGAGCAGGAAGTTGTAACTGTGCTATTTATTTAGTGGTTTTGAGAATTCTTGAGAAATGTGCTTTCTAAGCTTCCAATTTTGTGCATGTTCATCTATTGATCTAAGAGTCAAGTAGGATATTAATACACTTGAAAATACGATAGAAGAGTCATAGAAAAGACTGTGGTGGCTGCCATAGAGTATGATGGTTTTATCTTTGCTTCTATGGTTCAATTTTTAAGTGTCCTAACGATATTCAGACTGATGATGTAAGAGCATTTTGCTCTTCTCTGCTGCATTAAAACAGGGGAGAGTAAGTAGCCTACAATAAACATTTTCATTAAATTATGCAAAGGCAGAGCAGAATCTGTATAACTAAACATTTGTATATACAGTACACTAACATAATATTTAGGCAGATGATCATACAGGGGTTATGGCTGTGGCCTTCAGGAGAAACCCTCAACCTGTCTATCTCTCAGTATATGTTGCTGCATAGTGAGCTCTTTTCAGCTCAGTTTCTAGCATTAATGCTTATTTTGTTGTGCTGAATGAATGAGGCTGGCATAAAGTAGTGGAATATATAGCATAAATACTAAGTTGTTTCAGTTGTTCAGCTACTTAAACAAAAGCCATCAATACTGTACATGGTGCAAAATAAAGACAGAAATTTTAAATCTCTATGATTCTGACTGAACAGAACACTTGAACACACAAAGAATCACATTTCTATGTGAGCAGGTCCCAAGTTAATGAGACCTTTAAGATACAACTGCTCATCTGACTTCCCCTGAAATGAGAGAATGCTGGAATATAGTGAAGGCTTCCAGTCTCTGAAGTTCTGCCTTACCACAACAGTGGATACATGTATAAACTAGAACAAGAAAATTCTTTGAATTCAGATACCCAAAAACTTTGAAATGTGTCAAAAACCATGTATTGCCTGCCTGCTGTGTCATTCCAGGGAGAGGTGCAACTCCGAGAAACTTACAGTCACATTCTGATTTGAATAATATCACTCAAAGGTTTTTTATCTGTGCTACTGGGAAAGTCTCCTTCTTTCCAGTGACTTTAGTTGTGCTCACTTCACCTGTCACTCCACTGACAGGCTGGCCTAGTATGTCTAAAGAAAACGTGCTGTGTGCTGTCACTTATAAATGCTAAACAAAACAGCCAAAACCCCATACCATGTGTAAATAAAAATGTTTTCATGTCTGCAGAACCAGGATCAAGAAAATTTGTGAAGTATATTGTTAAAGCTATTCCTGAAATGTGATCTATACTGGGAGCCACAGTAAATTTCTTCCTCTGGCATTCCTCTGAAATAATTACAAGGAAATGCAGCAATCAGTAACTATGAATATCAGTAGCTGTAGGATGTACCATGTTCTATGCACACTTTAATAAAGATATGTGAAGAATAGGTAGAGATAGTTTATACATTTTTGTGGTTTCTTCTAAGACTCTTGACAGAGATGAACTGGAATTTAGCAGTTCTTCATGTGGCCTCAATGCGCCTGCACCTGAAGTGCTTGAAGATCGTAGACTTTAATTGACCAAGATGGTATTTCAAATGTAAATAGACATAAATTCAGAATGATTTCTAAAGTTTTATAAAGTGTATGATAGACACAGTTTGCTTTGTCTCAGTATTATTATGCATGATATCAAATTACAATGGAGACTGCTATTTTGGAAAACAGGTATAGATAGGTGTTGAGTGGATTGCTCTGAAGTCTGGTCATAATACTGTAAATGTTGTCACTCTGTTAACCTTTTCACTAGATTATTAGAATCTTTACAGCATCAGAATGTACCCCACAACTGGTAAAGTTTGCTTTGCTAACAGTAATTTGGATCTGCTGGCACAGAAAAGCCACCCTCATATTAGTCTGAATTTCAACATAAACTGTAGCACGCATGTGAAAATTGCTTGTGAATTGTATAGTTTTGAAATAAATTAATGCAAATTGGGATCTTAGAGATGTTACTTTTTTCTTGCACCTGTGAAATACCGTTCTGATTTTAAATTTATAGCCTCTGAACTGTGCCCCATGTTAGATGAAGGAGAGGTTTAGACATGGTTGATGCAGTTGTAAATTAATGTGTCATGCAATTTGTGACTACAGGTTAGTCACGCCCATTAGTTTTCCTTCAAAATTTCACCTTTTAGTGCAGGAAATACGGTTTGACTTTAGATTTTGTTTGTATGTAGTAGCACTTAATCCTCTAGATTAAGTTTTTGGGGATTTGCTTGGGTTTTTTTTTTCCTTTTTTATGTGGTTTGCTATGTAATTGGTGTTGTAAAAGGCAAAACTTCTTCTGTTACACCTACCAGTTTCTCCTCTGGGTTGGCAGCATTGTAAATTATTAAATAGAATTACAGAGAGTGTCATGATAAGTTTTAATGTGACAGTGAAGTGAGAGCATTGATCTTATGTAATTTGAGTCAGAAAAATCTGAACAGGTAAACTATTTGTAACTTCTTACATCTGAATAGGAACATAAGTAATATTAGTAACAGAAAAAAGGCCATCTGGTCCAGCTTCCCTGAGTTTGTTTGCCTGGTTGATCATAATCTCAACCACCTGCTTTTCCACTGAGCTGTACTTCACCAGCCCTATCTAATTCCAGAAACAAATGTATCTGTCTCTTGTACACCTTTATAAATCTTTCCTTATAACTTTGAATATTCAGACCTTATGTGGTCTCATGACACAGGAGATCTGCAAAGTCTCAGAAGAGATCAGAGCTGGTAGGTTCTCTATGCTCTATAAATGCACAGAAAGAAGTGCTCCTGATCTAAGGGTTTGTAATCTACTTTCATAGGAAATATGTGGATGATTAGAAGCCTATAGTAATAGAATTAGAGGAACATCTATGTGGTCATATGATTGCCCTAGCCAGTTGCAAAATGCAGATGTTTGTTTTGCTTTTAGATTTGGAAACAGACACCTGTACTATTTATAATCTGTACTGATATCCAGCCAAAACATTTATTATTTTATCCAATTTTTTATCAAGACAGTGCTGTCTTTCTGGTAATGTTGGTGGGGGAATAAGAAGAGTATTTAGTACTCTTAAACTACAGTTCTTTTTTTGGCTAGTAGCAGAGGAAGTAAACAACAGGCCTGCAAAGTAAAATTCTCTTTCTATAAACTAAAGAACAAAGAATTTACTATTCTGACCATGTTTTTCAATTCCCACTTGCTTTATCAGACATGCTTCTTCTCTATAGCAGTGGTTAAATAATTGGGAATGTTATTTAGGTGGTATTAAAATTATTAAAACAGTCAAATAAAGTTTTGATCTGTTTCTGAAAAATCATGTCAATCTTTATATCCATTAAGTTCTTTATAAATGTATGTGAATTTACTGTTCTGATGTATTTCAGCAACCATCTCTAAATTAGGTTTGCTTGTGTTTCTACATTCTCTGCCCCCTTTTTTTATTCTTCTTTTCTCCTGCTTCTCTGCCTGGAGGTGAACTAAAGGGTTCCTGTGCTATAGCCGCTGTCTTAGATATTGTGATATTGAAACTTGTCATTTATACTGATTTGATTATCCAGGTTCTGATTCCCTAGTGTAAGCTCCTAGCAATTCCTCTGGAGTTTTGGCTAAAGAATATTCTTAGCCTGGACTGGCACAGCTGTGCTCTGCTTCCCTCTGGCCACTGTTTTGCTGCCACTGAGTGTCTCTTGGCTGGGAAGTTGAAAAAAAAAATTTATCCATTGCTGGGGCCTTCTATCAAAGACTCTAATGTAGTCATGAGATGAATACGGGGTAGTCCTTTAACTTAAAAGTTTTGAAAGCTCCCATGCTGGGTATAGAGATAATGGATACTGGAGTGCATATAAAATATCCTATGAAATTATACCTAAATGCTTACTGTTCAATATGTCTTAACACACTGTAAAGCTTTGTACTTTCAAGTATGTTTTCCATTAAAAAATCAACACTTTTCAGATAAAGAGAAAGATTCTCTGTTTCTCTCTTCTCCCCTGCTAATAGTAGGCGGAGATTGGCTGTGGAGTAATAGGATTTTTTTGGTAGACTAGAATTGCGTTTGGCTCAATCTCCCTAAAAAGCCAACAGCACACTTGTTTTGGGTCTTTTGTTTAGTGATGGATTTTAACCAGAGATCTCAAAGCAGAAAAAAACCCTTCTATTTTTATATTGAAAATTAAATACACTACCCTTGCCAGATAATAATGACACTGTATAAAGTAGAGGAGCCTATTTTTCTTAGGCAGATCTGTTTCCCATATACAACTTTAGTGGTTGAGGTAAGTCTGCAGTCTAGTATCCTGCACTTCATAGCTTTAATGCTGACTTTTGTGTGATTGGAAAGTACAAAGTACAACAGTTGCATCCTGCACTGAGCTTTCAGTCTTAGCTTGTTCTGTAACTTAGAGCAAACAGATAAAGGATAAAAATGAATTATTTCACAGTGGAATATGTAAAAATGTTGTAATTAATCAGCTAAAAATCTTTTTTTCCCATACTTGCTATTTTCTGTTTCGGAAATCCTTTCCTTTCTGTTAGCTCTGGTACTAATTATCCAGCCACTAGCTATTGGCCTTTAAAGTCAGAAAATGCAACATCATTCAGGAGACATGTGGTTGCCAAACCCAGTGAGCATGTAGGAGGAGTGCCTTTACAGGTCAAGTGCTATAGCTGCGCTTTGACAAATCAGTCTAAATTAGCATCATAGGAGTCTGATTCCTGCTCCCCCACACCTCCGGCTTCATCTGTTAGCGGCTGGTGTTGCCAGCCATTGTTTTGCACTCCCAGACCTGCAATGTTTCAGTGCTTGGTGGTAGTGCAGGAGCACCTTCAGCTCTCCAAACTTATTACCAGAACTTACGGCACACGTTGAAATGGACTCTGTACCTGAAACTCTACTCTGTGTGGCTCCACCTGTCTTCAACTAGTAATCATTTATCAATTTTTAGAAGAGGAAATGTAATATAAAGTTACTCCTCTGACTCATGTTTGGATTTCAGGAGTTAGCACTAGTAGCAAGGAGCACCCAAGTAAAAGGCTTTCTTAAAGGCTGTTTCATGCCTTGTAGCTAAATGCGAGCATGCTGCTGGTACCTGTATCCTGGTGGATGGCTGCAATATTAACCCCTACTTGTGTGGTCCTAATTTAGGCTCATGTCTGTTCCCTGCTGAAGAGACAGGACAGGGAGTGGTGGGAGACAAGACCTTGAAGATAACATTCTGGTGCTAGAGGCATCCTCTAGATAATCCCAGTTGACACACTTAGGGGTACGCTCTACCAGATAGATCCCAGCTTGGTGGGGTATGGAGACAAACTTTTACATTTCTTTTCACATTTAAATTGAGGCTGCCTGCTTTGACAATTGACTGTGTTCTGCTCTCTTTATCTAATCTGTCTAAATTGCTTGCATGTCCTTCTTGTTAGAATGATAAATGGAAAAGGTTATTAAAGTTTTAGCATGCTTAATAGTGTCCAGAGCCAATCTGTTGCATGACAGATCCAGCCACAGGTAATTACTTGATGGACATAGGGATCTATGGTCAACTATATACTCTTAGGAATGGGAGCATAATATAAGTACCAATAACGCTGGTCCACATGTACTTTGTGGAAGTGCAGGTCTCTTTTAGCACACATCACACGTGCTGTAAATGAACCGGATGGTTGCCAAACACAATGGAACTACCACTGTTTAATAAGCACAAGGCTTTCCTGGTATCTCCATGAATTTCAGTAGGTCATTTGCATATCTAGTCTGCGTTTCCACACATCTATCATTCAGGAACTTGCTTAGTAAGTCATTCAAAACACTTTGGAAGACAAAACTAAGGAGCCTCTTTTATACCAGAATAAATTGACTTATCAGTGTTAATTCTTACTGTATCAAGTTTGAAAAAATGACCAACCAAGTAAATGAATGCAGGAATTCAGCCTAAAAGGTAAAAGTTACATGAAGGGGCCATGCATATTTCCTTTGAAAAAGTATGTTTATGCTTTTAGGTTGGAAGACTTGAAATCATTCCAGTTCATCCTTTTCTTTTCTTTTTTCTTTTTTTTTTTTACCCTTGTGAGTGTATTTCCCTAGCATTCTTTGAGTGTATTGTTCTGAGGGGCAAAAAAGTAAGATTAATGTGTCTGAGTTGCTATCACAGTTATTGTTTTCTTCCTAATATCCTCCAGCTTTATGTTGCTTTAACGTATGCACATTCAGAGTTTTGAACATTGTGGGAAAAGGTTTCACTGGTATCCATTCTTGCCATTAAAGTGCTTCCCTTCTGAATATTGCCTGCCAAAGTATGTGGTATCCTGCAGAGCAGGAGGATGAGGACATAGATTGCAATGAAGCTGAACAGTTTGCACTTCCTAACAGTGACACCAAACATCAATCTTTTGTAAAGACAGCCCAGAATACAGGAGAAGGAGAACTCTCCCCCCACTCCCCCACACAAAAAAAAAAAACAAAAGGAGAATTATCTTCTCTTTTTCTTCCCTTTTCATTTCAGCAATTTTCTTCTAAGATCCTCCAAGATGAATATGTTCTCAAATTGCATAAGCTGACATTTCAGTGGCTGAGACTTCTGGGGAAGGAAAAAAAAATAAAAGGAAAGAATTGAAGTAAAAATTCGTCTTTAGGTTTTTTGAAGTAACTTTTTTTCCTTTTAAGATTTTTTTAAATTTAGTCTCAATTCTCTTTTTATCATCAGGCTAATGAATACTGCGCTAATTTTGTCACAGTTAATGCGTTTCACACATTTATACCATAGTTTGACCTCAGTATTTAGTAACACTAAGTTATAATATACAGGTTGGCAAGTGGTCAGAACTAAAGATTGCCAATGCTGTAATTTGCCATACTGGGAGAAGCTTGAGTCAAGTCTGCAGCTTGTATAAAGTGGCACAGACGTATAGAAGTCATTTTGAACCAGCTGCTGGGGATCTTCTTTACACAGAAATTTGTTTTAGGTTTTATTTTAATATATAAATGCAGCTTCACCAACACAATGATTTAGAGTTGTAAAATTAATGAGCCATATTCTCTTTGTAGTAAAAAAGGTGCAGAAAGAGCGAAGTGCTGCAAAAAGTTTTTACATCAATGAATTTCAGAAGTTAACATATAGTGTGTCACTCAGGAGGCTGTGAGGTGTAACGTGGATAAACCTTGCTATAACCAGGAGGAACCCTCACTAAAGAAAGAGTATTTGAAAAAACTTGAGGCCAGTATTGGTGGGAAATACTTGACAGTGCTTGGGACTGGGTTCACAAAGAGAATTTTATGCTATGGTCTGGTTATCCTTGAAACTGCCATGGCACCAATTTTTTTCTTTTTTTTTTTTTTTTTTTTTGACAAATCAGAGCTCTTTTAACACTTTGACACATAAAGAATCTGTTATAAAATCCTTAACAACTGGAAAACAGAATACCTGAATCAAGCCTTATACACACGTGAAAGAGACAAGTGAAAGTGCAACAGCTGCTGCCATCATGGTTCCTGATGGTCTAGAGACTCCTATTTTTGTTAAGAGAGACCGCCCAGAGCTCAGAGAAACAAAGCTTTGACCAGCTGCAGAGCTGCTCCAGACAACTAGAGCACTTGAATAATTGGCTTCAGGAAGGTGTGAGAAACAGGCCAGTCAGGCAAGTTGTTGTAACAGAATTTTTGTTAGAGACCTACTGTGGACTGAAAGACTTGCCAAATGTTCCACTATTTTCAGAGTTAACATATATATACAGTACTAAGACTTCATCCCTTCTGTATTTTTCTTCAATTTTTTGAAGTTTTCCTATTTGTCTTTGTGGAAGTGTCCAAATCCAACAACTGCATGCTAAAATTGCTTTGGATCATTTATCTTCTCAGTATCTTTTTGCACAAAAGAATGCACGTTCATTTTCTGTTAGAACTATAAGTGAAGTCAGAGATTGAGTCACTGTAATTTATTTCTGAATCTTACCTGATAACCTTTATTCCTTTGTGGCTTTCCATGGTATACATGGAAACGGACTGTTCAGTTCCTGGAAACTGTATGAAAAGCTCACAGGCCATGGGTTAACACTGTCCTTAATGTAATAACTCAGCTTCTTACTCTGGTTTACATGGATATAACAATGGTGCATGAAGTTTGACTCATGCAGCTTAGTTTTCAAGAGAACTGCTCCTAGAAGAGACTGAATCTTCGGGTATGCTGTGGCTTTTTCTAGCCTTTCCATTGATGTCCCATGCTTATGAAGATGCCAGGAGGTAACTAACATACGACACGTATGGGTTGAGACGACTGTTATTTTTGACCTGGCCAGCTTCTGCTTTCTTAACCGCATGATACCCTAAATATTTTACAGATTCAGAAGTGTATCTGAGTATAATTCAGAGTCCCCTGGATTCATACTAGAAGGGGATATGATCTGGCCTGTTGTTTATTCTGGGTAGCATGTGTAATACTTTGGCTTATCTTGATTCTTCCCACGTTTCCTCAGACCATTCTGCATCTTAAGTTTTGCAGATCTTATTGTGGATTTTTTTGTGTGGGAGCAGATTTGTGTTTTCAACTGGTATGGCAGCAGATCAAGCAGGAGGTTTTGGCTTGTGCACACATTCTGGAGGCAGGTTTTGTAGAAGGTTGCTCCAATTTTTGGCTTACAAACCATGGGAGTGTATACCATATATTACTTGATTACAACTTAGCCCACTCACTAAATAGTTTGCTGACCATGTACAGTAACATGAGAAGAAGGCTGAAAAACAGAGATAATCCTGAGTAAAGCTCAGAAAGAGGACATCTCGCATCACAGAAGGATCAGATGCTGAACACCAAGTGAAAGTTCCTAATTAAGCTGCTGGATTGTGATTCTATAGGTCACAGGGTGTCTCTGGGTAGCATCATTTTCTTTTGATATCGGCTTTGAGACATGGCTGTATGATTGCCTATCCTGGCATTACCTGGGTAGCACAATATGTATTTCACTGCAAAAATGACTAAGGAGGACTAGGTAATACGGAGGCTGAAAAGATGCTTCTAAGTTGTTCCCCTTCTCCTGACACACCAACTCAATGAGCAATGGCTAATGTTTTAAACAGTGGTGGAACTCCTACTTCCTAAAGGGTCAGGTACGTGCACAGATAGGTGCTTCTCAAGAAAAATGTGCAGAAGAAGAAGGTTAAAGAAAAATTGTTTGGAGGTCTATAGTAAATCAAGTCTAGTTCACCACTTGAACTCAGATCTCCTTACACCCAGTCTTTTGATTTACAAATGTGATTATCTTGAGAATACAAACTGCTGAAACTCACTGTAGGCAAGGCCACAATTTAAGAAAAATGTGTCTTATTAAAAAAAAAAAAAGAAGCCAAAGTGTACATTTCCCTGTATACATGCTTCTTAGTGTGTGGTATATAACAGAGCCTTCCAGATAAATTCCTTGGATCTAATCCTGTTCTCATTAAACCCACACAGCTCTATGCTAACACTAACGTAACCAAGGAAAGAATTTTTCCTATAAGAATTATATTTCTAATAAGCAGGAAGCAGAGCCTTTTGGCAGATCACCTATCCTGCAACTCTGCCTGGACAACACTAAAACACAAAACATAAAGCAAAATTGGCTCAGAAGAGTCACAAATAGGGGCTACACCATAACAAACTGAACAGGAGAGTTGCACACAGTTTGTATCTACTTCTGTTGTGGAGATGATAGCTAATCTGTTAGATTTCAGGTTTTATGGAAGGATCCCAAATAGGTCCCAAAATACAGTTTTTTAGCCAACTTTTATTTTAAAAAAACCTGGTAATTGTCCTTTCCAGTAACAAAATTTAAGTGGTACTGTATCTCGGGAGTTGCTCATCCAATGCAAGTGTAGATCCAGTAGGGAATGGCATTCTCTGAAAAAGCTCTGCATGAGAAGGGATTTATTCAAATTCTGAAAAAGCATCAACAGAACACTAAATTGGGAGGTGCTGTTGACTCCCTTGAGGGCAGAGGCCCTGCAGAGAGACCTTGTCAAATTAAAGGTCTGTGTGATCGCCAGCTGCAGGAAGTTTAACAAAGACAAGTGCTGGATTCTATACCTGGACCAGAACAATCCTGGATGTACAGACAGACTGGGGAATGAGACACTGGGGAGCAGTGCCAAGGAAAGGGAGCTGGGAGCCCTGGTCAGTGGCAAGTTGGACATGAGTCAGCAGTGCCCTGGCAGCCAGGAGGGCCAACCGTGTCCAGGGGGGGAATCAGGCACAGCACCCCCAGCCAGGCAAAGGAGGGAATTGTCCCACTGTGCTCTGCACTGAGGTGGCCCCACCTCGAGTGCTGGGGACAGTTTTGGGTGCCACAATATAAAACAGACATTAAACTGTTAATGTCCAAAGGAGGGCAACAAAGGTGGTGAAGGGCCTTGAGGGGAAACCATATGAGGAGTGGCTGAGGTCACTTGGTCTGTTCAGCCTGGAGAAGAGGAGACTGAGGACAGACCTTATTGCAGTTACAACTTCCTCATGAGGGGAAGTGGAGAAGCAGACACCGATCTCTTCTTTTTGGTGTCCAGTCGTGAAGCTGCATCAGGGGAGGTTTAGCTTGGATATGAGGAAAAGGTTCTTCACCAGAGGGTGGCCAGGCACTGAAACAGGCTCCCCAGGGAAGTGGTCACAGCACCAAGCCTGGCAGAGTTCAAGAAGCATTTCAGCAATGCTCTCAGACACATAAAGTGATTCTTGGGGCTGTCCTGTGCCGGGCCAGGAGTTGCACTCGATAATCTTTGTGGGTCCCTTCCAACTCAGCATATTCTATGGTTCTATGATTCTACGAACAGATCAATTAGAACAAGCCAGAAAGTTACTGAGTAATCAAACAGTTGGGGTTTTTTCATGAATCAGAAAAATTAATAGTTTAGCAGATAACTTATTTAATTGCTATGTATTTTCCTCTCTTTTTTATCTTTGCAGGTAGGGTTGAAATGCATAGAAAAGGAGTGACTGAAGGTTTTACCTTACAGGCCATTATTCTTTCCTGAGTCATCTTGGGGTTTCTACTAATTCTGACCAGAGAGAAGCAGACCCAGGAGATGATCCCTTTTCAATTGCTTGTAGGTGAATGCAGGACAGAGCATCTGCCTCTGAAGCCCTGTGGGTTACACCTGCTTTAGGAACCAACAGATTCCACACTGGGGTCAGTTGGGACCATGCCATCTTGTAAAAGATGGCTAGCATAGCAAAACTGAAGGTTCTGTTTAAATTTAAGTAGATGCTGAAGGGAAACTTTTCACCTGTTCTCCTAGCTACAGTCAGTGTTGACTGAAAGAGAATGGAAACTTTACATGACTCATCATCTGTATTTTTTTCCATATTACTTGAGATCCAGGTCTTATAAAGCTTGTATGCGTATTTTAATTAAAAGGTCATCTCTAGTCTTTTTTATTTACTCAAGATTCATCAAATCTTTACCATTTCACTGATTTTGAGGATTTTGTTAAATGGCTGTTGTCATTGAAATCACTCCTTAAAATGACTATAGGTGTTTTTTTGGCATACATATATTCTCCTGTTATTAATCAAAATGTGTTGGGCTGTGGAAATCACTTAAAATTACAGAAATGAACAACAAAAAAATCTCATTTTGACCTCTCTGTATTATGTATTCTTAAAGAGGAATCTTATGTGCACAATGACCATTTTCTACTACTACAAAAAGAATACTTGAGAAGTAGTGAAATATGGCCCAGGCATTGGATCTGTCTTAGGGATTCATAGAAAGGGACTTGATTAGTAATGAAAAATTAATTTTAAATTAAAAAAGTAAGCATAAGTAAAATCATTTGTTGCCTTACGAATATGATTTTGAAAGTGTGTGAAACGTTACATTTTATGAATTAATTAGGAGAAGGAAGGAAGGGAGGAAGGAAGGAAGGAAGGAAGGAAGGAAGGAAGGAAGGAAGGAAGGAAGGATAGCATCAATAATCTTTTTTCATTTTAGAAAATCCAGAAAAGAAGATCAAGTGAGACTGCTGAAAAAAGCGTGGCTCCAGCTTCTTGTTAGCCAGTGCTTCATTGTTGTTACAAGGCTATTAAGTTCCTCCAAAGCCTGTGCTTCTCCAGGCCGGTTCCCTCAGCTTCTCGTTTTCTTTCTTCTAATAACAGAATTTATACATTGAACTAATGCTAAAATGACAAATCTTCATTTTCTTTTGGAATTAGTTGTAGGATACAAATCTCTTAGCTGCTTGGAGCCCACTGATTTTAGCAAGTGCAGGTCTGATTCTGAGATGACGTCACAGAGACTTAAAGAGCTAGAATGAAAACTGAGGGCCAAATCATAACCTCTCCTTCATTCAGCACTTTCTGTGTAGCACCAATTTTCTTTCCTTCCTCATCTAGCTACATGGCCTCATTTATTCTCTGTTGGGATTACATGCTGATTCTTTAAATTGGGTGATGGATGAAAATAATAATTGATTCAGTAGATGGTGGTAATAATAGTAATAGTAATAGTAATAGTAATAGTAATAGTAATAGTAATAGTAATAGTAATAGTAATAGTAATAGTAATAATAATAATAATAATAATAGTAGTAGTAATAGTAGTAATAAATTCAACAGTAATTAACTCCAGTAGCAAGATGCAGTTGTTCTGTTGTTCCCCAGATGAGAATAGCTCATCAGGTCTCAGCCATTAACAGGAAGTTGGGGAAAGCCACGGCAGGAGAGGAGGTCCTTGCTGTGCTGGGTTATAACTTGTACAACTTTCCTCACAACTACATGAAAAGGAAATGCTACCTTTATCGTCAGTTAGAGGTAGTTCTTCATAATAGCAGAAGATGCAGAGGTTTTTCGAGACCCAGCTGAGTCTCAGGAACTTAAAGCTGGTCCGCTGTGAGCAGGAGGTTGGACTGGAGACCTTCAGTGGTTCTCTCCCACCTGAATTATCCCGTGATTCTCTGAGGTTCACTCTCCTGAATGAAGAATAGGGGGTTTGTGCATAAACATATTGAAGTTATCTATTTTTCAAATTGTATTTAACAATCACAATTAAATTATGAAATGTCAAAAATTCCACTAGGGCATTGTCTTGGTAGCTTCTTCAATTCCATCGCCTACTTTATTCCTGTGGCTTCGCAGTAGAATTTGGTAATTCTATAAAATGCAGTAATACTTCCTGTTTTCTGCATTTTTTTTTTTTAAATCTATGTTGGAATTGGCTCAGCCTTGCTCTCTCTATCAGTCATTATGTAATAATATGTATGAGAAAGTTCATGCAAGAGAGTCTTTTATAATTTTTTCCTCATTCAAATAATTTTTCTCATTTTCTTTCAAGTTACCATCATTAGGAATGAAAAAGTGAAACCACAAGTCTTCTGTAGACCATACAATTTCATTTCTGTTGCGGGCAGTTGGTGAGCAGTCAGCTTTATTCCTTGAAGAATGCTTGGTCTGTTTCGTAGATTTGAGACATGTCTTTTTGGCATTATGGTTGTAATATTTTTAATGTACTAATGCTTACAGACTGAGTTTTGGGGTGATCTATTTCACACATTCATGTTATTCTTCTGCTTCAAATAAAAAGTTCTTGATTATCAGTTTCTTCAGATAAATTTTGAAGACAGAATTTTTTTCCAATTGAGTCTGCCTGTTCTTCAAAGGAATTTAACGTAGTGTCTGCCATTGGTGTCATCAAGAATAGGATTAAGGAGCAGGATTTACTTTATTTAGCTGTAACAGAAGTCAGAAATAGCTGTAGCAGTTAAATTACTTGTGGAATAATTGTTTGTTTATCTCCCCAGTATTCCTCTGGTGCATTTTTGAATGATAGATCGTTTAAGCTGACTCGCACATCTGAAAGGCTAACATTTTACTAATATTTGGTTACCTTATTCCATATACTTGTTAGTGGAAGAGGCAGTTTAACTGAAAAATGGATCCTAATAAAATGCCTTTTTAGTAATTCATTTTGAAAACCATTTAACCTTAACTACAATGAAAGTAGACTGTAAAAATCATCATAGATTCCCTTCCTTGAACTTTTCATAATGCTGAAAAATGACTGAGGGAAAGAAGAAAGATCCAGTTACTGTACCCTGTTTGCACAGCTGTACTTCATTGAGTGGAGGCTTGTGTTACACACAGTTTGTGATAGGAAGTAAATGCTTTTAAAACAACTAAGGAGACAGGTCTTTAACCTCCACCTTTTCAGATGCTTTGTTCACTCATTTAGCTTCTGTCGAGGTCTTGAGAAACATTTCAAATACGAATTATTATTGAATACTGAAGCTCACCTGAATAATTCATTTCCTGGTGTGTTTATTAGGCAGAGATACATTGAGATGTTGGGGTTGTTGGTTTTTTTTTTGTTGGTTTTTTTTTTTTTTTTGAGAGACATCACTAATTCTTGATATAGTGAACACTTGTCCCTTCAGTACCAAATGCATTTAAAGAAGAAAGAATTCTAAGACTCAGTGTTAAGTGTTTTTTGATAGTTGAAATTACAGATTTATTTCAGCAATTTCAAGTATTTTTTAAGGCCTTAGAGGTCATTCAGAAATAATTTTGTGATGTTAATTACCAAATTGTCAAAATTGATTAGGTTTAAAAGTCCCGGTTGCTAGTGTACAGGACTTTTACCTCCTGTTAAAAGACAATCTAGTCCCCTAAATGGTGAAGATACCTTCAGATTCATTAAGAGGATTTTTTTTGCATTACTTTACATTGCAAGTACATGTTAATCACCAGACCTAAACTATTTGATGTAAACCTGGCTGCAGATAATTACAGGACTTCAGACAGACATTATAAAATTGTTCTCTGAATGTGATTCTAATATCTGCCAAAGGCACTTCTCTAATGGCTCTGGTGAAACAAATCAGTGGCAACGGGAGTGTGCAGCTGGCAGAGAGCCAGTCAACTTTTAATTACTGTAATCAGCTGAGGCTTTGTGTATACTTCATTCCTTGGAATACATGAGACCTTAAATTAAGGATTGTGATAAATAGGCATTATTTGGGCTGCAATGCCTACATGCTTTTTCCTTTTTTCCTGTAATTGAGGTAACCCTTATAGCTATATATCTGATAGCCATAAATATTTCTGTCTTAACATCCCACTTCAGACTGTCCAGATACAGTGCAGACAGGCTACCCAGATCTACACTTGAGTGAGAAAATGCCTTGAAATATAATCAGGATTTTGAAGTAGTCTTCATTTCAGTGCATTAGAGGTGTCATGCCTTTGGAGGACGTGGCTGACACTGGTTTTGCCCTTATTCCAGCAATTTGGTTTTTTGACTGTAACAATAGAGCCACTGCTCTCCTTTGGCTGGGTCAAGGGTTCCCAGCAAGCATCGGTTTGTTTTTCCATTTGTCACTAGTGGGCAGGCAATGACTGTGTTTTGCGGTCTGTGACACAAGTGGGTTGAAGATTCGCGCATTCCAGAAAAATGTAAGCATAAAAACTTACACCAGTTAAGTTGTTTGTTTAAATTTGATGCATTAGATTTTTGGAACATTTTGAGTCTCCTTCTAGTCTTTAAATATACCAAGTGCAAGCATGAGAGCATCCTCAGTCTTTGTCCCTCTGAATCCCGTACAGAGCTCCTACTGACTCATGTTACCAGGACTCAGATGAGGTTTTTTGACTGTTTAATTCTCATCTCACACATCCTTCTACTCTTGGAGCAATGATTTTAGTTACTGCTACAGCCTTGCCTTACTTCAGCGTGAAATTTATACTGACTTGTGTGCACTGACAGACATGTAACCCAGCCTACACAAACTCGGCTTTGAGCATTAGGTTTTATTATTCTATGTTAATGTAAAATAGTGAAGTGTAAATTGGGGGGTTAGTTGCTTTTAGCTTAAGAAAACAGGCCTTGGGAAACAAATGTTGCTTCTCTAGTACAAACCTCATTAGAAATTTTGTGTTTTGCAGAGGTTAATATACTTTGGGCTGCACACCAAGTACACCATAGTTCAGAAGATTACAACTTATTCACAGCCTTGAGACAATCTGTACTGCAGAAATACACCTCCTGGGTAAGTTGCACAAGGTTTGACAAACAAAGTCCTATCAACAAGGTTCAGTAAGAGTGAAAACATAGCATTTATTTCCCTTCAAAGAAAAACATAATTTTTTTAAACATGTTTGACAGTTAAGGCACAGAAGATGAAACTTCTGTGAAGAATCTGAGAATCATAAGTTTTAAAATATTTTCACTTATGTTGTACAACAGGCATGAAAATAGCTATAAAAGTTAAAGAAGGCTAACTCTATCACCCTGCATTTATATTTTCATAACTTTTTGAGTAGAATGGAGAATTTTCATTCAGTTATTCCTACATAAGTACAGAAAAAGAGCAGAGTATAATTCAACTATTTCAGAATATGTCTGTCTAACTAAAAGGAGCAGGGAGAGAAATCATCATTAAAATTCCCTTTGGACATGTAAATGTATTTATTTGTCTCTGCTTAGTCATGTCATGTCAGTACTGTAGTAGGTATGTAACCTAGTGTTATTTCAGATAAAACTAATTTGAAATGTTGAGCTGTGTACATATTCAGTATTTATATACAGATTTTAAAAAGTATATTTCCAAATACATTCATAAATGTAACATAATATTTGGGGTTTAGTTCTGTACCCAGGGTAACTGCTGATTTCCTCAGCTGAACCCTCATGTTCTCTTCTGACTTGTTTTTTTCACTCAGATTGTAGTTTTTCTGGTTATGTGTTACCCAAAAAGAATAACTTCAAAATCTAATTTTCAGAATTAGAGTTCAAAAGGAATATTAAATGTATTTCCATATATAAATACATACATGTAATTATATATTTGTATATATTCTCCAATGAGGTATAATATGGGTGGTGAAGGAAACCCGCAGTCCTCTGTCAGTCTCTACATCCACATTTCCTCTGTGAACGAATGACTCAAAGTCAAGAGAGTATGCTCACACATGCAAATACAGTGTAACTCCATTAACTTCAGTAAAGTGGATTTATGCTTATGTGACTGAACATGGACTTAGCCTCTAGTTGGTAACTGTTGGAAGCGCCTGACATTAAATTAGTTAAAGTGCTAGGTTCCAGAGAAATTTTCTTCTGAAAGTCATGAAGCAGTACTATTTCTTAGATATTTTTCTTCATGTCTTCTATATAAATTCTTGTTGTTTATTTATTGATAAAGTAATCATCTAATGTTAGCAAGATTGCCTAGAATTTAAATGACTGCAATGAACAATAGCAGAAGGGATATCTGTCTGTGACAACTCTGCTTCCTCTGTAAATACTGCTATGTTAAAGATTTAACCTTTGCCCATTTACCCATGGGGACCATATGTGCAAATGCTTAACAAAAACAATAATTCAAAAAAGACAAAAAGCCTGTGTGTACATATGGGTGTGTGCATGAACACTTTGTCTGCTGGCATGATTTTGAGGATGATACCTCAGAGAGCATAAAATATTTGGAAGACCAAGATGTCCGGCCACCTTGGATTTCAAAGACCATCCTCAGGACCACACTGGTATCACTTGGCAAGTAATATACGTGTATTTAAAAGTCATTTGCTTTGTGCAAAGGGAAATGAATCTAGGAATACATGGTACTTTTGTGTGCCAGGTTTTTTTCACCAAATATTTGGTATTAGCCAAAACATATGGTTAGTGTAAATACTGTTTTGCCTCCTCCCTGAACTTTTCAGACATACGCCAGTTTTCTTTCTGCAACGCCTTACTGTGCATGATCACAATTCTTGCTAATTCTTACAGAACTGCTATTTTTTTGGACTGTCAGACTTGTCCAGAACCGTGGATGGATCTGCCTTGAAGCTGAAACTCAGTGAAATCTTTAGTTAATCTCTGAGAGTGATCTGCTGTTGTTCAATGTGTACTGTACTGTTGAATGTTGTTTGACATCCAAGTTTGTGGAGACTGTGAGGAACTTGTGGTGGATGGCGTGGGATTACGGGACTATTCTGCTGCCAGCTCTGTTGTTTTTTAAGTTAAACATTGTAAGATAAATAAATCAGCATGTTAATCTATGATTGAAAAGATATGAAATGAAAGAGAATAGCAAAACATGCTTGACAATCAGTGGTGTGAGATGTACTCCTGATTTTGGAACCAAATGTATAGTGCTTCATGTTGTTTGCATACACAGCTTTTCTGTTTCTCCACTGGAGGGGCCATAGAGAAGGAAATCTACTGTGAAGACTGAGAGATGGTGTTGAGTCCCATTTGGTGGGAAAAAAGATGCCAAAAAAAGTATATTAATTTTTAAGAAGAAAACAGCAAGCTAATGCAAGATAATGCTATATAAATGAATATATAAGTGACGAAACAGTCAGAGTGCAGTTGTGAGAGATTTGCACATACACTTTGAAAAGCTATGATTTAATGCTTTGAGTACCATTCTCAACTTTCCTCCAGGGGTAAGATTTAATTGCAGATATTAGATCCATAATAATTTGATAGCTTTAGACTGTACATTTAGATCAAGGGTTGAACTATGCCTTGGTATAAAAGCAGTGGAAACATCTACATATAATTCTGGAAAGGGAATAGGTGACACAGTTTTCAGCACAGTCAGCCACTTCTTGTCTACTGAGGAGCCTGCCAGGTCTGGGATCTGTAAAAAATGGGTTGGCTTTTTTGGTTGTTTTTTTTGTTTTTTTTATCCTCTCCTTTAACTCCTGCAGAGTCCTCACACAAGTTCATGCCCACACAAACTTGCTGTCGGCAGCTGTCCTGCAGCCCCCCACGCCCCGCAGACCCTCTGCGGCCACATCGGCAGGTGGCCCCAGACACCCAGCACAGAAACTCAACGCTCCGGCTAAACCTCAGGAGTTTCAATGTGCTCCCTTTGTGTAGTGAAAGTGTTTATCAGCTTTTACTTACAAATGGGAGGGAGAAAGGTAGAAATGCCCACATGGGAGAGTGGGCAGTGGACCTTCCAAAGGGGCAGTGCCTTTGGTGTGAGGGCAAACAGCTGTAGTGCTGCAGCCCCAGATGCAAATGCCTCTCCAACCCCTCTCTGGGTGCTTTTCCCATCAGCTATTGTAGCACTTTCTCAATCTCTGCTGCTGAATACACAAGTGAGAAAAGATCTGTCAGTGTGATAAGTTTTCCTGCAGTTTTGACCAGAAATTCCATTCTGGAGCCAGGAAAGCTTTTCCTCTACAAACTAGTGAAAGCTGGTACATTTGCCATGAAATCTTTTGGTTTGGTGAATTGGCATTTCCAGTGAAAAACCATTTAATGATTTTTTTTTTTTCCTGAGATTGATTCTTTTTTCAGTGGAACCACAAATAGGAAAAGTAAAATTTTGGTATGGGAGAAGCTTTCATTTCTCCCTATGAGTTCCACTTCTGTAAATGATCTTTAAAATCCTTTCTGTGCAAAATAAAGCTTACATTGCAAGAAAACATGAGGCAGTTAGTAAGGCATTCTCCTTTGACAGTCTCAAATTTACCTGTAGATTTATATAAAATTTCCTTCATCCCACCACTTAGCAGGGAAATCCTAGTACTCTTGTGAAAAGTGAGTTAGGAAATAAATATGAAGATGATCCTTCTTTCCCCTTTGAGTCATCTGTAAATACCACCAAATTGCCTCTGATACTTTTAGGAAAAAAGCATATAATTTTTTAACCATGCTTTCAATCCTGTAACCACTTCCATGAATAAGCTGAAAACCATCTGGTTTGGTTTTTTGGGGTTTTTTTTAATCAATTTCCTCTCCAATGCTTTTTAAAAAAAATCCTGCTGTTATCATGCTATTAGACAGAAACTCAGTACCCCTTCTACTAACTTTTAATTCCTTTACTTCTTGGAAAGTAACTTCCGAGACCAAAACAGAAACACCCCTCATGTAATTTGTGGTGCAGCTGTGATCTGTGAAGCCTTGGAGTGTAGATTTTGAAATCCCAGCTGTCCCAGCCCTGCCAGGTGATACTGCAATGGCTTCAGGGTTTTGTCCTAGTGTTTCAGACTACGCTGATATTGCAGGGTCCTAGTCCTCCATTGGTTTGTCACAGTGAGGTATGTCTGTGGTGACTTTCTTGAGAGCATCGGTCACATCACTGGGGTGGAGGTGCAGCTGTTTCACAGCCCCAGTGTGACTTCTAATCTATTGGGCAGGCCTTTAGACTAAAACTGAGAGAATACTGGTTTTAAATGCTATGTTCAGACCCTCACTAAAGGAATTCCTGGTCCAGGAGGCTTGTCATAGCTATCAGAATGCTTTCTTGGATGTGCAAAGATTTGATTTTTGTGAAAAGGACAATAGTAATTTGGAAATGGATTTTGCTAATTTTCCTGTTCTTCACAGGGAGCTCTTGTCTGCCACACAGATATTCCCTGAGTACCAAAGAGATTTAAAGTTTTGAAGATACCTCTGCTACTGTTTGGTTTAGGAAAAAATCTCTGTATTTTAGAGAAGTATTAATTTTTCAGTGGAGGTGATATAACACAATGGCAGGTAAAAGGGAAAAGGAAAAGATAAGCCTTTTTCTGAAGAAAGCAGACTGACTGTTAACATATGAAGTTCTTGGAAGTTTTATTCTATTGCTCAGCCAGTTGAGCAATTAATTGTGAAATTCCTAGGACTTTATTCTGTATCTAAGATACTAGGGGTTCCCAAGTAAGCAGTTTTCTGATACTGTTTGCACGCTAGCATGTTTTTAGGACTCAGCAGTATACTGGGACTTTATGGGAGATGCCATGAGAAAGTTAGGATGAGAATTACAATTAACTTGGAAAGCCAAGTAAGCTGTCTTACCCTCATGGTGCTTATGTAGGGAGTTTGGATGGAAAAGCTATAGTGTTATAAATTCACACCTTGCTTAACCTGCGATCATTCTTCCCTATATGTGAACCCTTCATGTCAAGGATATATTGCTGTCTGCTCCATCTAGTACACAGCATAAGCATCTAACATCAAAATTTATGAATTCTTTTCTTTAATTTTCTACTCGCTCAGTTTGGCTTTTGGAAAATCACTTTTGGATCAATTTATTTCTCATTTGCTATAGCACATCTAGTAGTAACATAATCACTATCTATGTATGCTATGTAATGTCTGCATTACAGGTGTACTAGAAGAAGCAAGTATATTGTGCAGTGCTTTAAGCTCCTGATAGTACTTCATTATATAATCAGGAGTTTAGAATTATATATCTAATGTATGTTTTCCTTCTCATTTTTCAGATGTTCAACTTGCCCATGGCTCTTTTCATTCCCCCTTCGGTGTTTGCTGTTCATTTACAGTTTAATCTACTTTACCAGTTTTGGATACATACAGAGGTAAACCAGGTTTTTAAGCCATACCTAAACAGTTAGCCTGGAGCAGTGTCCTGGAAATCCACTAGCAGCTGATTTATTGTGTAAGAAAAATCTTTGTCTGACTTCTTTAAGGAGAAACATCTGTTCATTTTTATTCCTTTTTCTGAATATATATTGCTAAGTTTATAAGAAGCAATGAGGCCAGTTGGTCCCAATTAGATTTGGAAAAAAAAAGTAACTGTAAGGAATCAAAACTTTTTCTATTTTAATACTATATTTTCCTGTCTTGCAGCTTATTAAATATTTTTGGCAGATACTGAAACTGATTTCATTTCTAAGATAAATATTTTAGGGAAAATACCCAGAAGTCGATGCTTCTTAAAGATCATTTAGAGTTGCAACTGGAATCAGATACTGCTTCTTTTTTAGTGCAAGTAATTCTCAGATAAAAAATGCTCTCTGATTATCTGATAGCTATTTGTTTATGACTACACTACTTCATTTCTGTTTTGTGAGTGCATATACTACATCTAGTTTAAATACATATACAATTAATAACTCACTGTAATTAGCAAGATGTTTCCCAAAATTCTCAGGTAGTTCAATGGCCTTCGCCTTCTTCCTTGCATTACAATAGAGGTATTAAAAGGTGTTTTATGTTATAAGTAGCATATTTCTCAGCAGCCTCAGGTGGGCTGCAGGCTATTATTTCTATGACACTTACTACTTTGATTATTCTGCCCAGAAAGATGCCTTTTCCTCTCTAATTTAATGATGCAATATATAGGAGAGTTCTATGGGAAAGGAACTTTATTTTCCTGATATGCTGTTTTAGGTGATTATCTTGCTTAAATTGCAGGTTTTTCTTTTAACTTTTCTGTGTATTTCCTTAAAACCCTAACCCTAACTCTAACCCTAACCCTAACATGCTAACCCTGTACCTAACCACAACCCTAATGGCAGGCAGTAAGTAGCAGCCAACTAAATCTAGCCCTAACCCTAAGCCTAAACCTAAACCCTAACACTTAACCCTAACCAAACCCCTAACCATAACCCTAACCCTAAGACTAACCCTAACCCTAACACTAAACTCTAACACTAAACCCTACCCCTAACCGTACCCCTAAACCTAACCGTAACCCAAAAACTTAAACCTAACCCTAACCCTAACCCTTACCCTAAACCAACCCTAACCCTAACCCTAATGCCTAACCCTAACCCTAACCAATAGCAAACTTTGATTTTTGACATTTCGTGTCTGTTGGACACATTTCTAAAATCATTAGCACACATCTGATGCTCTGCAACACCATGTGAATAGGGAAGGCTTAAATACAATGCCACACACATCACCAGAAGTGCCATACTCAAGCCATACATATTTAAGCTTTTTACAATATTTTTAACAAATTCAAGCACTCTTTGAAACCATACCAAATGAATGCTAGGAATTGTATGGTAGCAAATTTTCTTTGACCATGCTCTAGGCTCCACAGACTAGTTTTAGTGTGTTTTGCCACTAAACAAATGATGGTATGCCTCATCTCTGTCTTCTCTGGTATTTGAAGCCATCTCTTCCTTGGCTGAGAGGTTTCTAACATTCTGCTGTGTAGCAGTAACTCAGTGAGTCTCAGCACTGGTGCCCCAGTGTGCGTCTAAAGTTTCTAAAGTGAATTTCAGAGACTTACGAATTGCCTACGTCCCTCTAAAGTGCTAAATCCTTCATATGGCTTAAAAGGAATTTCCATAGCATATGTGCAATGTGCCAAGTTTAGACACTAGTCTAAACAAGAACGAATTTCAGTCTCAGTGAAAAGATAAGCCAAATTTTTGTCTCAGTTGGAGTCAAATTAGGAGGGAATGTCCTGACATGAACGTGTCCTGTAATGGAAGGCAGGTTTTGGCAGCCCCTCCCCCACAGTCCCGAAAGGAATTTCTTGGAGGAAAGTGAAATAAACCTGTTTATTTAACAAGCAGGGTCCACGCAGGCACAAGGGAAAAATAACATGAATAATGTTAGATAATAAACTTTCTCATTGTGGAGAAAGGTGGTGGATTTTTTAGAGTCCTCCTCAGCTTCTCCCAAGGTCCTCCGGAGCTGGGATGCAGCTTCCCAGGGCCTCCCCTCCGGGCTACTGTGTGGGGCTCCTGGCAATGTTCTGGTGTTTCAGACTGGAGCAAAGCTGAACAGTTCCAGAAGAAGAAGAAGAAGAAGAAGAAGAAGAAGCCACAGTCCCAGGAAAAATTTCTTGCCTCCGCTAACAGACTAGCAGAGGGAGCTAGCTGTGGGGGAGGGGCTGCCAAAACGTGCCTTCCATTAGGAGACGTTCATCTCAGGACATTTCCTCCTAATTTGTCTCAAACCAAGACAACTCCTTATTATTAAATTATTGTGCCAGTAGAAAAACAATGGATCTTATGTATTGATCCAGTTGATCCACTCATAGAACTTTGTTTACAAGGGAAGTTATTCTTAATGTTGATATTGTTGATTTTATAGCACAGCTGAAATCGGTTGAAATATGTTGAAGTCATGCTCTAAGGTCAAAAATTATGTCAAAATAGAAATAGGGTTACACCATGTGTTAGCCGATTTCCTGCTCTCAAGGGCAAGGGATTGACAGAAAAAAATAAGGAAAGGAAAGGAAATGGTGCAGGTTTATGTCACCATATATTTTTGGTGAAATTAATATGATGCTTCACCATTATATTGGGTTTTCTTTGCAACAACTCTTACAATTTAACTGTTTAAAGCTATTGCAGCCCTTTGGTTTTTTTCCCTAACAGTCCTTTTCTGAATTTTAATAATTCTAATTGTTTTACACAGATTATATTAATATGAAAATCCTTTCTGCAAGTCTCTGTTTCCATCAGTTTCCTAACATACAAAGTTTGTTCAGGGCTGCAGCCTGGGATTGTATAGCAAACAGCATCCTGTCTCAGGAACTGCTGCTAGCCCTTGCTCTGAGAGCAGGTATTTATCATCCCCCCGCAGCTCTGGTGTCCTCTGGGAGCCCATGGAGGGTGCTGTTACATGTCATTAGAGGTCTGGGGAAGATATACTTCAATATTTCCATTCTGCCAGTGTAGTGTAATAGTATTGTAATAATTTGCTTCTAAAATGCAGGAGCAATTGATAAGAAACTTTTTTTCCTCAGATTTCTGTTGCTTTTTGTCAGTATCAGTTTCCTGAGATACAGTTTGGCTCCACACTGACTAGTCAAAGATGTTTGGAAATTGTCACTTTACAACTTTTGATTGCACATCTTTCTCTTTAAGAAAAATAAAATCTAGTAAGATACAGGGGGAAAAAAAAATCTCTTTTCTTTAATAGTTGGGGTTTTTTTTACATAGGACTGAAAAGCTTAGGAAAGCACATGCAGAATTTATTGTTTTATAGAAGCAAAAAGGTGATATTTAAGTAACAGGAAAGAATTTAGGTGCATGAAAGTTTCTGAGGGAAGATGTTTTGTTTTGAGAGTAATTTAAATTGAATTCAGTAATTATGAAAGAATGATCATGCTTTGCTGAAACTTTCTATGCCATGTGTCAGCCTAGAGCAAAAGTTTATGGCCAAATACAACCCCTGATACTTTCCTATACTTAAATTTTACGTGTGTCCAGTGTTGTTTCAAACAATGTTAAGAGATGTTTCCTGTGTTACAACTTTGACCTGTCTCATTATTTGTAATGTCAGTTTTTGTCCAGCTTTACAACTAGCAGATCAGACATGGTCTATTTTATTTTAACTCAAGTGACTCGTATATTCTTGTGACTACAGTATCATAAAGATCAAAAGTACACATTCGTTCTACCTCATTTAGACTTCTGTATTTCCTACATACTTGGTATGCATTAGTTTTTGTCATTTTATATAGAATAGTACAGCATTTTAAGCACTAAAAATCTTATATATAAATGATATTTTTACTGTGGTGCTGGCTTCTTTTACTATTATTTATTATTAGAATGGACTATTGATACAGGAAAGGCATGTCTGAAATTAATAAAGTTGTGTATGCTGGAGTGAAAACACAACTTTGTGACTTATGACATGCATTTGTGTTTTTTCACTACTTCCATTCATTCTGGATCATGGGGCTAAGACCAGGGATATGAGATTCAAAGCTGAGTGCCAGGTCCTGCATTTTGATCACAACAACCCCATGGAGGGCTACAGGTTGGGGGAAAAGTGGCTGGAAAGCAGCCAAGCAGAAAAGAGTATAGGGGTGCTGTTTGTCAGCAGCTGAACATGAGCTGTCAGTGTGCCCAGGCACCCAAGAAGGCCAGTGACATCCTGGCCTGTATCAGCAATAGTGTGACCAGCAGGACCAGGGTGCTGATTGTCCCCCTGTACTGGCCACTGGTGAGACCATACCTCAAATCCTGTGTCCAGTACTGGACCACTCACTGCAAGAAGCACACTGAGGTGTTGGAGTGAGTCCAGAGAAGGACAATGGAGCTGGGGAAGGAGCACAAGTCCTGGAGGAGCGGCTGAAGGAGCTGGGGTTGTTCAGCCTGGAAGAAAAGAAGGCTCAGGGGGAGACCTTATTGCTCTCTACAACTGCCTGAAAGGAGGCTGCAGCCACGTGGGGGCCGTTTTCTTCTCTCGGGCAACCAGTGACAGAACCAGAGGAAATGGCCTCAAGCTGTGCTAAAGGAGGCTCAGGTTGAACATAGTGAAAAAGTTTATTAATTGAAAGTGTGGTTAAGGATTGGAATGGGCTTCCCAGGGAAGTGGTGGAGTCACCATTCCTGGAAGTGTTCAAGAAATGACTGGATATGACACTTAGTGCTATTGTTTAGTGATATGGCGGTGTTTAGTCAAAGATAGGAGTTGATGGTCTTGTATGTCTTTTCCAAACTTAATTATTCTATGATTGTTGCACCGTGTACATGGCAATCTGAAATTATATCAGAATTTTTTCAAGGATTTTAAAAAAATCTCTGAGGAGCACCAAAGCATTGAAATAAACTCCTACTGATTTATTTAAATGAAAAATGAAAAAAAAGATCAACCCAAAAAAACCTTGAGGAAAACATTTGGCAGTGCTGGGTTAACTGTTGGACTTGATGATCTTAAAGTTCTTTTCCAATCTAAATGATTATATTGTTCTGTGATGTCAATAAATCAAGAAAAAACACTTTTTAGTTCTATCCAATACTATTTAGGTCAATTGAATGACTCAGATCTGCTCTTAAATATTCTGGGAAAAATGCTTCTATGACTAGACAGACCATTCTCATCTAGATCATAAGGGAAGTAAAAAAAAATACTTCAGTCAAAGGCCACTAAAAATCTAATTTTTCAAAAGCCGCAAAATGTTTCAGGACTGTTACTGACAGACAGAAATACTCCATTTCAGTTTATTTTCACAGGTGATTCAGAAGGTCTATGGCTTATATTAAACTATATCCTTCCATTATGCATTTATTACAACCAATAAGTTAGGTGTGTTTATAACCTGATAGACACCTGTGAAAAACAGAAATTAGTTTCTGTTGGTTTAGCTGTAATTTTTATGAGATGTCAAACTGTATTTAGAAAGTATCAACTGATCCAATCCCTGATGGTAGTAATTGCAGCAGCAGATTACTCCTTGCCTGTTTGATCTTTGACATGTATTGGTTTCTGTTTAATTTTCTAATTTAAGGAAAGAATATGATCTGCCCTTTACCATACTCGCAGAAGTCAGGTTTTTTAAAGCATCTCTTTTCACCTTGTGTTAAGTCTTTCTACCTCATTCAGCTCTGAGAGCAGAAAAAGGTGAAGTACAACTATTAACCAGGAGTAACATGGGTGAAAACAGGTGAGGAATGGGAATAATTTTAGCAACACCTCATGCAGACTAGAAAGAGAGGCATGAAATTTCTACAGCTATAGGGAAAAATACTTTTTTTTTTTTTGGTCAGAAAACACCTATTAGTAAAACTGAAACTTGCTGAGGAAGTGTATGGTATTTGTCAAATGAATATTTTACACTTTTGCACAGCGTGTACTGGTCTAAGTTTTTGTCTATGTTTTTTTTTACCTTTGGCTTCTGCTCAGTTTTCTTTAATGAAAAGCTTTGAAAGAGAGAAATTGTGAAGTCTTAATGCTTTCATGCCCTGCACAGCCCACCTGGGCTCCCTGAGTTCGGGTGAGCTCTTGGGTCCCAGTCCTTAAGTTCTTGCATCAATCAGCTCATACCTAGGAAGATGGCCAGATTCAGAAAAGATCTGCTTCATTTTGACTTTATTTTCCAATAAGGAACTTAAAACAATCAGATTGAAGAACCAGGTAAAATTAAGGAAAATACATAAAAATAGACATAAGTTCTTCCAAGTAGCAGTATGCCTGTGATTACTATATCAATAGCAAAAGCTATTCTTGAAACTCTAGAGGATGTATTTGTCTTTTTAAGCAGAAGCTGTTTGAGACAAAAATCTATTGGATGGTGAATGAATTAGATGAAAGAATCATAATTAGGACACTGTGATAAATAAGTGACAGCATGAGACAATAGATAAAATATTCAGTTATTAATTTTCAGGTGCTAACAATTAAGATTGGTTTATTTCTTTGCAAATTTTATTTTTCAGTTTTCTTGAACCTATTTTCTCCACATTGTATGCTGAAGTCTCATTTAAATAAGCAAGAAGGCACTTCAGGAGTAAAATAAATATTACAACGTCTATTTCAAGAACTTGCAGTAGTTTTTTAATCCATTTCTCAAAACTGAAAAGTAAATTTGATCAAGAAACAAAATTTTGAATTTAAAAAGCATTTTAACAAAATTTATTTGACTATTAAAAAGCTTACTTTACTGTTACTTTTTTAGTGTTTGTATTGGAAAGAAGATAGTTTTATTCTTGTGGTTGATTTGTGGAGTTTAACGAAGGTTTTGGTAAAAAGCTGAAGTATGCAATAGTTTGCAAGTAAAAAAGGAGATGCTTTGTTGGGAGGTGTTGCAATCTGGTTTAAACCCAGAAGAGCAAAGAAAACTAAGTCTCTGTGTATAAACCGGAAAGAACTTAGAAGGTTCAAAATATACCCAAAAATGAGATTAAAACCAAATGTGGTTAGATGTTGGTGCCAAAAAATTGATACAATTTATTTAATAGTAAAAAAGGCAAAGAGAAAGAAAGAGAAAAGAAAGAAAGAAAGAGATAAGAGAAAGAAGTGTGCGTGGGGGGGTGGGTAGGGGGACAGGAAGAGAGTGGCCAGGGTTAGTTGAGCATATCACCTATCTGAGGGTCCCAGCAACGTCTCGTTGCTCCCCTCCATCTGGTCTTCTGGTGATGAGGGTCCCCCGTTGCCGTGCCGCCACATGCCGGAGAGTATAGAATCCCATGGATTAATATAGACTTGGGCCAGGATTAATAGACACATGGGCCAGGCCCATGTGCCTCCCTTGCAGGGGGCCAGTGTGACACTGTCCCTTGCAACACTGAGGGTCTGTTGCATCATCTCTGGTGCAGGGTCTGGGGACCCCTTTGGGGGGGCCTTTGATGGGCCATGTCTCCCCCTCTGTCCTTCACATGGGTGCAGCTTCTCCCCTGGGTGAAGGGCCCCTCACCTGGGCTCTTCTGCACAGTGGAGGATGGGCGTTCATTGCCTCTGACCAGAGGCTTTTCCAAGACACACCCAAAGCCTCTCTCCCCCCACCCTTTGGTTCGAGGGTCTGTTCTGGCCTGGCAGCTGATAGCCCTGGGGCTGTGATCTCCACTCCTCAGGTTTTAAGCTTGTGCTTTGTGAATGTCCCCAGCCCTGAGTTGTTACTTTATCTTATCTTCATCAATGAGCGGTACAGGACCTCTCAGAGCCCCATTCAGGATGTGGTAGTCTTCTGTGCAGCATTTGTAATACATTTTTGCAAGTCCTTCATGAAAATGTTTAAGTCATAAACTATAATATTTCAGTCTTTGACAGGAGGGAAAATATCTCCAGGCCTGGTTTACAAAGTGATATATTTATTCTTAGTTTTCTGTACTGTGGTTATTTCCTATAAGGTCAGTAAGATATGAGTCAAATTTAATGTGTGGAAGTTTTTGCAAAATGGTGATATACAGGTGGTATAGAATGGGTCACAGTGGAAGCAGAGTATGGTGGACTGATTTGATTTTCTGGCCAGGATACGAAATGTTGTTTGGCTTTTGCTTTTCTGTTGACGTTGTTTTGGTTTGTGTTGGAGTTTGTTGATTTTTTTTTAATCTAAAAAATATCAGTAAAAGGTAAAATCATTAATAATCCAATGTATTAAGTAGAATTGTGAAACTGCAGTATCTCTTGAATTTGATTCTAGAAGGTCAGTTTGAATTCAAATACCATATGCCAAGAAAACCTTTATTTTTCTTCATTCTAGTACATTGGTTCATTTAATGAAATAATTAACTTATTTCGTTTAATTCAGCAACATTAGCCAAAAATAGACACAGCTCTGTCTGATGTTCCCTTTCAAATTAGAAACACACACATCTGTCCTTGTCACGTTACAAGGAATCAGAAACTTACCATTCAGAAGACTTTTGCTAGAAGTCATAAAAGGAATGAAGGTAGTTAGAGGTGATGACAGCCATTCTCCTAGTCTGATGTTCAAGATTGTGTCTGTCAACATTCAATGACATGATGATTTACTGGAATTCCTAGAAACAGGTGACATCCTCCAACAGCTTACTGCATACTTTCTTACTGTTACAAAGATCCAAGAAATTATTTTAAAAACAATGGGGAATTAATTATTTGCTGATTTGCATAAGGAACCAAACTTTGGTTCACAAAAGAAAGTCCTTGCCACACTCCTGATTGCTGATGCTTTTATCATTCATAAATTCATTCTTTGTCTGCTGAAAATTCTCAAATCAAATGTTTACTCTGGAGAGAAAGAAAACAAATTCAAAAAACACCAGGAAGATAAACATAATTTCTTTAATGCAGACAGTGACTTCGTAGGTCCAGATAGGCTATGTATATATAATAGACATTAAAACTTAAGCATGATTCCAAGAAACAAAGAGATCTCACTGCTTCAATCCAGCCTGTCTGCCAAAATGGCTTATTAGATTTTCTGACCAACCTGCAGGATGAAAGTCTTGTCATCATTGCACTTGCCAGAATGCAGAGGAAAGCAAAGCTGACAACACTATCATTAAACACAAATACTAGCAATAACTGTAAAGTATGTTCCAGTTTTCCATGTTTCACTTCCCCCATGAGGGTAGAAAAGTATTGCCTTTCTAACTCTGCTTTTATATCTCTGCTTTTTGTTTTAAATAAAAGGAATAACAAAAGAGAGAGAAAATAAAACATTCATAAGAGAGCACACTGTTCCTGTCCTGCTAAGTGTAGGCTGCACTTGAACAAAGTATAATCAGGAAAAACATAGCGGGAGGAAGTTTGGAGTTCCTTCTGTAGCACCTAAAAGCTCGGTGATTATTAAGAATGCCAGTGCTACGCCTTAGTAGCATCAGGATGAGCATCCTATCTTAACTGTGTGTGAACTCCTATTTTAACTGTGCTGTGCACCTGGTAGCTCTGAATTCAACATGCAGCACAGGAGCCGTGATCTTTTTCATTCAAAAGTGGCTGCTCCATGATAATAGGATTATATTGGTGGTTTGCATTTGATGGGCAACAATCCAGACAGAAGAATGCTCCCCTATCCCTCTTGAAGCTGGGCTACTAGTGGGGCCAGAAATAAAAAGTTTATAGGACAAGAACATAATCAAGAACTTCAGTTTGGATCCTAATAGTTAAGTCCTTGAGTGTTGGCTTCTGGTCCTTGCACCAAAGGCTCTTCTTGCAAGCGACAGCTGTGAAGTGTTTACTTCAGCAGCAGTGGGCCTGACTATTGCTAACTTGCCTGCAGAAACCCTAAAACTAAAGATCGTACTTAAAGAATTTTCTTTAGGTCACTTCTGTCTGTTATGTTCCTGGAGAATTATCAAGATAAAAGTGAAGTGAGCTACTTAAAGTTGTAACACATTGCAGTACATTCTGCATCCTGGAAAAGAATCTAAACAAGTCATTTACCAAATAAATTTGATATAGTAACGAACGGATACCACATTAATGATGTTAGAGATACTGCTCTTTGTAAAAAAGAAAAATCTCATTTTCCATCTTAACATATTACTTGTAATGCTCTTGAGTTTTTCTCATAGCTTGTACTCACTGAGAATCTATTTAAATAAGTTATAGCTTCAAAGCTAACAGAAAATTTGAAAGACCCTCCTTTGTTAAAATCACAAAGTATAGGCTGCTGACTATTTTTTGATCAGTGGTAAAAAGGAAAATGAAGAGCCTCAATTGACTATATTTTAGTTTATTTCAGGACTGGCATACTGATTTAGGACTTTCTGTTTTTTTTCCTGCAATTGCCAGAGTGCGTTTGTCAGGCTGCTGAAAAATACTGAAATTGTATAGCAATTTTTCTCCTGGAGTTTGTTTAAAATGCTTAACTTGATATATGACTGAAAGTGTGACTTGCTCCATGCTCTGCTATTTGTAATGCTGCGATTAAACCAATCAGTTAATGTAAGTTTTTTCATTTTTAGTGGAAAAATTGTTTGAAACTTCCTATAAATGCTCACCTTTCCCACAAGGCTTAATTGGACCTATAAAGAAAAAAAGTTGCATCCACTTATTGAAACTGTTAACTTAAATATTCATGTAAGATGCCAGTTTGATTCAAACCTTACCTCTTGGCTGAGGTGTAAAACAATGAAAAGTGACAAAAGCTTGCCTTCAAGATAATTTATTATAAACACATTTCTTAAGTCTGCATGTTTATTATATAAATATGCCCTAAACCAGACTGTCCATTAAAACTAGGCTTTCGCCTCCCATTCCTACAATCCATATTTTTCAGACATTCACCCTCTATGAATCTCTTTATGATCCCAACAGGCCTGATTCCTCTCACTTGTTTTATTTCTAAACGATAAATATTGTTTTTTTGCTCCTCAGTGTGGAAATTCAGCTATATCCATTTTACATGCTTACTGGAGTAGAAAACTGCCTAATCAGATAGGAAAACAGTTGGCGGTGTATAAGTCAGACTTTGCCAAGGATTTCAAAGTGTGAAACTGGCAGACGAGCACATATCCTAGGAGTTCTGCCTTTCCCCAGCTTCCCTGTAGAGATTTTACATGGCAAATCTGATCACCAGAGCCATCTGTAAAAATACATGGGTGTGTTGTCCTGAATTAACACAGCAGCTCTACTGGGGAATGTAATTAAGGCCATATTTTTAAATTTCCCCACCAGACTGTCTGAAATACAGATTTATATACCAGGAATAAGAATCTTATCTTGATTTTGATGAGGAAATGCCTTGTAATATGTGTTTTACTACCAACTAGTCTAACAGAAAGCCCAAAGTTAAGTTCAGAGTGCTCCTTAGTGATGCTCCAGGGATGAATTTACCCTCTCCTGTCCTGCAGATCAGTAACACTATAATACTGAAAGTAATGCTGTGCTACAAACAGCTTTCCTTATGCTCAAAGGAAAAAAAAACAACCCAGAACCTTTTATATGCGAATGGTTTTACTGTAAGGTTGCCTGCTTTACTCAGTTGACATTCCTTCCTAACGTTCATGTTGAAACAGGGCTAAGTAAAGATTCATGTGGTAGTGGTGACAGGAGGAGTTGTTACACAAGATGTAAAGTTTCCCTTGGATTTCATGTCACGATTTTTTCTCATTACTTAAACAAGAACTACATTGAAGTGGTGCAGGTACCAGGCAATAAAGATTTCCCTTGGTGCTGACAAACTCTGAGACCGCAAACGGAGGTGCTTACATGCCACAAGAGATATTGCATAATGTTCTTTTCCTTAAGGCGAGGGATTGCTGTCACAAAGGAAACATCTTTATATAAGAACTACTATTGTAGAAAAAAAACATTTAGTCCTCATTACACTTGAAGATTTCAATTCCAGGATATTTTATTCAGTAATGTATGGAAAGTATTTTTCTAAGCATGCCTTATTTATTACACTGCTTTTGGAGTTGCTTCAATTATTGTCAGTTATTCTGCTTTATTGTTTAGTGATACCCAAGTACAACAGAGGAAATATGTTGGTTTTTAAAGAAAAGAAAGAAACAATACGTGTTTTGTGGACAAAACTTTTATAACTGGTCTATATAAGATGCCTACATATCTGATTTGCAGGTAGTTTATTGAGTCCATTTGTAAGCATTTTGACACGTGAAAAATTATTTTTGTGGCAATGGGTTGTTAAAAAATAAAGGAAACAGGAAAAGAGTTTTTTTGGAATGTTGCAGTTCATCTGTGGGTCACTGGCATGGGAGTTTAGGTGCACATGATATGTTAATTGAGAAAGGAAAAATTCGAGACAGGAGTTGATTTAGAACAGTAGGTGTCTGTATCAGGGAAACAAACAAAATGTAAACCCCCAGTCATATTGGTCAAAATACAGATAAGGTTATTGTTGGACAACAGTTGGGGTGTTTCAGCTTTTGGGGGATTGGTAGCTATTTTTCTGTACTCCCCAAATCACTGCAAGATGGTGATATATAGAGTAAGAATATTTTATATTCACAAGCAGACTTTTTTATTTTGAGTAGTATGAAATAAGGTTTGAAGTACTGACGGTAGGGTTATTGAACAATGGCATTTCAACTATTGGTTTTTTACATTTTAGAATACTTTACAGTAAAAAGGTGAGATACAAAAACTAGAGTAGCAGATTTCTTTAAATGAAAATCCCGATTGAAGCAACGAAAACTAAGCTGACCTTCTTATCACATATATTTGGTGTTCTTTAAAAAGTTAAAGGTTTTTTTCGTTGATATATGAACATATGAAAGCTTTTACTCTAATGAGCCAATTTGAATACAATGATATTGTAAGCTGAAAATGTTTTTCTGTCTTGAATGGCTGAAACTTAGTGGTGCATGTGCTTTGGTGACTGGTTGCAACTGCACTGGAAGCCAGGTTACTGCTACAGAGAATGCTTATGACCTCCTTTGAAACTGCCATTCTGGAAGGAAAATGTCTGGACATAATAAAATGAGGATAGACTGACAGATGAAAGGTAGATGGATAGGTGGAATAGCCGCCACTGCCTTCTTTCTCTCTGGATATTCTTTTGAATAAGGGCTGTTGCTACACTACATTAAATTTTGTTATGAGTCAGTTCTTACGAACTTCATTTCTTTCAATATGACTGCAGTAAGTTCATGTCAGCCTGACATGACCATGTCAGAACCTTGTCTGGCAAAAATTGTCTTACTATCCTATCCAATTTTCTTTGGTGAAAAATCTGCTTGTAGGAGTTTTGTCCCAGGTAAGATGGCAGAATATAGAAAATTCAACAAATTTAAACAAAAGAATTATGTTCTTTGCCATGTAGTGCTGCAAGAGCCTTCAAAATTCAGCTTTCCAGTGGTGATAGCTTTCTGTTTCTTGGAAAGATACATGATTATATTTATAGCATATATGCTTATAAAATATTTATTAAAAATTTGGCACCAAAACCTTTCCTCTGACAACAGATTTTTTTGGTGTTTTTAGGAATGTGCTAAATATCTACAAGTAAACTTACTGATAGCAAAGGAAGTTTCTAGAAATAGCACCCTGTACTATTCACTCTCTGGTGGAAAAATAATTGTGGTGTGTTTTAGACAAAGCATTGATTTATGGATTGCTAGTGTCAACATACATTTGCTAGATTTTTGCTTCTTCAGGTACAGAGTTCTGTATCCCTCTGAGCTTTAAATTCATGTGGTTATAATTGTTGTCTCAGATGATATTTTCGTCAGAGTGGGGATAAAATGTCTTTGCAATAGAGGTGACCTTGACTGAATAATGAATCAAAGTAGGCTCGGGTATCAATCACTAATTATGCCATACAGATATTACAGTAGATTTTTAGATGTCATCACTTGAAGAAAGACTGTTTTAAAGGATGAGAGAGGTTTCATTATCCAAAGAAAATACTTTCTCTATTATTAGTCAGAAAAATTTATTCCCTGAGGTTCTTAGGGAGTCCCAAGACACAAAGTTCTGCTTCAGCATAAGGATGTACTATGTAGACTTTCAAAAGGATGGAATTTAGTTCTAAAATTTTAATTCAACCAGCTGGATATTGAGACCTGAAGGCATTCATTCTGAGGACATTTTGTTACAATCCACCTGTAGACTAAAACTGAAGACTGCTATGCCTTGCTGATTCCCTGCTCTCCTAGTGGCACATTTGGTTTATTTTCACAAAAACTATTAAAATACTGAGCTAAAAATATAGTAAAACCAACTGGATCAAAGTTAGTTGTGGTCTATTAGATAAATCAGTGCTCTCTCAGGTGCTGGGCTGTAGTTCAATCCAAGACATTTGGGTCAGATTAAATTAATTTATCTCACATCTCACATATTTTGAAACAATGGGGTGTTCTGCTTGAGAAAGGCAGAAAATGGAGCTAGCATGCATGGTGGATCATTGCTTACCTTTAGGTGGTCTTTTCAGACTTGAACTTATTTTGAGGGAGAACTGATCCTACTTACGTTGTCCTTGGCTTAAATGAAACAAAGCAAACTTGTCTCAGCAGTCTGTTTTTCCAGTCAAGTGTGAGCAGGATTTTGAGAAAGATTCTCCAAATATTAGTTCTCTGCAGCTGAAGAATTTTTGTATTTCTATACTCCTTAAATTACAGAAATTCTCTACTTAACCAATTAAGGAGATGGTTTTTTTGCTGTTATTGAAGAGAAAAATGAAAAAAAAAATTCTTTTCCTTTATTATATTTAACTGATTCATAACAATTTAAATACGTCTGAAGAATGTCCTAAGTCTGCTTTTTGAATCTAAATCTACTTGCACTTGCAAAACTGTAAATTAAAGAGACATGAAACTGCCGTATTTCAGAACTTTGTTCTGTAAATCTTAAAGGAATGAAAACCCTTTTTAGATGAATGAAGCTGCTCTCATGAGTAATGACTGTTTGCCCCTCTAAATGTTTTTTTTTTTTGCCAGTATTATCTCTATTATTATCTCACAGATCACCCCTTTTGGCAGTATGAATATTAAATTTACTAATTAAATTCTCTTAAAGGAAAAAAATTATACCTTCTTGGGCTTGTTTCTAAAGGTCTAAGCATTTTTATTTAGCTGCTTTTATGCCCCTTGACTCCTTTCAATTGCAAGACATTATGGCCATAATCAGACATGACCATTTCAGAATATATCATGAATATATGTCCTTTTTGGTCATCCAGTGATTGCATCACTTTGTGACAGATTTATGTTTGGGATTAAAGAATGGTTGCTCTGTTCATGTGTCCACACACTTCTGCTGAGCTAACCAAAGCACCAAATTTGAAGTCAGTGCTGGCTTTCCTCTAGTTCCATAGTAGCTGAGGGTACCTAATTTGGTATAAACCCTGCTGATACAAACTTAATTCATCAGCATTTTCTGACAAAGCTTGAAACACTAGAGTGAGTTTTTGGCAATGGATACTTTCTATCATTGTTGGTTTGATATTAAAACGATCAAGGCCACCTTTCTGTACTGTTGACTCATTACCTTAGATTGTAGCTCCAAGATGAATTTATGCTGGTCTACTGTCTTTTCATGCCTCTGACTCATGTTGGTGTATTTGTGACCATATGTTGGACCAAAATCAGGAACTGATCCAGTTAAACTAACTTAGAAAAACAAAATAAAAGTAGTTTTGATTTGCATCAGTTCCCTAATCAGGTTTGTTGTGTTAATGCACTTGTGCTGGGGTAAAAGAAGGTTATTGATACAAGAAACAAGCAGTCAAAGGTACTGAAGGGGGAAGGAGTACTTGTTCCTGGGTCCGTGCCAGCTATTTGCTGACATAAAGTGTTCACATAACTGGGATCATAGAGTTGCACTGAATCCCAAGCAGTGTTGCTGGATATGGATAAGAAAAATTAATGAAACAATTTGTATGGAATCACAGAATTATCAAGGTTTTAAGAGACCTTCAAGATCATCTAGTCCAACCGCCAACCCAGCATCACCAGAATCACCCCTAAACCATATCCCCAGTTGTCACATCCAGATGCCTCTGGAACTTTTCCAGAGATGGTGACTCCACCACCTCCCTGGGCAACTTATTCCAAGGCCTAAACACTCTTTCAGTGAAGTTTTTTTTCTAATATCCAATGTGAACCTCCTCTGGCACAACTGAAAGCCATTTCCTCTTGTCCTTTCATTTGGGACATGGCAGAAAAAACCGACCTGCACCTCACTGCAACCTCCTTTCAGGTAGGTAGAGAGCAGTGAAGTCCTTCCGAGCCTCCTTTTCTCCAGGCTAAACAACCTCAGTTCCCTCAGTCACTCCTTACAGGAGAGATTTTCTAGACCCTTCACCAGCTCCACTGCCCTTCTCTGGATATGCTCAGCACCTCTGTGTCCTTTCATGAAATGAGAGGCCCAAAACTGAACACAGTACTCAAGGTGCAGCCTCACCACTGCTGAGTACAATGGGACAATCACTTCCCTGTGATTCCATGTTATTGTCAGTTCATGATTGCCAGTTCTCTCAAAGACTCTCATGGAATAATGATAAAAAAAAAAAGGAAAGAATTCACTGCTAGATCAAAAGAAATTAGCTTCTGGATCAAAAATAAATTTAATTTTTAGCTTGTATTTTTCTTTTTTTAAGAAAATTTTTGTAACTCTAATACAGTGAAATGAGTCAGAAAAAAATATTGCACTTCTGTCTTTTTATGCAGTTCTCCAGAAGATAAACATCCTTTCTTTTGCTTTTCCTCCTTGCATTTCCCTGCTTCTTCTTGATCTTGTACAGTATTTTCAAGTTCATTGAAACATTACATTTTTTAAGGTTATCACCAAACTTGGGCCTCTGGAATGGATTCTTAATACTCCCAGTCATCACAGAGTTCATCATGGTAAGATAAAAGTGGAACCCCTTATTCCTTGGTGTGTTTTTTTTCTCAAGGTCACAATTTGTATAGTAATAGTAATGTAGTAAGATTGTACGGTAAAATCAGTATTACATAAAGATTTTAATTTTGACCACTACTTCAGAAGTGGTACCTGTTCAGTTAGAAACTTCACAGTATTTAAAAAAAACACATTTTCAGAATTTATGTTTAATTTAAACATTTTTATGTTTAAGATTAATTATTGAGCAGAAATTAAGTCTGGATAACATGAAATAGTTTGAAGACTTTGAACAAAAAATTCAATGTTTTTAAGTATGAAGAATGATAGAAAAACATCTCATCCTTCCCTAACTACTGAATCATCAACAAACATGCTTTTGTATTCAAATTCAAGCACTGTATATGTGAAAATCATGGCTGGGTTTTAGAAGAACTTTTAAATATTTTAGTGGAATTTGATTTCACCTGTCTGAATTATTGGTAAATCTCACTTCACAGAAGTGCATGATGATTGATTTTTCATTAGTATTCAGAGGCCTTCAAGAGTGTACTGCATATGTAAATTGTATTTATAACTCCACTGCATACTGAAAAATATCATGAACGTATCTGAGAAACAGAAATTAATTTCACAGATATCCTTAGCTCATTCTTTGTGCAGAAATAGTAAGTTTAAAAAAAAATAAGGGGAATGGAAGAACAATTTGAAACAGACTCAAATGGAGTTATATGTACAGAGGAGGTTACTAATGTTTATTGTATCCTCATAATCACTGTATCCACAGTGGTGGTGCTGTAAGTGTCTAGTCCTTAAAATTTGCACAACTACTGGTAATCCTCAGGGAGACACTCTGCTCATATTTGCTCAGCTGCAAATCTAAACTAATGCTCTCATCCTGATTGGAGTTAAGCTGAATCATTCCAGAGCTGATCAGGGGCTGTACAGTTGCTCCAGACTATCTGCACGAACTTAAGGATATGTAACCAAAGTTTCTTCACTCATAACTTTGAGAGGACTGCTTATATACAAATACATTCCCTAGAAAACATAGAAGGATCAGTTTTCCTCACACTGAAATTAATAGTGCAGGATCAGACATATGACGTAGAGGATAGAGACACCTGACAGCCATTAATGAGACAATTACACATATATGTATTTAGCATATATTTTCTTAGGCAGAAACTGGTGGAATCATTTTTGTTTGCTTTTAAATTTGTTTTATAGAAATATATTTTGACCTGGTTTTACTCTCCAAATGAATCCTTTTATTTCACAGAAGTTTTGGTCGTGACACATTGGATTTGTATGTTTGAATCTGAATAGAAGGAGAGCAATAAAGCTATTAAGAAAAAAATTTTATAGAAGTATGAGGAGTGGTGTGTTAGCTATTTTTAAAAATTATTGTTAGACTATAAAGTGATGAAAATGGTGACTTTCCTTCATAATTCAATTGCTATTATTCTTCTTTATCGCATTACTTGTCTCATAATTGATTTTTATTATAGGTAGAAATCCTTACTGCATTGACAAAAATTATGGTGGCACACTCATTATCTGGGACAGGATATTTGGTAAGTAACAGAAGGTGTTCTCTGTCATGTTTAGTCAGTGTGGCAAAAATATGAATACTTTTGAATTTGATTGTTTGTCATTCTTTTTTCTTCTTCCATCAGGAACATTTGAGGCCGAAGATGCGAAAGTTGTGTATGGCTTAACACATCCAGTAAATTCATTCGATCCCATCATGCTCCAGGTGCTATAGTTTGTGTCACTGACTCTGATATCTTTAACATTCAGTCATATTCAAAAGAAACTCCTCTCTTAGGCACAGTTGAGGCCATCCTTGTATTGTTGACCAGTCAATTACATTATCTACAATTTCTTCAGTATTTCATTATGAGACAGCCATTCCTACTCACTGCATTGAATATATGCAGAGTTTGTAGTAATCATGAAAGTACAAAAATGTAAAATTAACAACTAATTAGACCAGTGATATATAAGGTGTTGGACTGAGTGAGATCAGTTTTACAATATGCAGTACAATATGCAGTGAAGCACAGACAAAAGTATATCTTTTTTAAAAAAAGAAAGAAAAGTAATTAGTGTGGTGCTTCTTAGATTTATAGGTCCAGGTTTAAATTAAGCTATATAAAAATTCTCTGCAAAAATATGAGAAACAGTGGAGTCCATATTTGCTTTTCATGACTGTTCATCCAAGGAGGAATCTCAAAAAATGAGAAATTCTACTGTCAGGGCTGTCAGGACTGGAAAGTGGGAGGATGTGCAATTATATCCATTTCAGTCAGATACTAAGTAATTTAGTTATCTGAGAGTATGTCATGTCAAGGTTCCAGTAACCAAATCATATAGCACACATACAGCTATACAATATACCACTAAATACTCTGGAGTGATTACAGGAGACACAGATGGAAAAACAGATCTTCCTCTGAGCAGAAGTCATTCTAATCCTCACCAAATTAACCAAGGGCTTCATATGGCTTTTGCCTATTTCAGCCATGTTTTCTGAACTGTCTTCATCTATTTCTAATTTATTCTCTTTACAGAGTTTGAAAAATCATTTATTTGAAAGTTAAAAAATAATAAATACAGTTAAAAATAATGTTTTATTAATTTTTATTTTGCTAACAATGAAAAGTTACTTACTCTTTTTTTTCCAGTTACGTCCCTTGGCTCATATTTGGAACACATTTTGGGCCACACCTGGATTCTGCAATAAGCTTTCGGTCATATTCAAAGGGCCAGGCTGGGGACCAGGCAAACCTAGACTTGGCCTTCCTGAGGAAATCCCAGTGGTAAATAGAACATGCACAGGATTTCAGTTGTGTGTAATTTACTTGGACCTCTTAATGCTACTGGATCAGTGTTAAAAACTTTATACATGCTATTTTAAATTAGCAAATTAGCAGTCATAAAGCATAGGGGAAGATGAAATGGGAGAAGAAACTGAAGGAAATGAATGTTTTAGCTGTGGGATTTTTTTCCTTTTCATTTGAAGGAAAAAATGTATTTTTTTATTTATTTTTTCATTATTCATTTCCTGAAGAGATTTTCAAAAATTTTCTATGGAGTACAGTATTTTCTCTTTTTTTTTCAGCTGTGGACATGCACAAACACACAGAGTTAAACTCTGTCTCAAACTAAGTAGTACATAAGTTTCTTCAATTTTCTGTCTCCCTTTTTGTGTTTGTAAGTGTAAATAATATTAAGGAGCAACAGGCCAGAGCAGGTCACTCTTGAAGGCAAGTATCTGTTTTGTTTATACAGATCACTGGAAAAGAAGTTCCCTTCAATCCACCTGTACCAGCTTATCTTAATTGCTATGCACTTGTACATTTTGCTATAATAGTGGACTTGTACACCGAACTTCTTGCATCTATAGGTGTAAGTAATTCCTTCCTTTATGAAATAATATCTCCTGCTAAGAGCAATGTCACACAACATGTTTAAATATTAAAGCATTGGGCAGAGGCTCTATAGCCAACTCATATCTTACTTGAACTATTAAAATAATAATTAGATTCTGTTAAAAGAATCAACATAAATGGCTAAATATATAATTCCGTGCTATTAAATATATGTTTGATATTGTTTAGTAAGCAGTTTTTAATAACCATATCAGTTATTTACATAATATAAATAATGTGCCTAGAAGATGTATGTGTCTGCTTCAGTTTTTAGAACTTCATGAGGCTTGAAACTATGTAGGTTTTAAGATGTCAAGGCTGGTCATACTGTTGGATGCCCAGGCTTTAGAAGGAAGATTGCAACGGTCTTGCAGTGCTTGCAGATGGGGAGGCTGGTGTCAGCATGAGTTCAGAATTGGACGAGCACAAAGTTGGGGCAAATCCTTCTTCCAGTCTCCAACATACAACAGCAGTGATAGAAATACAACAAGGAGAGGCATGTATTTATGACCATGGGTTTGGGCTGATGGGATCTCCATGATAACTGGTTCCTCTATGGATACCTGGCAGCCTCTGAAGGTGAACTACAAGGCCATCTCCACCTACAAGAAACGAGACATTAATTTCTTCCAAGGTTTCACATCCTTCCAAGCTCTTTCTTTTCCTTCCTTCCTTTATAAATCCCCCTCGTGTACTAAAGCTAAAATTTTCTTGTTATGAAGCAGAATTTAATGAATCTAATATTCCCACAAATAAGTGAAAGATCTCTGAAGACCTACCAAAACACCACAGAAACCTATTAGATAAAATGCCCTTTGGTCTTCTTCTTAAACCTTTTCTAAGACCTCCCTAGTTAAACAGCAGTGTTCTTGTTGTGTTTGTGTCACCCACGTTGCCGTAGGCAGGCTGTAAGGATGCATAGGGCTCCTTGCATTCTTCGGCCTCTGCCCTCCTGTGGGCCTGCCTTGTCCTGGCATGCTCACCTGGCAACCTCCAACCCTTGGCCAGCAGTGGTCACAGTCCCCTGCCCACCTCATTGGACACTGCAGTACGTAGCATTCCTGGTATAACATAAAAGCTACCTCAGGCATACTCTTTTGATTAGTATGGAGTTACTCTACATACCCTATTTGCCCCTGCAAAAGGTCACACTGCAATTGCAGGGAATTAGGAGATTACTAAGTCATCTGAGTTTTAGTCTGTTCTAAGGACAGGAAATTAAGCCAAAGGTAAGAATAAATACCCCCAAAATATACAAGTCAAACAGTATACATGATTGCCAGTGTTCTTATACTGAGAAAAACCTCAGCAAGATTGTCCAGATATGCTTCTAGATTCCTACATACATTTGCATAGGAATCAAACTCTGTGTTTGAGTTGTTTTCATTTGTTTCAGTCTGCTGTTGGGTTTTGTTTGTTTTTTTTTTTTACTTTGTTGTTGTTGCTTTTAGCAGCAAGAATTAAGGAGTCTGGTTTTTTTCTATTTTATTCTTTTTTCTTTTGGCCTTTTTCTTGTCCTGGAAGGAAAAATGGATGGTCCACATAATTTTATCTGCTGGGAACTGCAGCTATTTAAGAATAAGTAATAAAGAAAGTTGAAAAATGCACCCAAGCCCAGATAATCGTTAAATTCTTTCAGTCATGGAGGAAACATCCTGAAGATCCACCATTTATGAACGTATTGTAGAAAAGCAACTAGAAAATTCTCTGCACAAAACTGCAGGGTAATAAGGTAGTAAGGATAAGAAGGAGAGCACAGGGGACTGGAAGCACCTCATCTCAGGACATAAACCTTCAGCGTGGGTGTAGAAAGTGCTGGTCCCAAGGCAGAGTTCCAGCATCGCTCTGCAGTACAGTGGGGAAGCTGTCATGAGAAGGAAGCTTGTGTATGAATAACTTTACTTGGCAAAAATCTTCCTTCAATATCAGTTTTCCACTACACTGAGTTATGAAATGTCTATGGATACAACTGGAACGTTCTGTCTGGCTATGAATTATGTCATAACTGTGGCATAGCTCCATAAATGGAGAAAACTAACTGTTTTCCTCATCTTTAGGTATAAGTTCCATTTCATAACAGCCGTAAGACACAGCACACAGCTATTACATTTCTCAAGTGGTTACAGTTGCTCAGTGTTTGGTCTCACACCCTGTAGAAGTGTTAAATTTCTCTATCCGTAAAGAGCAACCTTATACCTTCTGTCTGAATGACCTACATTTAACTTATGAAAAGAGCAAAACAGGAAAGAATAAATATATATTTTCCACAGGAGAAAGCATACAGTGTTTGTTTTCTATATAGTGATCTGCACTACATCCAGTGAATAAAAATTGCTTTCTGAGCTCTGCACATCTAGATCTGATCCAAACCTCATTGAAGAAATGGGATTTGGATCAGTCCCAGAGAGAGTGCTAGGAGTGTAAAGCTGCAGTACATTCAAGCAAAAGTCTCTTAGCTCCAGAACTGCAGGTATCATATAAATCAGAGTGAAGTGCACCTTAAACACATTTTGCAGTGTCTTTTTTTATTGTTGATAGGTGCTATAACATTTACTATGCTTATAATTATATGAATATGTGAGCAGTTTAAATCAGATGAAAATTAGTAAGGGGTAAGATAGATGTCTTGAAAGTTAAGAACACAATTAATGTATCCATTCAGTAGGACATCATCAAGTACTGTGTATGTAATATTGCTAAGAATTTACAATTTTTTTCTAGGAATTCTGAGTTAAAATAAATTCATACAGCCAAAGACACCTACCAGTAGAAAATTCATAGCATCATATTAGCATTCCTAGTTTGAATGTTGAAAGTGTCTGATGTATGAGAGCAGGGCATCTGTTAACTTATGAAATGTGCTGGCATCATTCCTAGCAGTTCTTTTGAACCACTGGACAAATCAGAATGAGAAAATGCATCCATGTTATTCTTCAAAAGGAATAAAAAAACCTGGCACTTTGCAATATAAAAGTCAATTTGGTATATTTCAATGCTCATCTAAATACAGATTTGGAAAAACATTTCCTTTGTTTAAATTAACTATTTTTTCATTACTAAAAAAACCATAAAATAATAATGCTATGGCATTCTGTTGATTATAAAGCCATGTAAACTTCTTACTAAATTCTATAATCCCCTCCCCCCTTTTTTTTTAAGGCTCAAAAATATTTTTAAAGCTTTAAATGAAATGAAAATCCAACAGAAATATTTTTTTCTGTTTGGTTGCAGCCAATAACCACATAGCAAAGTTGTGGCTGACTTGTAATTGGGGAACCTGCTGTGGTCCCACATGCTTCTCTGTTTATACAAATATTCCAGTATAAAAATACTCATTTATTTTATATATACATCTATGCATACTATGTTTAAGTGGAACAAGGATGCTAACATTAATGAAGGTGTAAAAGGCACTTTCTTTTCACACTGCTGCTTGCAGTGCATAGATTTAATATATGATGTTAGTTTAGTGATATAACCCACTGACTATTTTGTTGATTTTGGTAGAGTAATGCCTAGAAAAGGGATGCCTCAGCTGCCAGCATCCACTTCATAGGGTGATACATGTTTGAAAGCAAATAAAAGAATCAAGGCAGCATATTACTATACCACTGGAACTGTAAGAGAAAGTTAGGGAAGCAAACTAACAGTGGTAAAATTTATGCTATATGGCTGGTTTTCTAAAAGCTGTTATTCCCAATGGCATCATGGTGTGTTTCACTGAAAATTTCTCGGTAATCCTTGACTAGGAGTACAAATGAGGCAACAATTTTTTTTTTCGTTGTATGTGAATGTGGTGCGTGTACCTACAGTGAAGGGTTACTTGCACCTTCTACCTTCATGGTTCCCAGTAAGGCTTTTTGCCTCACCCTTCACTACTCCAAAAGCTGATGTTTTGGGAAGTGCAAAGCTGCCACACTGTGCTCAGGCATTACAGTGCCATGCTTTTGTGTGAATCTGATGATAGTGCCAATTTGAAATTAACCAGGATCTGCAGGTTGTGCTTTAGAGTCCTCCAGTCCTTCACATTCTGGGCAACAGCGGGTATTGACCATAAGGAGTTTCACAAATAGCTAGTGTTCAAAATAGTATGGTTCAAGTAGGAGTGTGTCTGAAGAGAAATGGAAATTGGCCTGAATAAACAAATCTGTAAAATATGATCACACCTGGCTTAGGTAGTTATTATGCCAAAGAACCTCATATAGCCTTTTAACCATTTAAAGATAAAGGCTTGTTTACATTTGAGTTTGATTTTTTAAAAAATCGTAAGGTTGCTTCAGTTGTTCTGATTTACGAACAAACATTAAAATGTATTTCTATTCCCTTTTTTTTTCTGGAACTGCATGTTTAAAATTTATCTGAAATTTATTGATTTCCTTTCAAGTTCTTAGTCTGTACTTTATTCTTCTGTGTTAGATAAATGTGGGGAATAATTTAAATTTTTTTTTCCTATTCTTCTAGGAATGTAAAATAAAATATATCTTTAAGCAAAGAAAAAAGTTCTTGATAGAACTTACAAGTAAAACTAGCACTAAAATGTGACCCAAAAGTGTCTGCTTTTTGGGAAGTGTTTCCATCATCCACTCAAATGCAACTCTTAATGCAGTACCAAATTTAGGCTTTGAGCTTGCAGTCTAGCTAATGGCAAGAAATGGAATTTCCAAAGCATTTAGGTTATTCCCACATTCCCAATATGCTCTCTCCATGAGCTTCAGCAAAAGCTTAGGTTAATAACAGGTTTTCAGGCCCTTCAGTGAAGGTGCTTAAAGGCAGGTAGAATGAATCAGCACCTCAGTTTTCTGCAGCAGCTGGAGTCACAAGGAAGCCCAGATGCCTGGGACTATCTAGCCAGCTTAGGAACACTGGAAAGGCAGAAAAGTTTGGAATAATGCAGCTCTTTAAAACGGAAACTGGGGACACCCTTGCTCATTCATAGCACGTACTGTTGGATCCTTCCTGAAGACACGTATTAGCACTTGTATGAAAACCATTGCAGTTTCATTCCTTTTCCTCAAAGTATGATTCTAGCCATATATTATAATGTAGCAATTCCATAACTTGATGGAAATTGGGATTTCATGTTCAGTTCTCTTTCCTGCCTAAGAAGATACTAAACCTGACTCTCCTTTTCTCAGAATAGTGCTCTACCACTGTGGGAGCATTTTTAAGACAATCTGCAGAACCTGGGAACACTGGAAAACAAAGAAAAATCAGACCCACCTGGCAAGAATGAGTAGATTTTAAAAAAGGTGTAATTTTTCAACTTAAAAGTGAGGACAGTCTTTAAGGAGAAAAGTCTTGAATTTCAGTCCTTATTCCCTGGAAAACTCCTTTATTTGACAGTAACAATAATTGAAAAGCCTATCAAAGCATTTCTAAGAAATTTATGGGTAAGGTCCCTTATGCCTGTGCCAAATCATATTTTTCTTTGCTTACTTCTTGAATTTTTGTATGACCCAGTTTGTACAGGAAGCTGAAGTGGGAGTTGAACTCAGTATGGCTAGATGAGCAGTTAAAGAACTCATTTAATTAAATTCAAATAGAGTCCGTGCCTGATTTTTATAAAAAAGCTCTGTCCAAACAGTTTGTCACTTCGAAACAAATTTCTCCTATTGCTAACAGTGAGAAGTTTATCATCAGGAGGAATGGAACAGATTGGTAATGTAGAAATGCAGTAGTAAGTTTGATTCTCACCTGGTACAAATCTGTGCAACAGAGTGGCTTGACAGGTGTCATTTGTGAGAATTGTGTTCTGGCTTGTAAACTGGTGAGGCTGCTGTTTAGCTTGCTCATTGCTGGGATTGAGTTTTCTTTGTTCAATAACTGTTGAGGATATCTAAGTAGGTGTTTGTGATGCTTCAGTAAAACAACAGAAACCCGCCCAGACTGAGTGTGTGGTTTGATGTGTTTTGCAAACATGGGCACTCTAAGTTCACACAGCTGTAAAACTTGAGAATATCCTCCTGTGGCCTCCCATGCTCACAGATACTTACCTTAGATCTCTTTGAGGGGTTGGGGCCATGACTAAAGGAAGTTGGGCATGTCACTGAATGGGATTTATTGAAATTAGGGCAGACATTCATGGAGTTTTATTTTTCCAATGCCTGCAACTGAAGTGCAAGATGCTGTTCATAAACTGTTTTGCTGTTGAAGCAAGAAAGGATTTCTGTAACTCAGTCAGATCCACTACTTTTGTTTTATTTTGTTTTGTTTTAATGAAAAAACCAAAAGCTTTTCAAAACTAATATTTGAAACAAAATCAGGGAGGGGAAAAGAAAACTGATTAAATATTTGATTTTCAAAGGCAGCTGTGTAGAATACAAAATAAATATTTAATAAATTTTAAAAATTCAAACTTTATAATCAAAAGAATTTCTGTTTTCCTGAATTTTGTTTGTATCATTTTGATGTAAATTTTAAGGACAGAAGTCCTCATGCTGCTATTCTTTCAAGTACTCATACACATGTTCATTTTTAAAAGTGGTTTAAGTCTGATTTCAGTTAATGATATGAGCTGAGAAGTTTTTCTGGTTTGGGGACCAAGTGTTGAGTTGTCATGAAGGGAAAACATTAATTTTGTTTCTTCTTAAATATGATCATGTCATGTGAGTTCTTGTTCTCATCAGTACATTGGCTTTTGTAGCCATTGGGATTCAAAGATGACTATTGTAAAGACCTGGTAACATAAGATGAAATTAAAAGAACAGGGCTGCTGGGATTTTTATCTAGAAATAAGTTTCTTCCCTCTTGAGTAGAGTCAAAAGGAAATCAATAATTTTGGGAAAAAACCACATAGGACAGAAGGGGTAACATTAAATGTCATTTTGGAAATACAGCATTCAGGAAACAACTGTGAAGGTGGTTACTCCAGGTATCCAGAGCAGTGTGCTATCCAGAGCAGATACTCTTTTTGTAAAATTTAAAGCAGCAAATTAATTTAGAAGGGGACACTAGCATCACTGAGTGAAGACGGTGAAGCTACTGTTCCGTAAAAACTCCATTTTTCCCCAGAAAATTACTCTAAATGAATTCTTTGTCTGCCTTTTAACAGATGCTATCACAGGGAACAGTTCTCCTGAGAATTGGCTTTATCATTCTGTCCCTGGCATCTTTTGGACTACTTATGGAAAACAAGTAAGATACAAAATATGTGGGGTTTTTTCTTCTTTCATTATGGATTATTTATAATTATGTGTAAATCTCAGACATTATATTGGTGAAGAAGTATAGATACTCAGGCCCACATATGGCTGTCTGTTGACTGGAAAATAACACATGACTACCTGGCACCTAAATTCAGGAGTGTTCCCATGGCAAGTAGTGACTACATCTGTATTGTTCCTTGCAGAAAAGTTTTGGGATGGGTTCATCATGTCTCCCTCTGTGCTTGCATTTATTGGGTTCTCTCCTCTGGGTTTGGGACACTGGCAGGTGAGTTGGACCTGCCAGCTGTACCAAGGCTGTTCAAGGTCAGACTGCAACTGTATTGTGCTAGCCTTGTGTAGCACGCCATAGGTGCCAGATACAGTGATGGTATATGAAGAGCGCACAGTGTAGCTCAGAGCAGGCTCAAAATCATGTGAAAGATGGTGTAGACTTAAGACTAAACTTAATCAGTATGGCCTCAAAGGAAATTGGGTCTTGAATGCACCATGCCAGTGAGATACGTTATGAAGTAGTCCGTAAGGGCATTGTGGCCCTAAAGAAGAGTAAGTTGCATCCACAGTTTCTTACAAAGAAATTATTTGCCCTGCCAGAGAAGAAATGGGGATTAGAAGTTTCCTTTGAGACTGAGGTGCCAGTACTGCTTTGCACCTGCTGTTCATTATGTTTTCAGAAAGGAATATCTTTCACTTTTATAGACTGAACATTTTAATTCAGGTTAGGTAAAAATCTGTCAACATGCCAGACATGTGAATAACCTAGGGAGGTAATAAAGAGGAATTAGTAAAAATTTACGGAAGTAGACCACTAAAAGATTCTGAACTACTTTTCAGGATGTTGCTGTGGTAATTTTTGAGATCAAAAGACAGTAACTATATATACAGCTCCATTTGTGTGAGTTCAAATATATTTTGCAAGTATGCATGTTCTCACCACCAGCAAATTCAGTGTTACAAGTCCATGTAAGGTGTATACTATAAAAACTTAACTATAAGGTTAAGAAAGATGACTTGATGTAAGCACAGGACATCACAGACTAATTATATTTTCTCTTTTTCACTGAACTTAGCAAAGAAGAAAAGATTGGATGTTAATCTGAATTGATTCGTTTTTCTAGGTCCAAAGCAGGAATTTTGGAAATCATCCGCTGTTTAGTCTTCATAGGTGTTTACAAACTTGGCTACTTTAGGAGTCAGTTTTCATTCTTGGGCTATCCATATGAGGTAAGACATTTATTTTAAAATGTCTATGCTGATTACTCTAGATTTTTTATCTTTTTACAAAAAAGCAGAAACACTAAACGTTTACATTTTGCTTTCTTATTTTTCATCATTCTGTTTGAATATTTTTTCTTATCTCTTTGTTTTTCATGTTTTATGATTATTTTGTAAGAAAATTACTCAGGTTTGCTAATGAGATGTCCATTTTTCTTGAAAAAAAGGTTATGAAGAAGAGCATTTACCACTTCCTGCAAAAATAATTTACTTGTAGCCACATGCTTTGAAGTGAATAATAGTAATGCGTTGCTGAATTTGAATTGTTTAATTCTCCATTTATCTGAGAAATCGGAAAATTATTGGAGGCTGGAAGACTTAAATATAAAATATTTTGCTCTGTACTAATCCAGTGCCTCAGAATCAGACTTTTGGCCATTGACAAGGAGTGGATACAGGACTCAATAGACCTATGGTCTGATTATGTAAGGTTACTTTTGTGTTCTTAGCACTTGCTTTTATTCTGTTCATGTCTTTTGCTTTTTATTATTTTCCTGTTTTTCCTGTAGAGTTGGTATTTCATGTCTCTTTTAATATTATCACAATGAAATAATGATAGTCACTGATATTGTTCCTATCTGAACAACATTACCAAGCTATCTACAGTTGGTTACGGAAAAGACTGGTTATTCATGACCAGCAAGGTTATGAATGGGTGGCTGGATTAGTAGAACCTCATCAGAAAGTTACTCTTTGGCTTAAAATCAGAAAAAAACTGAAATAAAACAGTAGGAACTGAGACTCCAGCAAGTTCAAAATGGTTCCTTTGACTTCAAACATATGCAAAATTTATAGCATCTTTCCCAGTTGGAGGTTTCTAGTAGTGGTCTTGCTTCTCCTGCTTTTGTACGGGAAAAGGAATTAGAAAAATGAAAAAAAATCTACTGCTACTGTGGGTTTGGGAGGTATTTCTGTTCTTTTTTTCTGCCTGTGTTGGAAAACAATAACTATTAGACAATATTCAGAGCTAGATAAATGCCACTAATTGAGAAATGTTTAATTCCGCCCCCCCACCCCGCCCCTATTGTTACATTGTCAAAGCTTTGGTGTAGAAATCAAAATGTTCTTGAATTCATTTAATACGGGTCTGCAAGAACTCAGCAGGTATTTTAAGGGGTTTACTTAAATATCATTTGGAAAATGTTTGTATAATTTCCTGAGTAGCCTAATACAGTAGAAAGGCTTGAAGTAACAAGTTCTAAAATTTTGGAACTAATTATCTTGCCCTTGAGACGTAGCTTTCAGACTTGAATTATTTGGATATTCTAACTAAATTCTGGGAGAATTTTGTTATAATATACACCCTCAATACCTGCCTTGCTGAGTTCTGTATACATATGTAAAAGTGTCTCTTACTAAGTAATGAGTAGAAGTAAAATTATTTGATTATTATTCCTATTTTGGCAGGGAATTCTGTAGCTTCCAATTGTTTCATAAAGAAGAAAACAAAATGAAGTGGTTCTTGCTCTGTTCTTTACATGTTTCTGTCATTAAAAAAATTACTTTATTGCCATCTTGCGTTCTTCTCTACTGAATTTTCCTGTTCTTTCTTCCTTTTGTTTTTTCTTTTCTCCTTCGTATTACAGTTCTTTGTTGTTCTTTATTTAGTCCTTCGTTTGACACTATGTAGTACATTTTTAACAAGAGACAGGAATACCTTGCTCACATTCTTTGAAAATACTGAAAAAATAGGTGTCTTTCAAATAATTTGCTCTTGGGCAGACCAGAACAGATAATGCTTCTGAGTGATGCCAATATTTCCACACTTGACATTTTATCACAAATCAACAATTTGGAGATATGAATAGCTTTTGTGATCGTAGAATCATAGAATGATAGAATATTTTGGGTTGGAAGTATAAAGGTCCCCTAGTCCAATCCCCTGTAATGAACAGGGACATCTTCAACTACACTGGGTTGCTCTGAGCCCCGATCAACCTCATATTGAAAATTCCCAGGAATGAGGTAACTACAACCTCTCTGAACAATTTGTTCCAGTGCTTCACCATCTTCATAGTAAAAAATGTTTTCCTTTTTGTCTGGATATTTGTGATGAACTTCAAAGCGTTCCCCATTTTAAAATAAATGATCCGCTTTTAGAATAAATGATCCACTTTTGCTCCCAATGGATTATACAATTTCTGGATTCATGATAGGTATGTTCTTACAGGTCTAATGGAATTTATGTTAAAAAAAAATCTGAGAGGTTGCTGGAGATTTGTCAATTCATGTTGAAAAGTCTTCAAACATTAATGTTTTTATCTCAATATCGACCTGATAATTTTGAAACAGCAGTACCAGAAAGCATAAAAATACATAAACAGATGGTTTTCCCAGAAGTTAGGTCTAAAATTGATCCTAAAAATTGTTTCTGTTCATCATTCCAAGTTATTTATCCTTCACAATATTATAGCATAGATAATTTGCTTGATTTTCAACTTCCTTTTCTCTGTTTCATTTTCATATCCTCTTACAAATTTTAAGAGGTGCAAATTAAAACATTTATTTAATAATTTTGTTTTCCTCATCTAAATATCCCCTCTTTAACATACACCTAGATTGACCTGACTTTGATCTTTTTAATGTAATATTTCTAGTAATCATCACTTGTAATATGCTCAAAAATGTTCTCTTTACATCTTCATCCTTATGTGTTACCAAATTAACAATTCTTTAGTAATCCAGTTTTCAAGAATGAAAGCACAACATCATGTAAAAGAGTTTGTGTTGACTTTTCCCATAAATTATGCCTTCAAGGGCATAATTACTTAGGCATGAAGAAGCGTTTCTAGAGTTTAACAAACAATTCTGTCCCAGAATTCTTAAGTTAATAGTGCACATCGCAGCAGATAAGTGCAAGACTGATTTACCAACAGCATGTTCAATCATGAGTGAAAAACTGTGCAACTATTTCTGATATGTGTGGGTTTTTTCTGCTATTATGTTTCATATGTTCCTATTTCTCAAGACTACTTTAGAACCAGTAGAAAAGATTTCTAAAGAAAATATCCTTGCCATACTATTTGCAGGGTATTTTAACTAGCAAAAATAGGTGCTTTAATCTGCAAATGACTGTGTTTGGCTCATAAGAAGGCTTGACAGTTATCAGAATTACTGCATGGGAGGAATGCCTTCTGGGGGGAATCTAGACTGGAAATAAGAAATGAGAGAAAACTAGGGGGTCAGTGAGAGAAGGGAGAAGAGCAGAGGCAACAAAGAGCAGAGGAACAAAAAGCAAGCCTTTCCCACTTTGCCATTAGATTAGCTCAGGTGGGCATGAAAAAAGCAGCTGAAGATGGTAATTTGAGCAGAAGGAGCAGTCCTGCCCTCTGGTTCAATCCTCTTACCCTCCTTGCTGCCTTGCTAACTAGCTGGGCTGACTTAGCCAGACAAAGATTTTTCTTCAGGTAAGTGATGCAACTTGCTGTGAAGCAATAAAGTTTTTAATGCTAAGGCACAGGAAAGGAGGAAATAAAATGATGCTATAGGTGTGTAAGAAAGAAAGACCTCTGCTTTTGCTAAAGCTGCAATCTTAATATGTTGTTTTCTGTGTCTGCAGTCAAGTAAAAATAGCATTGGCTCTATCGACACTTTGAAGTTGTGTGTTACCAGATTTGGTTCCTTATGAAAATTACATTATTTTTCTGATCATTTAAGTATATTGTCCTTCCTGTTATTATATTTGAATTCATTCTATGATATACTCATGGAGATCTCTCCCAGTGTCCTTTTCTTCTCCAAACAAGAATATAATTTGAAGCTATCATCATTACAAAAGTGACCACAGGAGGCGGAACAGTGTACATTCCTCAGCATGCATTTTCTGTTCCTTTTCCTGTATGTATTTCATATGAATGATTAGGTGAATGTGGAGGGGGGAGAGAGTGCAGTTTTTTGTTGTTGTTTCTTTGTTTGAGGTTTTATGTTTTATTTGTTAATTTAAGAAAACAATGCTGATACATGAGGAAATTTTTAGATCTTAAGAAAATTTTTCTTGGGTGGAGGTCAGTGAAAACCTCGATGACAGGGAATATATTTGACTGGTTTGAAGAGCTGGTGTGTTTCTTTTGAGAATCTGTGCTGCCACATCCTATACTAGTTAGCTTTCTTTAGGCTGATTACTTCATGCCTGTGTAATGTGATGATTGTGTGTATTACTAAAGCCAAATCATTTTCTGTCAGACTGGGCCTGGAGCCTCCTAACCACCTGGAGGTAGCAGAAAACATTGCTTGTGTGTTCAGTTATGTGACGGTTCAGCAGGCACGATATGTAAAAATAAATCTGTGATGATGGTCCACCTCTCTAAAGTGTTTCCATCCAACTGCTCTGGTTTGGCATCAGCCAGCATATTCCATGAGCTGAATTTGGTCGAGCACTGGCTGTTATTTGACAGTAGTACTAATGAGGAGCAAGTAGAAATGAGAGCCATTGACATGTTGTTGGAACTCTTGTTTTAAATATTTTCACCAACTCTTGTAGTAGCTGCAACTCAGACTCTTAAACTAAGGGGCTAGGAGTGAGGAAAAGGGAGGAGGAAATAAATGTCTGTCTTGATGTGTATATCTTTTACCCTCGTAGCTAAGGCATTGTATCTGAGAGTAAATCTTTTCACCCCGACTTCTGCATTGCAACTTAATGAGCTGCCTGGCTATGACCACGTTGGCTGGCATGTATTAATTTACAGGTAGGACGGACAAAAATCTAGGGCAGCTTTCATGGTGGAAAAGAGAGAAAAAGGGAGGTTTTATACACGTGTGATGTTTTAAATTAATAACTTGTTTTCTTTTCTGTTTTATGTGGGCATGTGGTACATTAGAAATATAACCAGCTTTGGAAGATATACAGAATCTTGTGCTGCAGGGTATAATTCAGCCCTTAACTAATGAAGGTAGAAATGAGCTTTATTGTGGTCAAATTGCTTGTTTACTCCTCCAGAGTATCTGAACTTGGTAGATGCAACTATTCCAAAAACTTTTGTAGACAGTATTCTATACCAAATGGACTGCTTCTCTGATCTTTGATACAATTCTGGTATTTCTTATGGCATGGGATCTAATTGGTCTGGATAAAATATAAAATATCTCTTTATTAAAGAACTGATTTACACGATATCCTGTGTTCCACAGAAGTCCCTCTTGATGTGATATATTATCACACTACTTATTTCTCCTTTCATCGTACAAAGAGTTACTGTTACCTCACTTGTTTCTTAGTATAATTTACCAGTGTTGGTATACTGACTTATGAGTACAGACATTAAAAAAACATTTACTCATAAGAACTTATTTCCACATCAACGATAGTTTTCTGCTCTGTAGCATTTTTTCTTGGTCCCTCGTTAAGATCATCTGTGCCACATTTCAAAGAGCCGCATATCCCCTGTTTGGTTTCCATTAAGGTGAAAGCTCTATGCCCTGTGCTGTGATTTATGACCTCAGCATTTATGCAGTCTCTGTGCCCTAACTAGATTGGCTGGTGTATTTCAAATATGTCTTAGAAATGAAACTGGGGATGGAAGGAAACTCTGCTGCCTTATGATAAAAAGCCTTGTCAACACACATGGAATTAAACAAACATGCGTTGTAATCGGTTTTTTCTATGTTAGCTTCATTCAAAAAGTTTGCTATGCCATGCGGTGTATCCCAGGGACTGGACTTTTAATATTCTTGACAACTGCCCTAAGGGGAATAATGTCCCTTAGAAAAAGTCACAGTAAAATCTGGCAGTAGATTAAGTTAGTTTCCACTTAGGTGTGACAGCAGAGTCATTACTGATTTTAGACTTAGCCAGTTTGAGAGTCGGCTTCACCACCATCAACTAAAGACTATGATGTATAGTTCCAGATGCTCTGGCCAATTGACCGTAAAATTGCTCTGCATTTCTGGCAGAGCAGTTGAGCTGGAGCTTTTAAAATCTCCACTCCCTGAGCTCAACACCCTTCCCCCTCTGCTTAAAAGCTGCTCATTATTCTTCTTCTGCCCGCTGATCTTAGCAAAAGAAAAACTTCTGGAATCAATTAGAAGTGTCTGCACTTGATGAGATTTGCACGTGAGTTCAGAATTGCGAGGCTTTGATAGTGTCAGCCAACAGCTGCAGTTTCAGGTGGTAAAATTGGGGAAGGAATTTTCCAGGGTTTATTTACAATCATAAAATAAAACAAAAATCAAGACAAGTTGGAAACCATCTAATGTGTTGTTAAAATGAAGGCTGAATTGGGTTATATATTTATTTTGTCTGAAAAAAAAAGTAAACTGGCAGTTTATTATCAGGATCTTTTCAATTACCTTGCAATTACTAGGCTGTATAGAGCGGGTGTAATAAAATGCAAGCTATGGTCTGCTTGCTGTAGTTTTAACTATGAAAGAAGCATCTGCTATTACTTTTGTCACTTTAATTGTTTGACAAGACAAGGAGATACTTAATAGAAATCAGAAGCAGGCAGTCAAAGATAGAGCAAAGGTAGTACTCTGAAGATAGAAAATACATGTTCACGTATACTGACTGAAATTTTGTGTTCTCTTCTGTCAACACTCACACTCACAGATACAGAGTTTATTTTCTAACCCTTCTTAGCCCAAAGCAGGTAGTGATTGGCATGTAGCTGTATGCACTGTTTGCATTTTAGAGGTAACAGCCATGCCAATGAGATTATTAATGTTCAGTTGTATATCTGAGGGTGCCTTTGCAAAAATGAAGCTGTGCTATTTCACACATCTTGTCACTGATCTGATATGGTTTGTACGTCAGAGCGCGATTTTTCTATAAGCCAGTAATGCTACAAACCCTGTCAAACTGCATTCTTTTCTACATCATAATAACACATGGATAATGATAGAGATCTCCATACTAGCTAATTGCTTCAATGATATTAGTCCCTAGTGACAACTGACATATTCCACATGGGTAGATGTTAGTCTGTGCAACTGTAGTTGCAGTATTAGAGTATTAACTGGGATTTTTTTTTTTTGTTAATGCACAAGTAATAAATTTGTTTCATACCTGTTTTTTCCACAGACGTGGAAGACTTATGTTTCCTACTCTTGACGGAGCTGTTGCTTATTGATCAGTTTACACTCTTGTAAATTTTACTTTCAAAGTTGATTTAAAGGTGTCATGTAAAGTACATTGCAATGTCTAAGAGTCAAAGGCAGGGTAGGATGGGCAATTTGTGTGTCCTGAATGAAAGACATTGGCTTACTTGCGGAGATTCCCCATCCATGCAGGTCATGTGGGCAGAAACAGAAGATGCAGTCTGAGGAATGCAGAAGGTATCCCCCAGCTGTGTAGAACACCCCTGAATGGGGAGCCTTCCAGCATCACTGTGCATGGCCAGTATGCGTGTGTTCTCTGGGCTGTCTTTTAGCCCATCAAGCTCAACCACATGTATGTGCTTGTCAGCACAGCCTGATATGCAAAATTAGTAGACTACTTTCCAAAACTAGATAGCTTACCTCCACAGCTATTGTAACGGGCAGGTGGGAATTATCCTGATCTTAAAGAGAGAAGAGTGGTATCTGTGTTCCCAAGACCACAAATACAGATGACTTAGTTTGAATTTTATCTTCAACATGACAGGCAGAGGGACTGAATTACCTTTTAAGAGATAAAAGCTTTAATTAAACAACCTGTTTCTGATGTGGAAAAGATCTGGATTTGGCACATACAAGGTGACCACAAAGAACCAACCTAGTATTTAAAATATTTTGGGTATTTCTATCTCGTACAGTTTAAATAGAGAAACCCCAAATATAAAAAATACATGCAGTCCAGGGTTACTGAATATTTGTATCTTGCAAGGGATATGGTATAATGTTGTAGGCCACACAGCGACAGTATAAGACTCCTCTTCTGATAAATATCCCTTCCCACTTCTGTAATAGTGAGCAGAACATGGCAGCTGTGAAAACTCAACATTTCTGCAACAGAATGTCTGTGTAGAACACACAGATTTGGACTGCAATTTAGTCTATTGGAAATCTGAATCAATACCTCTGTGTAGGAAAGCATAAATTAATTCAAAATGTTCTATAATATGTTTTATTACTTTTTTTTAATCATAAATTCTATCTTTTGCTCAGTCTATTTTTTCAGAAGCTCCTTGTGAATAACAAAGAAAGAAAAGCACAGTAAAAGTTGAGCCTCTGTTTTTCTACTAGCAGCACCTGAAATAACCACAGAGACTGAAAACTAGTTCATGACATCTGGGCAATTGCATGCTAAATTCTAAGCAGCCTGTGCCTTTTGTCTAAAGTGGGCAACAGATCAGTAAGATAAAATCAAGCCATTATCTGTGCTGTGATTTATTTTCTTTATTATTGCCTTGTTATGTCATTCCCCTGTAAAAGTTATGTTTTCTATGATGTTTAGAGTCAGGCAATAAGGGAATATAGAGAAAGCAACAATGCTGTATTTGATTTTATATTTGGGTATTACGCAGCTCAAAGAGAATGTTTTAAAATTTCCTTCTCCTGCCAATGCCAAATAAAAATTGCCTGATGAAAGAAGATTAGCAAATGCTGTGTTTAACAACTGATTACCAAATGCAGAACACACAAAAACACTTTGTATATTTAAAAGTTGGAAATAGGTGTTATGAGAAAAAAGTAAATGTAAACCTCTAGTTATCACTTGAAACCAAGGCAAAATAATACAGCAACCCCCTATAGAGTCTGGCAGTGATCACATCTGTCCTGACAGAATTTGTTTGGTTTATCTTCATGTGGAAACCATGAAATGTTTGTATAGGTTGTTTATTTTGCTGATTGGAAGCTAATACGGTTGAAGATGCCTGGTTTTAGTTTTAACATTCTAGATTTTGTTTCATGGAGAAAAGGATGCTATATTTTGTCCTTAGCTATTACCTGAATTCATTGCACATTTGCATATGACTATAACTCTCTAGATCTAGTAATTTCTCCTGTTGTTGGCTTTGTGTAGTTTGCCTACAAAGAGTGGTCAGATACTAGGAAACAGCTGTAAGTGGTAGCGAAGGAGGGTGCTAAGAGGCAGAGTCTGGCCATTAACTGCATTGTTTTATATCTACTTCCTAGCTCTTGCTATGAGAGCTCTTGCTCTCTCCTTTTGAGACCAGTCTAGTTAGTTTATAACATTTTAGGGAAGATACCTGTCATTGTGCATACATAAAAGGGCCTGTCCTGCTTCTGCTCACTATGTAAGCAGTTGCCATCATCGTGGTTGAATTCCTGGTCAATTTTTTTTCCAGGCTTAGAAGTGAAACCTATTAAACAGTTGCCTTATTTAGACAACTCAGGGGGTTTTTACGTATATGTATTTTTTTAAGTTCTTTGTCATTTTCAGCTGAGAACATTCTAGCACAGGATGAGAAGTATTCAGGAGTATAATTCTAATATCTTTTTGGGCCATCTTTGCTTCTAATGAAAGTGTTGCCCTAAACTGAATCTATTCCAAATGTATCTTCCATATTATGTGCATGGATGGTAATTAGCTCCTGGGGTTATCTGAGGCTTATTAAACCGCATCCTCACCGCATCCTCAGACCGTAAAACATGTGAAAAGCAGGAATTCATCTGTCAGACTTGTGAATTGGACCTAAAAATGTGTTACCAAGATACCAACAACTGAGAATAGCTTCATAAATTTTAAAAATTAGGCTGCATACAACTTGCTAGAATTTGCCTTGCCCTCTGGATAGCAGTCTAAAATGTACAGTTCACTAAAAAAACATGGGGTATGCTTTGATGTGTTTTAACAAGCACTGAAAAAAGTCAAGATTTTTCTAAATAAGAGGATACAGTACTCCTTACTCCTTCTCTTCCCTTTTAATACTTTTGCTTTTTTTTTTCTATGTGTGAGAAATAAAAAGATAGTAAAGGAAAATGGAGAGGATTAGGGAAAACTTTATTTTCTAGTTCTCTATCCAAATCAAAATAAAATGAAACCTATAAAATATTTGAGGTCCACGAAAATTGGAAATCACTTTCACAAAATGTTAAGACAAACACAAACAGGTGGGAGGTTGGAGGTGGGTAGTTAGAATGCTTCATCCTACCTGGGTTGATACACTTTTATTTCACTTTGCTTGGGTTTTTTTCACCCCACTATTATAAAATAAGAACAGTCAGATAGCAGAACAAATTATAGCTTGAAACAAAAGCATCTCACTCAAACTTCTCAGTTTAAAAATAAAGTCCAAAATTTTCAACTTGCTGTGAGTTTATTAATCTTGAAATAACACATTTCAAGAAAAAAAATTCTTGTGTTAGTTGTCCCATCTCTACTTCTAAGAGCACAGAGAGATATGTGAGTGTTTCGTCTAAATGGCTATCTGAGGATCTTGCTGTTGGAAGTAAGAAGCTTTTCATTAACAGAGGGAAACTGGATATTTGAAAAAACAAACACTGTCTAGTTTTAACAGAGTCCTGAGTATTGGTAGAACATTAGCGCCTTGGATTCAGGTCAGCTTTTTCACACTCTGACTTTCTTTCTGACGTTATACATTACTCAAGGGTAGCTCACTTGAAAGAGATAAAGAATTCTAGAATACTCTGATTAAGAATAGTGATAGAACCAATATTGTTATATAGCCTTAATTTTTACATAAATTGGTGTGATCACAGCTTGATGTTTTCAAGTCTCTTATTGGACTATTTATCACCTAAATAATTGCTAATTTCTGCCAAGCTTTTATAAAAAGTCTCAATCCACTAAATGAATCAAATCTGCTCATTCCAGTGAACTCCTGGCTAACAGAGAGTTAAGAAGGAGGAAAACAGGTTCTTTAGTGGATCCAGGTTTATTTTTTTGGCTTTGCAAGCTCTCTGGCTTTCAGAACTTATTAGCATCAAATAAAAATCAAAAGCATCAGATTGCAAAAGTAAAAAAAAATAATAGCTGTGAGAGCAGCATGCAGGCAAAACTGGTCCATTTTTCCTGGACAGTCCAAATAAAATCTTCCCAACTAACTATTTTGCATCCTCTACTGTTTTATTTTGATCTTTTTGGAGACTAAATTGCATGATCTTTATGATTTTATTTTGCTTTGTGCAGTAATCCATACTAATAAACTCTACACAGAAGCATATTTGGGCATATATATGCCAATAATTTCAGAGAACCCATAATAGATTTGGCAGCAGAGATTCTGATTTTCAGAACTGTACTTGTGTGGACAAGTGTTTGCCTCTTAGCTTAGACAGAGTCTTTGGAATGTAAATCATCTTTGGAAAATTGTTGTTGAAAGGGAATCATGTTGTTAACTCAATTGCTAAGAAACAAGCTGGGCTTGATACCCTTCTAAATTCTGCTGAATGTCTACCTGTTTGAAGGAAAATTCAGACAGGAGTTGTGCCTTTAGTCCAAAGTGTGGTCTCCTTTGGGGGAAGGATGTGAAAATTGATGCCTATCAAGTATATTATTAAATGCAACATTATTATTTATTGGACAGGTTAGAAGTGTAATGGAAAGGAATGGCATGAGGGATGGCAGACATGAACCGTCCCCATTCCATGCAGGGCACGCCTGGTCCAAAGGGTACCTGTAATGGTCTGGGAGAGTGTTAGGGAAAAGATGGAAAGCAGGGAGGATGTACATTCTCCCAAACTCTGTTATTACTTCATTTGTTAGGGATCTGAATGATTAGAAGTTGCTTATGTGAACACATCCCTACACTATTTCAGAACTCAAATTTTGCAAGGAGAGTGGGAAATGAGAGAAGAACCTTGGGTTTGTATGGGATAGCTGCAGCTATTAATTATCTTATTTTACATCTTTCCAGCCCAGATGCCCTGATTTTTAAAGTCTTTAGACAAGTCCTTGCAGGCAGGTTATCTCTGTGTAATTTGGTGACAAGGTCATGGAGTCATGGTCAGATATACAGGCACATACTGACTTTATTTCCTCAGTGGTTATAAGTTCCTGAACTGGTCATTTAAGCCTAAATGTGATGTTGGACTTTCTGTCCTGAATTACAGAGGAGACATTTCTATTGTTAATATTCATTAGCATATGTTTTCTTCCTTGAAATTTTTATGAAGTTGTCAAAACTGCAGGTTCAGCTAATGTTGTACTAATGCCAGGCAAGAATGCTATATGACTTTTCTCCATCGTTTCCCTATTACAGCTAATGCAGTCCATCTCACTGAAACCAAAAAGCTATTGCCAGTACACCTCTTAAATTATTCTCAAGCTGCCAGCTGTGCCATTTGCCTTTGATCCTTTCTTTCATGGTAATTGTCATACTGAAAGGTAAAACTAAAATATATTCTGTACCAAGAGCCACCTTTTCATACTTCTGGAGGATATTTGTCCTCACGAGATTTCTGCAGATTTTACATACTATTAATAGTCTTCTCTATGTGCTATTGCTGCCATCAAGTGCAATTATATAATTATGCACGTGTAACTGTTCATGTATAGTAATTTTTAAGTAATGCCAGCTCTACAGAACTCCAGCATTTTCTTACTGCTTAATTTAAAAATAACACTTAGCATTACATGAAACTCATGAAACACCTCATTGTTTTACTTTAATGGGAGCTAAAAAATTGAAAAATTCTGGTTGAATATTCACTTTGAAGTATGTTGCTGACCAGAAGAATAGATTGCCCTGTTAACAGATGAAATTTGGTAGTTTAGTTACTTGCTGCCATATTTTTATTTACTCACCCTGATAAAATAATTGAAAAAAACTGTAGAATCATGAATGTAAACAAATCTCTCCAGCAGGGCAAACAATTATATTTACCTTACATGTCTTATTACATGCGAAGAGAAATGCCTCCAAGATGTTCTTCTGACCAAAAAGTGCTTTCCAAATATGAAATTTTTTATTACTTCTGATTCAAGATATTTAAAGAGGAAAATACTTTTCAATTGTTTATTTAGTGGTTTAGGAATCTCATTTAAAACATTTGTGTGGTTTTGACCTTTGCTGTATTAAGGAGGTCCTGAAGCATCATGGTGTCAATTGACTCTACAGTAGTAAATTAGGATTTTAATGTACTAATGAGAGGCTGGTCTGCAAGTAGCAAAGCTCTTCACACATTCACTGCTTGAAATGTGCTACTTAAGAATAAATATTTCCTTTATTAACTCTGAAGTCAAACTAGTTGGCATCCAGGCATTCTAAGAGTTGTACAAGGTACTGTCAAGTCCCACAACAAAGCAATAGTCCTGTTTCCAGGCATGTACAATGTAAACATGAGATGAAAGGCAGCAGATAAAAATAGGTAAATATCAGGGCCAATCACAAAGCATTTGTCTTTATACATAGAAATATACATAGAAAGTAATCACTTATCCAAAGGGACAGTCTAAGACCCATTTATTTCAGTAGCACTCTGGGTGGACATCAGTGAGGTGTAAAGGTTTTGGCAGAGAGAATTCCTACATTGGAGATACGAGAAGACAAGGGCCCAGATGAGAATCCTAGATGCATGAATGAATAAGACTAATTATCTGTGGTGTGTTAGAAAAGAATTTGTGCATGTGGATATGGGGAGAGCAGGAATTTGAAGATGACTTATAAACAGTGATGATATCTAGAATTATGGGAAAAGGAGGTAAGATTTATTTGGAAATAGAGGAGATAAATAATTTAAAGTATATTTAACCTAAGCTAACATTCAAACGCACAATGATATTGGGACAGATGGAATTTCTATGGTGGGGTGAGGGGGATGAGACTTGAAGAAAAGGGTGGGATTTGTGTAGAGATGATAGAATTTGTGCTGGGATTATATAATATCTAGAGAAGCACAGAACAAGGAGAAAGCTTGCACAAGAATGGTGTATCTGAGCTATACAAGAGTGCATAAAAACTTGATGTTACTGAGCCCTTCATAATGGCTTAAAATAAACTTTATTTATACAAGATCTACAAATAGATCTTCTTGAATAAAAGCAAAAATGATAGACATATATTTAATTAAAGAAAACTCTTCAGATACACAGCATAAGACTAGGTCTATCCCTTTATTCATGGTGGTGAGACTTTTTGTTTGGTTGGTTTTTTTGAAGACATGCAAGTTAAATTTTCTGGAAACAGGGACCAAATGTGATCCCTGGTCATGCGGCAGTAGAGTACTCTAGCACTGCAAACAGACTTTTCTATTGTCAGAGAGGATTCATCTGTGGGACGTTGATTGTTCAGCCACCAATGTCTTCTGCAAGAACAGGAATGAACTGAAGTAATGTTGAGAAATCAGTAAACAACGTTTATGGCATATCAATAGCCAGAAGAATTAAAGATGAGGGTGCTAAATAGGGTTTAAATCTTTGCCATTAACTGTTCTGACTGGTGCATGCAAAAACATATAAATGCTTCCATTTAGTCTGTGCAAAACGTTGTTAGCTCTCTTCATATGGAAAAGGCCCTCTGAAATAAGTATTTAAAAAAATTTCCAGGAAGAAGGAAGTAATTCATTTCCTAGAAAACCTGAAGTAATGTATAAGCAACAATAAAGAAAGGTTTCAGAAGAGAACTTCGAATAACTGAAGTGCTGGTGAAACATAAGGACACTGGAAGGGTCTATGATGGGAGGGAGTAAAGAAAAATAGTGATGAAGGTGTGTGAAAGGATGTAATACAATGAAAGGAAGAAATAGAGAAAGCAACATGGTTTATCAGGTAAATAAAAAATGTTATGGAAAAAAGATTATTATTATTATTATTATTATTATTATTATTATTATTATTATTCTAAATGGTATTGCTGTCACATGTTTCTAGGAATCAAAAGTTAATATCTATTCACTGGACTGTTCTCATGTAGTTCTACTAGGTGAAATCAGGGGTAAAATGAAATTAAATCAACACAAATGCTTGAGAATTTTCATAACAGCAAGTTTGGTGCAATTTTGAAAAAATAAATAGCATCCTGAAGAGAGATAATCTGAGTTGTTGGGCTTTTTCTAAGAGAGAGAGAATGAAGATGTATAATCAATATTTATAGTGAAAGTGATTTCATTTTTCACCAGCTTTAACTGTGCATGATTTGGGACTACTCTGGATGATCTACCGCACCTGAGGGAATGGCTCTAAAGTTTCACTATGATTTTTTTCACTATGATTGCTACTATTTTTTTTTCAGTAATTTAATATGTGCACACATTCTTAAGAGTAGAAGACAGTGCACATCGATGTACATTTAAATAGATTATAGAACCCAGAAGAAATTATTAACTTCTTGAAAAGCAGTGCAGTGGGGACAGTCTTAGATAATTATAACATCTACTGTGAAGTTTTGCATTTGATATTGCTATTTAAAATAGCTATAGTACATACTTTGTGTGTGAGTGAAAAACATAACTTGGAAATGTTTACATCTGACTGATCTATTTTAAGTAAAAGACGTATATTGTTTAGGTGCTAGTGAGAAGTGTGAATATTGTGATTGGCTACCGCACAGAAACTTGCAGACAGGTAGTATGTGGAGAGCAAATGAATTGCTACTGTGTAAGTTTAAAACTGTAGATGCAAAAGCTAAAATAATATTTAACTATACGTGGTATAATGAATCTTTATTGGCAACTGGCATTCACAGACTATTTGAAAGGCGGTATTGGCCAGACACAAGTTATTTGGCAGAGATCTTGCCTAGTATATATTTGCAGAGCCTGTCTGTGTAAGGATGCTGGCAGGTTTATCCTGATTTCTATTCCAGGTGACAAATTTCTATCCAAGCATATGAGTGATCAAATATTTTCCACTGGAATCTGGGCACTGTAAAATTTCTGAGGCTGAGTAGAAAAATTGAAGGATTTGCTTAAACTATAATAGTCTCCGCATACCAAGGTGACGGCAAAATATTTCCACTTGGACAACATCAGGGTGAACAGTGCAGAATTGAACTAAACATTTTTCTGGAATACTGATTGTATTTTGTTGCCACTTCTCAGTGGCATCTTCTCCTAACCTAGAAGCTGTGATCACTATAGTCTTCAATTAATTTCTGCATGAAAATTAAGCATTGGAAAGTACTAGTGCACCGTCTACCAAAGCAAAGAACTCTATTCAAACCAGATGAAAGCTATACCATAATCCCATTAGCTTATTTTTTTCTGATGCAAAGCCAATTAAAAAATAAAATAGTTTCCATTAGTTTATTTGTCTTTCCTGGAGCAATTACAATTGCTAAACTTTCCTAAACTATATAAATGTGGAGTCTCCCCTTGTGACAGGTTGTTTAAATTTGTAACTAAAGCTAGCATTTCCATCTCCAGTAAAAGCCAAACAGACATTTAATTATGGTGCGTGACATTTCTGACTAAAATAGAGCCAACAGAGCCTGTCAGACAGCCCTCATTGTTCATGGATTTTGAACAAATTGGGGATCTGTGAATTTATAGCCAGGTTTTTCTCTACTATTGTTTAAAATAGCACACATGGAAAACACGCCATGGGTGTGTTGTAATTCAGCTTTAATGATGTAACACTTGGTTTCAGTCAATCGTTGGAGGATTGCAGTAACACTGGTTTAGTGCTTCAGACGTTGCATGTTCCGTAGCAATTATAGTCCAGCTTTCAATAATGGCTGTTGGCGGGGTATCCACAAGTGAAGTCATAGCAATTTTGAGAAAGAGCTAATAAAAATACACCTGCCTTGTAGTGGAAAACGAGCCTTTAATATCTTTGCTTTGAAGTTGAATGAAGCCCCCAGCATTAACTAAAAGATACCAGTATTATGATGCAGTAATCCACTCCCCCAGGGGAAGTCAGGGGATTGAAGTATGAAAGGCTACTATTTTCTAGTCACATATTTTTTAGTCACCATAACATCATGAAGGAAAAATGGAAATAACAAGGTGATAATAAAAACTGGAAAGGTTGTTAGCTCTAAAATTAAGAATATGCAAAGCAATCCCAAACCATAATTCAGGGATGCTACGTCTTAAGTGATGCATAATGATTCAGCTGTTAGTTTTAATGCAATTCCTTACTTAAATATATCCAAATCAACTTTTTGTTGAAACAATATATGGAATATTAAAACAGCATTTGAGAAAAAGATTTTTTTTTCAGACAAATTCTGAGCTTTGCATTCTGGATCAGTTTAGCTTTTGACAAGATTTTACTCAGCCACTGACTATTTACAGCCATTAATAATCCTCAGTTTGTTTTCTTGACTAAAAGATCTAGGGTGGATTCCTTTTGTCCTTTTGTTACATTTTCTTTTATATTCTATCCTGATAGTAGTCATACGTTTTGAATTCTCTTTCATTTTAGAAAGCATGTGTGGTTACCTCTTTGTGGCATATACAGTCAAGCTATGTGTCTACCTAGAGCAGTCCATAATGCAGTAGTTATATGCAGTTATAAATGTCTGCTTGGAGGAATTGTAACAAAGTATGTTTTCAATAAATGATGGGAAAGAATGCAACCTCCTTAACTGCTTCTAAAATGAGAATAGGAACTTGGAGGATAAGTTCCTGCCTGTTGCTAAATTAGTCACTGCTTGGGCAAATGACAGAATCTTTCTTTGTGTTGGTTTAACTGAGTGGAAAATGAATCCAAGAATGCCCACATTCTAATGCATTTATTAGTTATGATTACTCTGGTAGCAAAGAGGCTCTAGAATTACTCTATCAAATGGCCTTAAGCAAGGGGAAGTTACAGTGTCAAAGGAAAGCAGTTCCCTGCATCCTCGGTTTGGTTTTTTTCTGCACGAAACTCCATTGCCTCTTGTGACACACTGCTCTCGTCATGCAGATGGCTGTACGAGTGTTACTGTGGTGAACGTGCCTAAAGAAACTTCAAGTCAGACGTGTATAATTAGACCTCAGCTTAGGCTCATAGCTGTTCAGTGTGAAATATTATGCAGTTATTTTGCAATCACTACTGTTGAAATTAAAATCCAAACTGCAAAAAAATTGTATGAGTATATACACAAATGAGCCTCTTATCATAGTGAGAGTGGATAACAAATTAAAATGATTGGTGTATATTCTTAGCACAACAAGATTAATATGGACATCAGCAGAGCTACTTCGGTGTTAATCGCTAGATATAATTCATGAAAAAAAATCGAGAACATTTTGTCAGGAATTTTTCTGCAACCTGGAGCAGCTCAAGAATTCACAGAATACAAATCCTATGATTAGACCTCCAGTTTCAGCTGTGTTAGAGGTTCCTCTTAAAATAACCAGAATTTGTATAGCTTCAGGGCTGGATGTTGCCTCTCATCCTCACGCTCACCAATGTAGTAGGGTCCTCTAAGTGGAGAACAGAAAGATAAAGGGTGCTTAACCCCCTGCTGGTCTGATCAAACACCATTCCCTGCTAACACAGGAAGAAACATTCATCAAAGGGATATCACTTGAGTATGATCCTACAAAAACATGCACACATGCTTAACTTCACATTAATGGGACTATTTAGGTGCATGAAGTTAAGCATGTGTTTTAAATCTTTGCTGGATTGTAGTCTATATTTTCCTTTCCACTAACCTGAGCCTTTACGCGGGCTAGTTACCTTACTGGTCTGAAATGCCAAAAATTCCCTCTGCCTATGAAGAAGATTTTATATGTCTGAATTCAGTTTTAGATCATCCCTAGTTACCATAGGATTTTAATCTTACTGTGTCTGTGGTTTCTATTTGTTTAGGGTTAGTAGCACATTTTTACAAATTTCAAATAACTTGTATAGACTTGCTACTTTTTCAGAGCAATTATATATATAATTGCACTTCAAATAAAAACCCCAAATAATTATTCTTTTATATTAAAAATACTATTAATAATGATACAGGCTTCTAACTTTTCTACTAGTTTTTAGTCTTAAATGAGGCTTTAATTTTCTCTCATCACTGATATAAAATAACTAAGGGAATTATCTGTTTTAATGATTTCTCTTTATTATTTTGGGAGTGAGCAAATATGTGCTGTGGTTGGAAGATTTCCTATTCGGTGTTCAACTTAGTAAAAAGAATGTAGAGAAATGCTGAACCAGAGCAAAATATTTAGGCTCTGGAACGTAGTGAGCTTTTAAGCAATTACAGTGTTGAATCCTGGAGCTAAATTTAAATACACTCTGCAGTCAGTACTGGTCACAAAAGTTTTGTTTTGCTGGTTGAACCACATATATCAGGAAGCTGAGCTGTTACACTTCTTACAGACTTCATACTACTGTCACTACATATTTTACTGCTGTTCTTTTCTTTGTAAAATTCAAGTGTGTAATTTGCATCGCTACTCTGAAAGTAAATTGTTATTGAGTCTTGACACCTGCAGCACTGGTATTCATTTCAAGCTGTAAAACACTACTTTGAAATAAATATTGGGAAACTCATTAAATGTTGTCAGCTGTGTCATCTGTGTTAGCATAAAATAATATAGCTAAGAAATTCTGGATTCTATTTTCTACTAAAAAAATTAGCGAAACTCTTTGTGAATTCTTTTCTGTACTTTAAAATTATTTTCTAGAGTTAAGTCCCCTGATTTTTATCATTTCTACACACACACAGTTTTTTCCATGTGTTTGTTTGAGAAGCATGTACAGTTTCTGGTTTTATACTTAGAAAATTCAATATCCAATTAAGGGATTAAGTGGGCCAAGTCAGACAAGAACTCTGAAAGTGAAGTTCCCCTAGCCTCTGCTATTTCCAAGCGGAGACAAAACCTAAATTTAAATGAACTTAAAGGCCGCGTAGTGCTTAAACCCAGTAGATTCTGACCCTGACTAGTTCTGGATAACTCCCAGTTGTTTCAGATGAATGGAGTGTAATATACTGGGAAATAATTTTTTGTTATATTAGGAATTTCGTTAATGTGTATGGTCATTTCTGCTTTACTTTTTACTATCAGGAATACTCCCTGCCTCATGAAGCATATTTATCTGCTCCATGTTTATGTATACTGTGTATAACCAACTTTAGTGGATCTCGACCAAGAAGAGTCATAATCAACCCCTTCAAAAGTAATGTATTAAGACAAGGATGGTTGTAATCACACATGTTGAGCAGATATTTTCAGCTAGAAAGTGTATACGATTTCGTATTAATTTCTTGCTGTGTTGATAGGCTTATTTTTCAGAAGATGAAAGGGAGAATGTGAGAGGGAAAAAAAATGTCCCAGTCATTACCTTGACTAACCCTTCATACTTGTGGTCCCACAAACCTAAGTCCCCAATCTGGATCAAAAAAGATTCCAATTTTTTCCTCAAAGGGAAGAAAATGCTACATAATGCTACTTCTGTCATGCCTGACAGATAATTTGTGATCATCCCACATTTTTCTTGAACTTTCACCAACTCCAGTCCTAGTGAGTTCAAACTTCTTGTCTTAGTCTTCTGATCTTCCATGCAAATTCCCACTCTCCTCCATGCTCCTGAGTGCATGGAGTTGTCTCCTATCACCTCCCATTTCATTGGGAAGGTCAATCTTGAGCCTGTGCCCGATGGTTTAAGTGTCTGTCTTGTTACTCCTCTCATTTGTTGAACTGACTTCTTAAGTTGTTATTTACTAATGACTCCCTCAAATCCTCTCTCAGGATCTTCTTATTTGAGGGCTTCTGAAAGACAGGAACCAGTGTGTTAGTGTTGGCCAAAAAACCCCTTTAGATGACTGCTGGCTCAAGGCAGACCATGGTACAAGCATCCCTCACAATTGTCTCTCTTATCTGTGAGCTCTTGTTTGTCATCATGGGTTATAAGCACATAAGAGAAAAGGCAGTTTAAGGCTTGCTTGTAATCCTTCACTTACTGAAACCCTAATCCTGATTTTAGCTGCAGAAGCTGACTTTGTTGAAATAGTAAACTGACTACCCTAAATGAATTGCTGAATTGCAGGTTAATAGGCACTGTTAGTGCTGTTAGTAGGCGATTTTCAGCCAGAGATACATTATTAATGTGACCTCTCTGAGGGCCCTGTCCTGGGCCATGCAGCAGATGTGTTGTGGTGGCTGAGAGGGAGAAACCCTGAAAGCAATTACACAGTATAGTTTGTCCTGCAAATCATCGGGGAATCCTTCAAATAGTACTAGAGAGCATTGTTGTAATGAAACCTGTGAATCTCTGTACAAGACTAGAAATGGAAACTAGCTGCTCAGAGAGAAGCATATGGCTGAATTTATGTTGGGAGGACAGAAAAGAGCTGCAGATAACAGCCCAGGGGCACAGACCTTTCATGCTCAGAATCATGGCCTCAAGCAGAGGTGTTAAATCAGTGTTTCCAGACTGAAAAATTTTACATCACCACTGAGAGAAATTCAGGCTTCCTGATGGAGCCATCTGATGGAAGATTTGAGCAGGGGTTGGATTATGATCATATAAATTAGACCAGATTTTCTGAAGAGGAAATAATGCAGCCATATACATTTACTGAGCTGGGTTTTTTAAGTGAAATGTCATGATAAAGTATATAGACACTCTGCAAGTTCCTTTGAGGTATAATTTATAGCTACTAGACACACTAAGGAAGGCAATTGTATATTGAAAGCTGTGTACTTCATAGCCAATGACTAAGCATTAACCAGATAGCCAAATAAGAATTTTGCTACTTTTGGTAAAGAAATGTGCTTGCAATTTTACATGTACAGCTAACTTCTGGCACAAAATGATAGCCGCTGAACTTGAGCCTCTTGAAGCACTGCATTTTCTTGGATCTTCCCAATAAAACTACTGCCATTTATGTGTCCAAATCAGTTTAATCTAGGCATAAATCCATGGGGAAAAAAAAACCTGTACTTTTGCATTTTCAGTCATAAATCAAATAGATTTTCAGTTTTTTACTTTAATGTTTTACATGTAGAGTGGTATGAACCTCCGTGTTGTAGCTTTTCTGTGTATTTTGCAGATTACACCTGGCAGTCTGACAGAAAGCTGTCGAAGTAAATGACAAGAATTAATTACCATTTAGTAGAGAAAAAAAATTAGACAGGAATGTGGAACTCATAGGAGCTCCACAGAGTAGTATACTACTTTATATTTCTCTACGTTATGGTTCATTAGGTGTGTAAATAAATCTTTTCAATACACTTTGGCAGTGTGGAAGTAAATTGTCATTTTAAATTAAAATCCATTAGTGAGATAATATACACCTTGATATCAGAAATACACTCATTCTTGTATTGGTGCCATGTTATTGAATTAACTGTCAGTGTTCTCCAGTCACATGAACTAGATAACAATCAAAAAAGATGTGAAATGATTCTATTCATTTTGAATTTGAACTTTGTTATACCTCTTCCCACTGCTGCATACCCAAGGGAAAAGAATTCCTTTATTAAGACTGAAGCCTAAAATTCCACTGCCTCAGCTCTTGAGAGAATTGTAGAAAATGAAGAATCCTGCCTACAAGAGAGGCTGAAAAAGGGGAAAATAGCCAGTTTACAGGCCTTGGGGGATTAATAAGTCTTCCCATATTCCTTGGAATCCCATTGAACTAAAGTTACAGTGAGGCCATGGAGACAAAGGTCTTGTGTCTTTTTCTCTCCTGATCAAAGTGGAAAATGTATTTTTCCCCACTTATTTTATCTCTCAATCCCTATGCCACCTTTTTTTTTATAGATTGGAAATTCAAAACTTCAGTTTAGCAAGTTAATTTACTGAATAAAAATTAATTATAAAGGTTTTTACACTGTTATGGTTAGGACATCCTACATATTGAAAGTAAAAATCTCAGTGTTAATGTGGGAGAATTTGCAAAATATTTCTGTAATCTGAAAGTACACTGTTTATGTCCATGTTGGAAAGATCAAAACAAGCTGTCAATCTGAAAAAGGTAGAATGAGAGAATTAAAGAATTAGCATGTTCTCATCTGAGAATTGCCATGATAATACTCCTGCACTGTGCTTATTTGAAAAGAATTCATCCACTGAATGCAGCAGAAGGGTTGACCAAACTTTTTTAAACCTACGTGTAAGGACAGAAAAGAGGGGAAGGTCAGTGGAGAGTGTTTATTCAGGGAAAAAAAACCTGCACACTTTTGGATAAAAGGAGCTACTTTCAAAAATATTTTTAAGGCTAGACACGATTAGGAGACAAATATGAAAGGGTGGGGAGCTGTGGAACAGGCCAGCAAAGGAAACAAGAAAATAAAAAAGTGTCAAAATGTTCCAAAATGTAATATTTACAGTTCAACAGGAAATTAGAAATAAATTCACAGTGCTTGTGAGTAAAGTTGAAAGGAGAAAGTGTACAGAACTGAAGGGCAAGCTAAGGTAATCCTTTCCACAAGCAGCAGAATGCAAAGGGTGGTAAAGAAGGTCTGTTTCAGAATGTAAACCTGCGATGTGTGTAGCTGTGTGCCTATTTTACTTTGGCAATATAGCAGGTAAATGGATAAGTTGGGATATTTTACCTCTAGAAATGGTGTCTTCTTTGAAAATGCCAGTCTCTGTATTAGAACAGCTTAATAGTGCATTTGGAATGTGTTGCAGCCTTGTATTGGGTCCTATGAACTGAGAACAGAATGCAGATGTGAAAGAACATCATAGCAGTAAGTTTCATAGAACACTTACATGTAATAATACCTCATACTCTCTTTGTCAACTACGTGTCACTAATGGGTCAGAATGGGGGTTTGCCATCACTCTCATCTACCTGTGCTTGACTTGCACAGATAGAACTGACTAAACAAGGGACAAAAACGGAGAATGGACTTGTGCAAAAACTTTTGTGGTAAGAAAAGCAGGGAAGGGAGCAGAGAATGTAACACTTGTTCTGTAGCAAAGAAATATGGGTCAACTTTCACTTGTGAATTTGGTCATTCTATCAGGTCTCTTTGTGTGCTTTGCATACTAATACTGGTTTGACAATACTGGAAGGCTCAATCTTTTATTCTAGTAAAATATCACTTTCACAGAAGTCGTGTATTCATTTTATTTGTGGAAATTAATGTGTTACCTTATAGAAAGATGAGAAATTTCATATGTGTCAATGCCAAAAGACATAATGGCGGATGTGGTTTCAGGACAAAAAGGGAAAAAATGACATAGACTTCTCTGAGGGGTTGTTGAGTATGGTTTGTTGTAGTGGCATTTAATTTAAGGCATTGAAGTTTATTTTGGAGCTGTCCCCAAGTGACTTATATAAGTCTGTCTGTCATCTCCCATTAGCATGTGCTAGTTGCAAAAGGATGTGGGAAAAAACAGTGGACTAAATATTAAATGAAGCTTGGATCTAAAATAAAGGAAATGCTTCCAACTACCAGAGGTTCCTTCCACAAAAAAATCAAAACCCGTCTTTCCCAGTCCCAAAATATCTCTTTTAACCATTACCTTATCTCATCTTAATTTTTTTAAATATCAGTTAGTGCATACAAGGTTAATGGCACTTCTTTATAGATAGCCCTTTCTGTCAGTAACTGTTTCATGTTGTCATCAGTGTGAAGTTATTTGAATGTTGCAGCCTAATATGTATTCCCTAACATTGTCAGGACACTCTTGACACATTTTTGTATCCAAGACTAAGAGCAAATTCCAGTACAGATTTAGGAACAAAATCTTCTCAGATTTGCTTAATTATAAACTTTTCAGGGAAAATGCTATGTGTCTTTTCAGAAATTTTAACCCTACTGTTAACTATTTCTGTTTGAAATCTGTATTTTTAGCAATATATTCTACCAATTCAATTTTCAGTCATATTAAAAAAATAAGGAGACTAGATGGTGCTAAATGTATTATTTCTACTCACAGTTATAGTAAAAATCATCCATCAAGTCACTAACATCTTCTTCCGTTTTAGTTGAAGTGTGGTGAACCATTTGTTAAAGTGCCAAGGAACATTTAAAAAATCAAAGGTAAAGACAAGAAGGTCATTCGTGGCTGTTTACTCCCCACTGAATTGAATACGAAAGAATGTTATTTGTCATCAAATTCCTCTTTTGTCCATTTTTTAAAAGAGATAAATGGAGAAAATAAGAGGACTCAGACATTAATTTAGAAATGGCATTAATATCTATGTGTTCATGTATGTATAAACAAAAATAAAATACACATATATTTATTGAACACATAAAGTAATACACATGCACAAGCATTCTATATATAAATGTAGTTTGGAATATAATATACAATGCATGGTAGGACACACATTAAAAATGAATTAGTATTTGTCTTCATAATAATAAGCTAGATCATCATTCATCCTTTTTCTTGCCTCTAGACTTTCTTCTGAAATATTTTGGGTGTGGTTTTGCCTATCAAAAATACAGTAACAGAGGTGGGATCACAACTTGCTAGCACTCAGTCATTGATGTTTCTTGATGTTTTGTTTGTTTATTGTTTGGCACTAAAGTGTTTTTTTCACCAATATTATGACTGAGAAAGCCAAATCCTTGAAAAATATTCACTTATCTTTAAATATTTGTTCAGTGTTTTGCAAAAGAAACATCTGGATCCCTTTTCTTAAAAAATGAAAAAAAAAAAAAAAATTGCTTGAAGTGAGCCTGAAATCACCAGCTGTTCTGTCCTATTTTTGTCCTCCAGGTAAACTAATATTGAGTAATTTATGTGCAAGTTTGGCTGTGCTATTTTGTCTCATGTTCAGGGTTTTTCTTCTTACTGCTACTGTCTAATTTGTAATTTGCTAGACATCACTCCTTTCTTAATGAATACCCACCAAGTGCTTAGTCTACCATCCAACACCATTATTTTTATTGTTATGGATATATTCTTGTATTGAGCTGTTCAAGCAGGAATATTCTTAAATTGCAAAATTTAATTGCATTTTTGATTTGACTTTTTTGATTCATACTTCTAGGTTCTAAATTCACTTCTTAGTCCTGCAGCACTGCTGTGTGCTGTAGCCATCAGCTGCAGTACATTCAACAAACACAGGATAATTAATAAATTTAGACAGGAATTAATTTCAACCTTTATATATTAGGTTGGCTTCTTAAGAGCACCCTAGTAAAAAGAGTATTGAAATACTGAGAACCTCTAAATATACCCTTAGTCGTCTTTAAGCCATCTGGTGACAGGTGCATAGAAGTATAGACTGAACCACATGCTTGGGTTTAGTGATGGGACATAAAAACTAACAGAACTGAGAATGGTTCAGCCAGGAATGGTAACACATAATAGCATACTTTTCTGCTGGGGAATGCTCTTTACACTTCACAGATGCAAAATGTGAATAGTATTTCAAATAAAAAACAAAAAAAGAAGAAGCCCTGAAGTCATACTTGGTGCATTGTAATTGATAGTATTTTTAAAATAATTGATTACTCTCCCCTACTCCCCAGTCAAATTCTCAAACTGTTCAGTTTAAAAAATCCCTTTACAAACCTATTGAGTTATAGGGAATCCACAGCTGAGGAACATGTGTTAGCTCAGTGTAGTAATGAGAAATATCTAGTTATGCAGTTTGTGCATGTTTTCAATAGTAGGTTTCATAATGGACCTCTGCTTCACTGATGCAACTCATAGTGCACTGTTTTCATGGGAACACAATGGAAGAATTGCTAGACTGCTTACCATCAACTGAAGCTAATATGGCATGCAAAACAAAACGAAACGAAACAAATAGTTGATGACAAAATTTGGATTTGGCCTCGAACTTCTCATGAGAATCATGTTGTAAAAACAAGAAGTTCACAAATGCTTAAGGAGGTTTTTGTATAGAAACTGTGACTTTGACAGTTTAAGATGTGATGTTAAATCTCATTTGAATTCTTCTGCGCAGTATCTGATAATTATTTTTATACCAGCACACAACTAAGAAAGATCTGTGAGCCAGGATTTAGAGGACTGCAGGGGTTCTTTTTATTTGAACTCTAAATATCAGCTTTCCATGAAACTTGGCTGTTTTGATTTTATAGGTTTGTGGTCAAGAATGGCATGGTTAATTACTAGTAGATATGTGCTGGTAGTACACTAACTTGTATTCTGTGAAAAGTGCTGGTTTTCAATCAGTGATCACACTTAAAAAGAAACTGGAAATTACTGATTCAGAAAAAAAAGTGCCTGATTTCTTTAAGAAATTATTGTCTAATTGTCATAGTAACACAGCTCAACTTGCAAGCATGGACAGATTTAGCTATTGTACATTCTCACACTTGTACACTATTGTACTTTCATCCCATCACTGATTTTGGGTAAGGACTGTATGAGACTTGTACCTGAAAAGCTTTTCAAAGAATAGTGAGAAATAGTAAATAACTGAGAAAAACAAAAAATTTACTACTTCCTTTTTCATGTACATCCAAACAGCCTACTTTTCAGACAGAAATGTGAATTTTCACAAACTAGCATTTTACAGTAAATTTTATGATAGGTATACAGGTGAATATAGATATTAAAAGTACTTCAGCTTTCAAATGCCTATGTTACATATAAGAAGCTTTCATTATGGAGTAAGAAGCTGTGACATTGTTATTGGAAGGGTCTTTTAGATTATGAAGGCCTTTTCCTAAAGTCAACAATGACAGTCATGTAAAAGAAACTTTTATGAGTTTGCACATACTTAAGTGTAGATATAGATACTGTAGGAGTGTTGTCAAGCTGCAAATGGTTTAGGAAATAGTGACAGTAATGGTTCCGTGACTGTGTTCCAAAATCTTTGTGGCTGATTGTCTTGAGATATTTTCCATAACCCTTAGAGAGCTCAGAGTAAGGGAAGGTGAGGTAAGACAAGAAATTCTGCTGGTTTCCAGGGCCCTGCTGCTCCAGGGCTAGACAGTTTAGGCTGTTTAGTAGTTTTATCACAGGGGGACTTGGCAGTTTCAGCCTTGGCTGTCTTCCTTGGCTAAAATGCACTAGGGCCACCACTGTGCACAGCAGATGAAAGGTAAGTTGAGGGATATGCAAGGAACTTTGGGATTACCCTCTAGCCTTGCACTGTCGTCTGCATTAATCAAGAAATGGGTTGCTATTTTAGTCAGCTGCACTCTTTAAGGATTCAAGGACACCTGAAATTCATTGCAAACAGTAAGCCAAATAAGACACATTATAAAAATAATGGGGTTTTTTTGGCTCTTCATTACTTACTTGCCTTTTAGTAAGAGCCCCTACAGACCAAAAACCGTCAGCTAAATGTTGCTGCTGTTTAAAATTCTATTGCCTGGTAATCAACTTTTTTTTTTTTCTGAAAAGTATTAAAAACTAAGAAAAACCTTCAGGTACATAAAGCACAACAATTTGCAAGGCTTGTTGTCTCAGTGGAATGGTATGATAACATGGCATAGTCAGTGCTATGTTGCTTTGGTGCCTAAGCTAATACGCTTAAGTTTTCTCAGTCTGATCATGTCCTTTACCCTTGTGGACAAGTTCTCTATTTATTGACAACTTTTTACAAACTTCAAGAAGCATTTTCTTCAGGAAAATAGTAATTTTAAAACCCTTCACATATTCCATAGTTATTCCAGTAGAAATCCAACTTTTAATAAAACCTTTGATCAGATATTTGAAAAGGTCACTGCTCAGTGAACAAGGTGCACAGTCCTTTTGTGAGCAATGATATTTCACCAGTGAAAGCATTTGTGTCTTCTTTACCCTTATTCAAAACACAGAAATTCAACTCCCTCGTTTTCCCTCCCACTTGAAATTCTCTCCAGCTCCTGAGTGTAGTAAACAGTGTCCTTCTCTTGTCCTCTGCCCAGTTCTTTCCTTAATATACCAACAGTGCTATCTAGATACTGAGGAGATGGATCAGTTTAACCCTTGGTGTAAATAATACTGAGATGAATATGATGGAGAGCCACAGGTTCATAGAAACAGGATAAGTGAGATGATGGGTTGTGCTCTGAAGGGCACAGAATACCACACAAAACTGACAGAATTAGTGACAATGGACACTGAACTGCAGTGCTGAAAGAATCACACATAAAAAGGCTCTAATCCTTCTCCCTTCCCAAGGCAGGGTCAGTAACACTTCCTAATAGCCCTTCTGGCAGATGGATTTCTAACCTATTCTGAAGACTTTGAACCATGGTTATTCCCCAGGCAATATATTTCAGTATTTAATTGTTCTTGCAATTAAAAAAATTACTAAGCCTGAATTGTGCTTGCTATCTCTTGTCCTGTCTAATGTGGGTATATTTTTATTCAGTTTGTTTTTCATGCAATTATGTTAGTTTTTATGCTTTACGCATGTATTTGTGAGGGTGTTTTTATACATATATCTCTGTTTATAAATAGTTTATTTGCCCTTTTGTTACAGCATGTTTCAAATACTTACTATGCATTCCATCTTGTCTTTGGAATCAGGAAAAATTCAAGATTTAGGGCAACTTACTACTCTTTCTTCATAATGATGGTTTTGTTTGTTTTCTGTGTTGGTGTAATGGGGTCCTTTTTAGGATTTACCTCTTTTGTATTGTGGGTTTTTTAAGGTATTATGAACACTCCTTAATTCCTTTTCACCTTAGGTGAGTTTTCCATAGAAATTTACAAACAATTGTGTAAGTTCATTGAAGATTTCATTGCTGAAGTGAAATTCATTGGTTTCATTTCTTTCTTAGTCCTTCTTCCTATCCTAACCCTTCCAATGTCTGAAGGTAATATTTCATGGTCACTGTGACCTCTGTTGTCAAATCATGTTTTGATATTCTTGTTGTGTTACTCCTGAAAGTAAGAATCAAATACAGAGGGTCATTCCTTCTTACTGTTTTTATACTTTCTGTCTCAAGAAATCATATTGTAGTTAAAAAGTTTAAAGGACAAGCTAGCTAGCACTTAATTCTTTTTCCCGAACAAAATGTCATCATAGTTATATTTTTGCATTATTACCACGATTCATATTATGGATTTTGCCAGTTGCTCACAGAAAACCTCACACTCAATAAAATAAATTATTAAACAGCTGAGATGTTGAATATAATCTTCAATAATATTAGCTTGGACTTGTCATGTCTTGTCAAGTAAAATTGACTCAAAATGGAAATGTAGACTTTTATGAAGATTTGGTATCACAGTGGATATTTTTCTAGTCTCCTTGAGAAGAGGCAGTAGATTTTCATATGTTCCAAACATTTGCAGGTAATTTTTTTTATTATTATTTTTAGCATTATCTATAAGTTAAATATATAGAGTAGCCTAAATCAAATATTATTTAAAGCAGCTCTCTTAACATATGATTTTGAACTTAATCATGAATGACATGCTATAAGCAGTAAGAACTAAATCACATGAAAATCAATTAGTTGGCATTATCAAGAAGTCTGTAAAAATAATTACTAAAGCAAAAGTCTTAAGGATTTTGAAGCATTGCACTACGTGGAAGACAAGCAGCAGGCAGAAGAAATTCTATAAACCAGGAATTTTGCCAAACCTTCTCAGGCTGAAGTCCAAATGAAATTTTTTTAACTCAGCCAGATTTTCCATACTGAACCAAGGAAATTGCAGCCCTGCAGAGTCCTAGGAGCCCTTGCCTACACTTCATTGCAAGTGAATGTCTGTCTTCTCTTTTAATAGTGTCTGTATTAGATACCAACAAAAATGTATGTTAACAGGCTGACAGAAAATAAGATGTGAAAATACTGGAAATGGTGCTTGCATAACACAATTTATGATGTGATGTGCATAATGTACAAACTGAGGTTCTGGTGCTGCAAGAGTTTCCATACGTTATTAACATTATGTACGTGAGTAATTCCTGGAGGATTAGATTCTAAGTCTCACTCAAGTCACTATTATTTGAACATGTTTATGATTGCATGTCTTAACTTGCTTATCAGAAGGAATGAAAGCACAGTGACTTTCAAAGATCTGAAACAAACACATTGCTGTCTGTTTATTATAATGTTCTTGTAGTCATTTGTTTTCATAATGCCACAACGTTTTCCTTCATTTGACAGTCTCATCTCAGCACACTTACACATTTGAGTCCATGATTTAGACTTGGTTGTCACTGGTATGCTTTAACCATTATGCTGAAAAACCAGCATAGTTCCTAACCCAAAATTTAATCATTCTTTTAGTTAGCAGACCTAAAGTTGTCTCATAAAGCCATCAAAATAAGTTAGGTAATTAGAGTTCTTAGGTCTAGGTAAGAAATGGAAAATCATGCAGGAGCAGAAAGAGAAAAAAGAAAATGGAAAGTCTATATGCAGCATCACCTTAGTAAGTAGAACATGATGGCTGAAAGGTGCTGAGATGATAAATGGGCAAAGAATAGCCTGTTCTGCCATGGCTGCTGGGGCAGAGGTCATTCACACCCTAATGACTTGGACAGTGCTATCCCACTGTAATGGGGGAAAGCAAAAGAATGAAAACCATCGCTAATGTGGTTGTAACCACCCTGTAAGAAAAGGGAACCTAACCTTTGTTAGGGAACCTAAAGAAAATAACCACAGCTTTGATCACTTACTGCAACTGATTTTTTTTTTAAGCTTTTAATGTTTATTTATGTAGCATTACGGACTAAAAAAGAAATTATTTAAATGAAAAACAAACCTGATCCACCAAACATGAGCCATAGCTGCTCCCTGTTGCAGATGCTTCTGAAATAATTACCCTGAGAAAGAACAGAGATAGATTTTACTATGACATGTTACTGATGAGTGATGACTTACTTAAGTGTAGAGGATGATTTGCAGTTTTGACTATAGAAAGGGTACACTGGAAGTATTCATGTGCCCAAAATAACTGCTAATAAACACGATTTAAATGAAAATTTTCTTACCTGAGGGTAAGAAGGGAGGAGGATGGGGCCCCTTGTGGGTGCATGAGTCTGTATGTGTGTTCTTTTGAGGGTTAGAGCTGTACCAAATGACGAATAGCATAAAAAACCATTTTTGTCAGAATAGTGTAGTTTGCTGTCCGCATGTTCTTGGTACAAAACTGATTTCAAATACTTAAATTTTGGAGAATTCTTACCCAGAATTACATTCCAACAGGTGTTGAGGATAAGGTAAAATAATTTAATTGCTACTCTTTCAAGTAGGGGCAGTACAACTGTCATAGAGCACAGCAGAGCATCACGAAGCAGGAGATCTGTAAGATTCCTGCTGGGCATGCCTGTGATGTGAGGAAGTCCTTTGGAGGGTGGAACCTGCTCTTGCGTCTCTTACCTATAACTACTGAAACAAAACTCAAGAGAAATTTTAAAGCAACGGTCTTTCAAGGTGAGGGAGTACTGTTGTCCCATAACATCTGCCAGGTTGCAAACGTAAAGCCAGTAGTCCTGTCCTGGTGTGATGCTGATGTGCATGGACCCATCTGGCTCCTGGTGGTAACTCTGAGTATTAGATCGAGGCTTTTCTGCATTAAGAAGTTGCAGCCACTGATCTAAGCCCGGTTCAAATCATGGTATGATTTTTTGTACAGTTTGAAGTAAGTATCTTTAAAGCACGATATCAAGGCAGCATAGCTTTGGCAAATACAGCTTATTCGTGGATAAGACAGCAGCCTCTTGCCCTCTCGCTCTCTCTGACTTTTTTTCTTTTTTTTAATTGTAAGAGTGGGTTGGCTGGTTTGTTGGTTTTGGTTTTGGTTTTTTTTTTCCATTCTCTCAATTACTGTATTATATTGCAATGACTTGTTAATGAATAAATCCATGGGCACACTGACACAATCTACCTAGCCGTCTTCAACTTGTGAACATTTGAGTGCTAAGTCACAGGCACTCCTTTAGTAGAAAGGAGTAATTGAATCAATACAAACACTCATTGCCTAAACAAGTATATGTGTTTGACTGTTTTCACCAAAAAAGGCAGTTTTTCCATTTTCTCTTTTCTGGAGATCTTTTTTTGGTGGTCCTCTGTTAATTGCTGGAGGGTCAGAAGCACTGCCCAGCAGCAGAGGCTGTACTCTTCCCTTGCACAAGCTGTGATAGGTCAATGTGAACAGTACCCTTCCAGCAGCTCTGCCAGGTCTCATTCAGGGCAAACACTGTTAGTTTGTGGAATTGTATTTCTAGCTGAATTCCTTGGAAATACTTAAAACACACCTTTGCAAGACATTGGGAAATAGAGTCTGAAGATCTTGTTAATCTCATTACCAATAATTTCATAATGTTTGGGATAATTTCACAGATTGGAAGGAATAAGGGCTCAGAAGTATCTGTGGCTGTGAAGAGCAAGAGGGGCAGATGCTCTGCTAGACCTTCCAGTTCTGCTGCTGACTTGGTGGCAGGCTACAGGAAACCTGTGTGTGTGTGCATGGTCTCACCCTTAGGTATGAATGTTTTGGTGAGGCTCGAGTCCATTTTAACAGGCCCTTTGTCCATGTTACAGGCAAGTCCAATCCTGTGTGAAAAACAGCTTCAGAGTCACTCTTGTTTGTCGCTGTGAACCCTAGCAGGAACTGCATCTGTGCTGTCTGTGGGCAGCTCTGAGGCTCCTTGTCAAACCCACCCACCCTGCAGGCAGTGAGCCTTTCAGAAGGCTGTAAGTGAAGATATAAAACATGCCCTGTGGGCTGGGGTATGCACCACAGACATTTTAGGCTTCAAGCAGTGCAACCACTGAAATAACAGTTTTATTAACATATTAGCTATTACTGAATGAATACAATTTTTAGAATTTGGACTATTTAGCTGATGTATTGAGTAAGAGCTCTTGCCTCTAGCAATAGGCATTGTGCATAATCTTCTTTCAGATAAATCTTTCCCTTAATTTTGTGAATTGGAAATCACTGGAGGCTGGGAGGATGTTCTGGAATGATATCACTGCATCCTTGCCCTGTACTAGCATTTTTTCTTAGGTATTCACTTTTGGCCACTGTTGTAAAGCGGATACTGAGATAAACAACCTTTTTTATTTTACTAAGTATTTCCTTCATAGTAATATTGATAAATGAACAGAACAAAAAGAAACATGGCTGGTTTTTTCAGGTAAATTCATTCCAAAGATGCAAATATTTTTATATCATTTTACATGCATTGCATGTTCAGTGTAGTCTATTTCATTCAGTCTATACAAATGCATCAGGCAGTGCTACTACATAAGGATAATCCCCCAAAGAAAATCACTTTGAAGTGCTTTTCTTCCTTTTTTTCCAAGCTCTATGCTATATTTTTCAAAGACTCTCAAATTTATTCTGAACTTGTCTCCCTTCTGAAAAGAAATTCCAAATTCCCTTATTCCTAGTGTCTAAAGGTATGTTTGAATAAAAAAAAAAATAAATAGAGTCATCCATTTAAAACTTTATTAGACAGCCACACATTACTGTTTTGAGATTTCGGTTTTACTGCCAATTAATTATTATGACAGTCTGCTTTGAGTTATCCACAGCAACTTATCTAAGCTGTAGATGCACATCCTAGATAAATACAGAGATGTTGAGCTTGATGACTGCAACGTGGATTATTATCTCAGTCTTGGCATTTGACAAACATGATTATATTTTTTCTACAAAGTTTTTGTCCAAGAGCAGGCTACCAGTTTTTGCTCAGGAAAGAGTATAAACCACTGAGACATGGATTGCACAATGAATCACACTCATGACCATCTGAAATCTCCTTGCCCATGTCCCCAGTCAGTGGAGCTGGGGGTCCCACGGCTGCCTGTAAGATTCCTTAATGCTGCTAATTCCAGGAACACTTGTCATTTGGACTGTTACCCTATTCTTTCACAAAGAGACAGCTCACATCTCAATTTGTGCCTATGCTTACAAACCTGTCTCTTCCCTACGTGTTGTGTTTGGTGAATCACAGTCTCAAAGTACCATGCTCTGTGCAGGGAGCTGATCAAACAAAGAGAATTTTTTTTTTTCTGGCTGAGGACAGACCAGGTTTCACCTGGACTGAGCATGCCTCTGTCTTCTGCTCCTCTGCATTTCTCTATTCCAGATAGTAACCCAGCATTATCATATATACCAGCAAGGTGACATTGTTTGTGTTACTCTTCAGTTAGACAATTGGAGTGCTCTCCCAGAGATGAGAAGAATTTGTAATGTGAAGAGGAGACATAAATACATAAACAGAGGGATCAGGACAGAATGAAGTGATGATACATGCTTAGGCATATTATTCAAAGTCATTTATGGTATAGAATTGAAGCTGTAATAATAATTTCCCTTCAGAACTTTTTCTAAAAAGTATTATTATTGCAGAGTGGAACACAGGATGTACAAGATTTTGTGGTTCAGGACTAGAGGACAGACCACAGAGACACTTGATCTACAGTCTTTTTTCTCAAATAGAGGAGATTTGTGGGTTCCAGACTTCAAATGGAGCCCATAAACATGAAAGAGTTTTTCCCTACACTTCAGCGGAGGAAGGGTTTTTCTCATGGCATGCTTTTTGTGATGTTTTGATATGGTAGGGAATTTCAGTGGTTGCTGTGTGTGATTTCTGTGCATGTGTCATTTCCTCAAGCTTAATGGCTTTCTTTAATGGCATGCATAATTCCTTCACTTTTTTATAAGTGTCCTCATGTTAAGAAGACATTTTCAGTTTGACCTATGTAAGAAACCATCATATTGAAGTACAAACTGAACTTTATGCTGAAGGTCTGTTCTGGGACCTATGGTTTTCTATACACTTTTGTATAAATTTGAGTGTATAAATTCCAGGTTTTAGATTTTTCAATTTACTGTTGAAAGTTTCTAGTTTTCAAGTTCCTATTGTAGTATTCAAGTTACTGTTTTTCATACTGATGGCAGTAGAAAATTTTGTAATATATAGAATTGTGAATGAAAATCACTCTTTATTCAGATCCTAAACTGTATGGAACAGCACTTATGTACTACTGCTTGTTCATACAACATAAAATTACTATGAATGGGCTTAATAGTAGCCTGCCTTACATTTATTTTGTTGATAAATATGCCTTGAAAGTGATACATTTTGTTTAAATGGTGCAGGGTAATGTCAGACACACAGACATTTCAATGGATTTATTATTTATTTATTTATGCTTACATTAACTAATAAATGAGACAACATCATCATATAAGTAGTTTTCCAGAAAGCCAATTCTAAAGTAAGAGGAACCATGTTGTTTATCATTCTGAATGATAACAAATGGAACCTTCACTTTATTGTAACAAGTTAATACTGTCATGTGCAAACCTCCTTAGAAACCTTGGATAATAAAATAGCTGTCACTTTTGCTTTTGGAATTAGATATGTGGTGATTATATAAAAATGAATATTCTTCTGCTTCTAAATGTGAAAAGCTGACCTTTTAAAAACACTTTAACAACTTTCAGTGTTATCATAAATCTTACCAGTTCTTTAATGTTGCAGTTTTTTGGTTGCATATATTACACTAGTTCTATGAGTCAACTTTTGTTACGGGGAAATTTGGGCCTGGGGCCAGGTAGAGCTTTGGAGAGCTTTTAAGTTCGAGAGCCTGTTTCACAGCTGGAAAGCTCCCCAAAGTGAAGTGATCCCAGAAGAATATGTTTCCCATTACCCAAATCTCTACCAAATCATGCCTTGTAGCTCTAAAATAATTAAGACTTTGGAAGCCCCAAGAGGTCTTTTTTGATCCATGAATGAAGCTACCCTAGGTTCAAATAACTAAAACCTGACTCCTTCTTAACCAATGAAACACAAAACCCCTCCATTTGTCAATGTAACATAAAGAGAATGCTCAAAAATGTCAGAGCCTTTACACTTTAATGGATTCAACCTCAGGACATGTCAAGAGTTTTGACTGCAATTGTTGGAGATCAGGCTGAGGTGTCTGTGCAGGTCCCCAGGGCAGAAGAATTAATGTTCTATAAAATATGATGTAAAAAGACACATTGCTTTATATTGAAGTTTGAATGATGATGAAATTCATAAAATCAGAAGAAACCCTTCAAATCTCTGGCACTGCTATTAGTAATACATTCCTTAGCAGAGTAACACTGATTAATTATAAGAAGTGGGCCACTGCTACTACTGTAAGAATAAGATAGAAAAATCTATTTGTTGGAAAAGGTAGCATACCAAGGTATTATGAAGCCTTTTCCTTATTTTAGATTCGATTAAAATTATACAATGCCTTACTAGAACCTGCTCTGGGATTATGAAAAACAGTGTAGTCTGTAGTCTACCTCCGCTGTCTGACTTCAAAAAGGGGAAAATTTTGCAGGATGCTAACTTCTGAAAATTTACTCCTGTATTCTTGTGCTTGTTTAGTAATTTGTGGATAGAAAAAGAAAGTGGGATATGTGTTGTGAGGGGAGAACTGATGTCACTTGGACATCTGAGAGTTCAAATGTGCTCACAAATCAGCCATCCATTTAAATTTAATAATACTCATTTGTAATTGCTGATGAAATATTAATCCCTCAAGTATGGATACCTACAAAATCTGAGGATTTAAATTATATTCCTTAAACTGAAATTTTTATTTCTGAAACCAGTCTATTGACTAGAATTTCTGATGTCTAACAGGTGGCATTAATTTATTATAATTCCATGTTTTAATACAGCATAAACCCGTAGTAGTTAAATAGTTCATTTAATCAGCAAAGCTGTAAGAAAATTCATCTAATAAAATAGAAAGTATTTACATACCTTCCCCTTAGTGTGTGCATATATATGGTCGAACTACCTACTGGATGATGATACTGAAATAAATGAGGTTTAAAAAACACTGTTAAGTTGGCTAGTGTGCCTCATTTTTGGCCAGATGAAAGTATTCCTTTATTCCATTGTTTAGTGCTTAGTCCCTGTTTTGGAACAAGAGATGCCAGCTGATGAAGATTTTTTGCAAATACAACTGTGTTAATCTCTTGCATTGCCAATGTTTCATCAACTGACAGCAACTCCAGACATTGCTGATTTATAGCTAAACTAATCTGGTAGTTGAAGGATTTACAGCCTCAGGAGAGACTGTTTGAGGCACTTAAGATTGTCATTAAAAATTCTTCCTTACAATAAAAGTACCCAGACTTCAGCTGCTTTAACTAAACAGCTGCTGCATCTTGAAGGGAGCTTGAACCTGCAAGTGCCATCACATTTTATACCTTCCTGAGCAGTACCTAAATCAGCAGACTTTCCCATCCCTGGAAGTGTTCAAGGTCAGGTTGGATGGCACTTGGAGCAACGTGGTCTAGTGGAAGATGTCCCTGTCCCATGGCAGTGGGGTTGGAACTAGACAATCTCTAAAGTCCCTTCCAACCCAAACTATTCCATGATTCTATTATTTTATCTGCTGACTGTCTTATTTTATCTGCTGACTGTCCTTTTTATGTGAAGTTTCATGCTGAAGTAGCATAAAAAGCAATGAAAGCATGGAGTGGAATATAGAGTTTTCAAGTCAGTGGTCTGTAGAATCACACTTGCCTTTTTTGTTTGACATTTCTCTCCGTTCTTAAGTCTTGGGTATAATTTCAACAGAAGTGGAAGAGTGTTTTCGCTTTTTCAGATTTTTGGTATGGCAGTTGGAGAATGCAAAACAATGGATGTGGGTGTGAACTCCCTTGGACTAAGGAGAAAATTGTTGTAATCATCCTGAACATCTTATCTAATTACTTTATAATAAATTAATTTTTGAAGGGGTTCAATGCTGTAAAAGGCTGACACAAATATCAGCATCTGCCTCTCTGCCTACATTTTTAAAAAAGGGAATCTTGTTCAGCTCTTTGAGGCACCGATTTTTTTGGATGTCTAAATTAAGCTTGAAAACCTGACCCTGAAGATAGACTTCTACTGTAAATGATCAGTTAGATCCAGAAGTCTTCAATTGGACTTTAAATTGAAGTGCTTATTCTCTGTGGAGAAAAGGTATTTTTCTGTGAGTGCTGATTGGGGCTCTCTGGTGGTGTCCTAACCCTCTTGGGCATAATTTTAAACATGTTTATTTTCCATGTACATTTTTAAGGCATTTAAGCATCTGTGTAGAGTGAGTGGAATCTGGATTACAATTTTGTAGCAGGTGCCTAAGGTTTAGGCACTGTACTGTGGATCCTGCCCTTGAACTTGTGACCTAGAGATGTAAAATTCTATGTTAAATTTCCTGTCTTTTGAGTCATCTATCTCCATCAAACATATTTTCACTGTTGCTAAAAATGTACTGCATATTGACTGCTGACAGGTTAGGCTCTCTTTGTCCAATCGCTTCACATATTACCAAGATTTGTACATCAGACCTGGCAGTGTTACTCTTTTGTGCTTATATTTCAGGATTAAATTAGAGTGTTCCAGAAGAAATAGCTGCCATTGAATTAGATTTATTGTTGCATTTACTAATTTTTCTACTAGTCACTTTTATAATTGAAGGCCAAATTTTCAGCTGGAGTGAATTCCTTTAATAAATTCCTTTCCTTCCAGAGTTCCCTTAATACATTATCCTTCTTCTTGAATGTGAAAAGAAATGCCTTGATTCGTGCTTTGAGATTGCATGGATTAACTTCGACTTTAGCTTTTCATCTGTTTCATTGATCATATATAACAAAAGACCTACAGGGACAATATGTTTATAAGGACTGGATGTTAAGTGGGCTGTTTCCTGAACTGTAGATAGCAGACATTGTCAGTAAGCAGCCAATTGTATTTTATTTTACTTTAGTGTTGCCACATGGGGAGGCTGACAGTTAAAATCTCTCATGTGCTCATTTTTCAGGAATAGTGTGTTATATTTATACTGATATTAGAAATATTTACACATCCAACTATTGGAAAATAAGAGTGTTTGCTTATTTTAAAGAAAAAGATGATGGGGTGGGTGGTTTCTGGATGAGAACAATTAATCATGCTCTCCATATGAAAAGTTAAGAGTCCTAAATTTCTAATTTAAAGATTTATATAAATAATATAGAATTCTGATGAATAACATTCCCAAACAGAGTTGGATTAACATATTGGTACTTTTACATCATATGGGACAATACTAGAGTTATTTATTGCTTTAAATATTATAATTAGAAGTTCTAATACGTTTTTAAGCACAATATTGTTCTGTGGAGAGTCAAGGAAATGGCATGTTCTTTGATTTGTTTCTAGAATAGAAATGGCTTGGTTATGAGTAAGTTTATTTAATATTCTTCTTGCATTTCTTCCGCTTCCTCCTCCATTTAGCTTTTCATACCTACCTGAACAAACACACTTTCACTTCCACAATCAATAACTCATTCTGACTTTCAGCATCATTCATACTCCTTGCATTCCTTTTTAGCAATGCACACTTGCTCACTCTTATAACAAAAAACATGCATTGTGGTTAGACACAGAGGTCAGCACTAGTGTTGTGTCACAGGTCAAACAAGATCACTTACATTCTTTATCAGGGTCATTTCTTCTCCCTGGGTGGGATATGAACTTTTCTTTTTCTCAGAGAGGAAACACCACAGATGTTCACCACTCCTTGTTCAGGATTTCTGCTGCATGGTTTGCCATCATTTTTCATGTAAACTTCCAAAACAACAAGGCATGAATCACCCATAACTTATCCTACTTGCTATGTTCATTATTCAAACAGCAAAGTAACTGCACACTGTATTTAAATATACTTGTGATGTATGTAAAAGTTAATTCCATATTTTTAAAATTGCCTTTTAAGGTACCTCCAATACTTACAGGAAATATTTCTAAAATGCTCAGAGTGGTTATATTTGGATTTTCATAGAGACCTAAACATTTTTTTTGTTGCATATGATTTCATACTGCTTTATATAACTTGATTTAATATTATAAATGCTCTTTTTAGTTCTTTCCTTTTTAAGTCTTGAGCAAGATTATAGCATTTAAATTAAATTACTCTGGTTAAAAATGTTTGCAGCTTTTCGTGATGATTTTTTCTAGGTAAACAAAGCTCTAGTGCCATTTTTTCAGCTGTAGAAAGGCAGTGTTATCAGTATTTCTTATTATTCTTGTGTTTTATTGACCCTAAAAGAAAATAGGGTATTAATTACACTTTCAACACCAAGTATTTATCTTTAATGGAAGAGTGAGGTAACACAGAAGAAATTCTCTTGGTAATCTTCCCATTCATAACTGAATTTTTTGCCAGTAAGTGTCTGCAGCACTTCTAGGTAGTTTTATGTCATAAGCATTTCCTAGAATATCTGTAATTCTTTATTCTTTTTACTCCATGCTTGCCCTTTTTTTTCAAAAAAAGTTGAAATAAAGAACTAAAAAACCCCAACCAACCAAATCCACAACCAACCTTTTTTGAGAGGTTTCATCATTTCAGATGTTTTCTTCCACTTTTTAAAAAGTGCTTGTTTTTGTTGCATTTCGAAAACAGTAGGTGTTCCTAGCTCTTATGTACCCTTGCTTCAGACAGCAATATTCCTTACTTGTTTTGAGGCATCAGTGCAACTACTGGGGCCTTCTGGTTCTCTCTTAAGTGCCTGTGTGATACAGCTCTGGCTCCACAGCACAACAGAAGCTGCACAGCACAACGGAAGCTGATCTCTAGAGCAAAGTGGTTGGTGCCGAGGACCTCAGTCTACACTGAGTGTGTTTTACTTGGGCCTGTTCTGCAGACTGAATGCCCAGCAGCAGCTGGAGAGCATCAGGAGAGCTGCCAGAAGGCATCTTCCAGTTGTGTTTCGCCCCAAAGGAATCCAATTCCAACACTTCAGAGCTGCAATGTGAACCAAAGCTCAGGAAGTGGGCATGACCAAGAGATTTAGTTTTGAATTATGATCTGAAATAAAAAACTGTGGTAAACATCCATGCACCTTGGAATCTTCTTAGTCAAAATTTGGTATATATACTGAGAGCAGAGTTCATTTATTTGTCCCTTGTCAACATCCACCTCATATTCTCATGTGTTCTGTCTCCAGGTTGGTTTGTCCCTTCTTGCAGTTAGGCAATGAGGAACTCAGTTTCTTGTGCTCTTGTACTCTACAACTTGAGAGTTTTAATTTACATTTTGAGTGAGCCAGGATTTTATCCCTTAACTGGGTATTCCCAGAGAAAAAAAGTGAAAACAGAGAAAGATAAGGATCATGGGAAGCTGATGTTCCTTATGGAAAAAAACCAGAACAGTGGTACAGCTGAGCCCACATCTAAAAATTACTGACTCATACAACAAGAATAATTAGGTAAAGTCATTTCGCTGACTTAACAGCACCACCTTATGTTATTATTGTTTGTCTTGCAGTAATACTTAGCTTTCTGTTAAGTTTCACCATTCCATCATGCTAAAAAGAGTCTGTTTTCCGCAGTCCAGGAACAGGACAGAATTTCATGAGTAGGTAAAACAGAAGGAAAAAAGGTCAACCAAGAAATAAAAAAGAAAATCCCATTTCATTTTACAAACTGACAGTAGTTATATTACAACGCATTGGCAAGGTGTTGTAATAGGTTAGGTGTTAGGGAGTTGAAAGGAATGGTACCAGACAAACAGTATTTTGCAGTATTTTCATGGCTACAATCTGAAAATTGCTCTTTTTGTTCAAACCACCCAATAAAGCAGCACATGTATATTATATGTTGGGAAATATGTGCAAGTAATTTCATGTGTTTCAAGGGTGTTCCATAGCAGAACAGCTGTCTTGTTGGACTTGGGGTTGTCGACTTAGACATCGTTAATGGATATTACCATTTAAGCTAAGTATTAGCTGATCTTATATAACCTGTCACTTCATAAGACAATGCAGATATACCCTGTTATGAACTATGATGTTCACATCACCACTATATAGCACGCTTACTTCACATACACACTTCTTGACCAAATACCTGTGTATGACTGCCTTTATTGCCTAGCATTTCCCTAATTTGACCCACAAAGTTACAAAGGGGTCAGACTTGCCCAGTAATGCCATTTTCCTTCAGCCCATGTATTGCATCTTAAAGCCACATGTAAGTGTAAGCCATCAACTTTTTATTTCCACTCCAAATCTTCTAATTTTTTTTTTAATCACAAGGTTTAAGGTGCATATGCATATCATTTGTGTCTAGTTTTGAAGAGATAATGGCTTGTAATATTTTTAATATATTTTTTTCATCTAAATCAAAATTTTTTGTGGAGATTTGTTAAATGATAATGAATTCTGGAGTAGACTGACAAATCATTTTGTTTGGTGAAAATCTAAGAAGCTGTTGATTTCTTCAAATGGGTTAACTTTGTGCAACCTTTTGAGCACAAATTATGAAATACACATATCTGTAGGAGCAGCAGGCTTGTCATCACTCTGCCCAACACTTGCATCACATTATAATACTAAAAAGCTTACTGCCCTATTTCCACTAATTTTGGTAACTTATTCTGGCTGTTTTATAGTCCAAATCTTGCAGAGTCCTGGTATTTAATTTTAAAATTTATGTACTTCGAAAAAACTGTATAAGGCAAGAAATATTCTTTCACTTCTTATGCTGTAGCTCAGATTTACATTTTTAGAGCTTCCCTCAGCTTTGGCAAAATGAAGATTAGCTTGATCCAACTTCTGAAGCGGGGAGCTAAGCCAAAACTCTGGTAGTCAGAGATCTGCAAAAGCATGTTGCTGCTCCAGTACCTGATATTTCTGGCCCTATTTTCGAGATTTTTATACACACTTTATTTTCTTTTGTGTATAGAGCTCATATTTTCTTTTTCTCTGAGGCTAGAATCAGATCCTATTTTCACTTAGAATCTTTTGCCCATCACTGAAGGCACTATGAAGCAGTTCCCTAAGCCCAGCTCTACTGCTCTGGGTATATGTCAACAAACAAGTGGTTAAGTTGGCAAAAATATGGACATTCCCAGCTCTTATGACTATTTCATCCTAATTAATAAAACAAGCCTAATTTTTTCCAAAATGCCGATGCTTACCAGAAGTAGCCTTTGTTCCACCCCATCAGTTTTCTCAGCACCTGAGCATTTATTCTGAGTGGAAAAAAGTTTCATATAATATGCAGATGCACAGCTGAGGATTAATAACCCAGCTATAAACAATCAAAGTAGGAACGGTACAATTATTCCACAGATATTATTTACTGCATCAGTATGCGTGGATTAAGTTTGTCACAGCGTATCTCTGCTGGAAATATAAATGCATTGTGAAAATAGATATATTGTTAATGGAAGTCTCCTATCTGCTTATTTCTATACTTGCTCTGCAAGCAATATTTAAATCAATTTATGAAGATATACATTTCAAATCCAAAATTTGCAGAGCTGAGTTTTCATTTACGTATATTTTTTGAGAATATCTTCTTCATGTTTTATGTTATGAGGGTTTTCAGAAATGGCTTTGAAGGCCACAGAAAGGCAGTCTGTTCATGCAGATAGCTTAACCACAGAAGAATCTGTATTATCATTTCAGTTCGAGCTATCCACAGAGATAAAATGATATAGATGAGGAAAGCAATTGATTTTTACTCATTTAGCTATGTGGGGTTTATTTTTTTTTGCAGTTCAGTGCCACAAAAACATGGTGAAATTGCATCTGCAAGATAAGGTATAACCTTTGCAAATTGGAGTTTATCAAGGGGGTCCTTTTGTCACACAGTAAAAAAAAAAGCAAAATAGGGAAAGAGAATGGAAAAGTTGGCAAATGGTCTTGTGGTATTAATTAAAAAAATATCCAGAAAAAAAGAAAGGTTCATTAAAAAACACACTGAATTAAAAACCATAAATTTATGCTGCCCAATTCTCCTCTTTCAAATTAAATGGCATAAAAGGCTATGTTGCTAAGTATAAAGTATCACATTGTTCATTAAGTCCAAAAAACATGACAGAATTAGTGGAAAAGTAGAATGCTATCACTTTGCTTTCTGATATAAGTTAATTTAATGAAAGATACTTCAGAAGTAAATTTTTTACCAGGGGAATGTCTTGAAAATTTAGTATTTTTTGAGGTTTAGCATTCTGCTAACAGGGTGCTTTTTGTTTGGAGTGGGGGAGATTTTTCCTGTAGTGTCTGAATACATTTTTCTACCTTCGGAAAAAAGCACAGTGCCTTTTGCTTTGTTCCTCTTCCCTCACATTCCTATTAATGCTCATTTTCAGGGGAAGAAAAAGGAAATTAAAGATGTGGGCTGTACGGAACTTTTGTCACACTTTGCAACACAACAAGACATAAATTGAACTCAAGTGACTTCGTTGATTTGTTGCAAATGTTTTCAACTGATTCTCCAAGGCTTTTCCCTTGACACCAGAAGAATTTTCCACCTTTTTTAGGTTCAGTCTGTTGTCAGTGGCCTACACATATGTGTGCTTCAGCTTGACAGGTCACAGAAAGTATAGACCAGCCATTCACCTCCAGCTGCCCCTCCACTCAACTTCCTCTGAGCAATATTGGCTTCTGCAACTAAAAACTGCTTTTTACATATAATGAAATTCACAAGTGCATTGGAGGAAATGTGATTTTTTTTTTTCTGCCCCCACAATTTCAATAGCAGTTTATTCCTTTAAAAGGCAAATTGAAGAAGGGAATAACTTTGAAAGCAAACTGGAAATATAAAGACAGGAAATGAGTCTGTGACTGTATAACAGAGTTCATAAATGGGTCCTTTTTTGGTATGAAACTGGGCTTTTAAAGTAGAAAAATCACCTACTTAACAAAACCATTCGCTGTTTCAGCACTGCAGGAGCATGAAATAAATCCATGTTTCTTTCTAATATATCATTCAGTCTATCAAACCGTTTCCAAATGACCCGAGCTCTAGCAATGCAGCAGAAGGTTCCATACCTCTGCTGGGACAGTGAGTTTTTTAATATAATCCTCTGAATTTCCTTGCTCATTCAGGTTTACAAAGATGCCTATAAATCGTCCCTTAATCTGAAGGTGGGGCAAGCGTACTCCTTCTCAAATTACGAGCTACAGACACTCTAGCTTCCCTCAGAAACCCCTTTCATTTCTTCTGTAGGGAGAATTTCTGCATTTTAATGCATTCAAACCTAGTCTCCTGTATAAGTCTCAAGAGCATGTTTACATGCTCATTCTACATCAACAGTTATTCAGAGTCAACAGGATTGTCCCTAGTCACTGAATTATGGTGCTGTCAAAGCAAACAGCATTGATAGAACACCTAAATCACTTTATTAGCATGGCATTAAAAAAAAACCCTAACCCTTGCCGACACTGTTTAGAGCAGCATGAAACCATCATAAACTTAAAATTTCCCTCTAGCTCGACTCCATTTCCCAGGTGAAAAATAGAAGTAATCAGCTGGTTTATGTCCCCCCCTGCCCACCCCCCAAATCAATAAGTAAAAGACATATACACACAAGGCACGCATATTGACAAACAGTTTCGTGGGATTTAGATTTAATTGACTAAAAAGAGCATCTCCTTCAAGATTTTCTAGTTTTTCTGCTTCTTGAGAAATATTTTTGTTTTCCTTTTCTGAATTTTAAGACGAGATGCTCCAAAGTATCTTTTCCTATGGGAACAACTTTTCCTCCAATTCAGAGGTTTGAGGAGAAAGAAATATTGAAAATTCTGTTTATGCTAAATGTAAAAATATCTTGGGAACTTTTGCCGATTTGGGTTATCTCAGATTGTGTTGTGCATCAGAAGGTGAAAGTGCTCCATAGCAAATGTACCTTGCCAGCAAATGGAGAGTAAAGAACAAAATCATTGTGCACATTAGGTGACTAGGGACAATTTGTGGATATACAAAGTGTTTAAAAAATAGATAGTGGTGAATTAGGTGGAGATGATGTTAGTGTCGTGTTGAGTCCATGTGGCTAAGGGCTAGCAGCTGTGATGGATGACTGGGTTCTCTGCAGGTTCAGATATTCTGCTTTCAGTGGAACCAGACTTAATCAAGGAACTTTAGCAATCTTTCCCTTTTCTTTATTTTTTTCTCCTTCATTAGAAGCACCCCTGTGCTCTAAATGGTTACTTTATTGCTTTAGTCTAAATGTATCATGATATTACCTTAAGGTATGTGAACTGTAGGGATCACACTTAAGATGACTGACAAAACAGAAAGAACATCCTGTATGTCAGAAATTTTCGTCTTGGTCTTATTTAGCCTAATCGGTTTTGTGTTTGTTTGGGGGGGTTTTGTCTTTTTTTTTCCTTCTTTTTATATTTGTGTGTGTTTTTTTTTAATTTTGCAAGGAGATATGAAACAGGGAGTGATAGTTACATTTACACTCTAGGCAGAGTAACAAAATACACTGCTATCTCAAATCATGATTATCTACTAAGAAAGAAGCTATAGAAAAATATTGTGTGGGCGGGAGCGTGGAGGAGGGTGCTAATGACAGGTGTTCTTTGTATTTTTTTAAATAGTAAAGGTGTTAGTCTGCTGAGTCATTCTGCTATGTATCTCAAAATGGCTGATTAAAAAAGTGTATTTCATTTGACATTTATTGATGGTCAGCAAAACCTGTGAAGCTATCATATTGCTTCCTCTTTTTAATTTTATTTTAAAGGCAATTTTGTCTGTCATGTTAGAATGTGGGGTTTTGTTCCTTTCTTTTGATAGGTTATAGGAATGGTATTTTCATTATACTTGTGGAAGGGAACTTTGAGAAACAGTTTAATTGTCTTCATTGACAGATGAATTATATTTTTTTAAGGAAAAAAAGAATGGACTGGATAACATCTTAAACTTATTTAAATATGATTCTTTTTATGCTGTTTTAGAGAAGAAAACGTCGACTTGAGTAAAATGGAATAGACTGAAAACATCTTAAACTTATTTAAATATGATATTCTTTACTGTGTCTTATGGAAAGAGTTTCTCTTTTAAATTCTGAGCCAAATTCCACCATGCTGCAGTCATACAGTTTATATTATTTTTAATAGTAGTATATTGAATGCAAACTATACCATTCTACAATACATCTTGCATTTAAAAATAAGATACACTACCTACCTCATAATTACCCAAGGGCAATTAATAGCATTTAAAATTTAATAGTCACTCTTCATCCAGTCAGACTTGTTAAAGCATACAGCTTTTGAGTCATATGCAAAACTCAGTCAAATCAAAGTTGATTTAAGTATTTTCTTTCCATTAAATGTTCGTTCATTATTTTCTTGAAATTTATTTTCAATATGTTCTTATGTTTAATTAAGCATTTTGCTGAGTTTGTTTCCTGGACAGTTTTCATTTAAGTGTGTTTGAAATAAATCAATGTAACTTCTATCCAGAGGAGCATGCATATATGGTAAGTTTTGGATGGCGGAGTAATCTGTATAAGCAGTACTACTTTCTAAATGACTGTTTTTCACTTAAAAGAAGGTAACTTAATGTACTGTCTTTCCACAAGATACTTTTATCGGATGTCTAAGGGTATTCAAATTCATCCATTTGCAAACTATCACTAGAAATAATTTTTAAGTTCAATAGGGATAGATATCTACCTGACTACCTTTCATGCAACTACATCCAATTTCTTCATCATACCAAAATTCTCCCCTTTTCCTTCTGTTGCTCACTACACTTGCAGAAACAGTTGTCCCTAAAGCTCTGAGGTGGCCAGCTGGGGAGATGGCCTAAACCACCAGCATTTCAGCATCTAAGTACATTCCAGACAAGTTCAGATACAGCTCTGCTGGTCAGACTGCACACAGAGTCTCAGACAAGTTATTTCTCACTTATTCTGCTGGGATATACTAAACTGGCAAGGTTAAGAGCACAGTTACCTAAATAGGATCATCATAAGTGAATAGGTTTACAACTCTCCTAATCTGGTGAGCATCAACTCTGTGCATATCTTAGGTGTATCAGTGAAGTGAGCCTAGCTGCTTGTGGCGTCACTGGTTTAACCCACGAAACATAGCAAAAGGGTAGCAGTTGTAAAGCCCTTATCAAATCTGTCTGGGACTTGAAAGGAAGATTCAAATTCATGGTTTTCTGCTGTTTGATTTTGCCCATGCTTTTGAAATTAGGGCCTCCAGTGATAGGGAGAGGGCCAGAGTACCTTTTGGGGATGCTTTCATTCTAGCACTTGTGGTTGAAGCTTTCAATTTTGTATCAACATTTTCAACATTCTATGAAGAAATTGAACTAAATTCTGAGGGCTAAACTGAGTGATCAAGCCACAAAACTGTACTCGTTGTCTCTCTGGTTCAATGGTCATACTGAACATACAGAAGGTGCAAGACTCCTCCAAATTTTACTTTAAATTAATAACATTTCTAGGCACTCAGATCCAAAGAAGAGGTGAAAAGATTGAAGGGTAGGAAAGAATTTCCTTCACTCTACATCTTTGAGAGACAGGCCTAAGCCTCCTATTTAAGTAGCTTAGGTGGATTGCTCCTCCATTTGCCTGTATTTATAAACTGGGGGTTTTGGTAATTTTAAAACTCAGTGTGTTTTTTATGGTGCCTGCACATGTCAGGCAGAGTATCTGAAGGTGTATTTGTCTTCAGGTGTTTGTCTGCAAAGATTAGGCCATGACTACCTGAAAAGTAAAAATAAGCTTTACAAGTTTTTTTGCTTGTTTGTTTATGCCCAGACCTTACAATTTTTTAAGTTCTCTCAGACATCAGAGAAGTGCTTAGTCCCATGACTTTATGTATTCTTCAAGTTCACTTTTCTATCACTGAAGCATCATATTCTTGGCAGTACTATGCTTCTAACTTCTAACTTGATTAACAAAATTCCCCAAGCTAGCCTTAGTTCAAACCCAGATCTCTGACATAAGTCTTCTTCAAGAATGTTATTCCACACCTATTTGCCAACTGTTTCTTTCTGACCTTCCTGTTGAAGCCTTTATCCACCCTCAAGAAAGCTTGCAGGTCCCAAGACGTGCATTATCTCCCACGTTCCAGGCTTTGTTCCCTCCTGTAACCATCCTGGCCCCCCACCCAGCAATGTTATGAACTCCTAGGCTTCAGGACACATTCTCTTTCCATGTATCATTGAATTGGATTCTGGGTACATAGTTTACTCTTATTATTCAATGTTACTCTATGATAATTTTTGTTGTTATTATTTTCTTTAAAGTAAGAATCATGATTATTATTAAGCCTGGTAAGGAAAAAAAAATCATTCATATACTGTGGGTCTTGCTTATGATAATATGTGCTGAATGAGTCCTGGAAGAAAATACCTATGTAGAGAGAAAAGGAAAATGATGAAATTCAATATTCTATTCTATAATTAGGCTTTTGTGATGGAATTAATGGAACAGATTGCTGAACTTTAGCCTGATTTTTCAGAGGACTTTCAAACCTTTTGTGTTTCACCAACAAAAATAAACATAAGTGAACATTTCCTTGAATCATAGGCTAATGATAAACAACACAAGGCCATCTTCAAAACCGCCACACTGTTAATGAAGCTTTTCCCTTAGAGAAGGGAATATGGCCAGCATGTCTTGAACTATAGTGTTTTTAACTGGCTGCATGCATAACTGTGAGAGCAGTTTATAGCAGAATGATATTGCTGTGGCCCTGGACATTTCAGGAATTGCTTTTCAGGGCTGAGTGGGAAGTCCAAAGGTTAGTAGTGAGTTATGGTTTTTTCTGATATTCTTAAGTGGTGAAAAATACCTATATTCAGCCTGAGAACTTTGTTAGGAGCAAGAAAAATCACCCTAAGTAGCTGTTTGTCCTAAAAAAAAAATTACTCACAAAAATTAATTTTTATCTCAAGAAATAGAAATGAGGGGATATGACCTGGGAATATCCTGATAATCAGTTCAGACACGGATTGAATGTTTTAGATTAGGTAACTCTTCCTGCTGAAATCTCTTGCACCAGAGTGCCTGTTAAGCAGATGAAGAAAAATTGCTGGAACTCATTTTGCTAGAAGAATTTCTTTGCATTTTTTCACTTTAATTGGTTACCTTTGTACACAATAACAAGATATTGAGAATAGTGTTCAGAAGCTGCAGCTTCCTGTGTTACCTCATTGAGCTGTCTCATTAAGGAGAGGATAAGACTACGGACACAAGTCAGTTCGGGATTTTACCCACTGGAACATTCTATTTATCACAAGAGAGAAATGGGATTTTCTCTAGTTTGCTGGTCCTTCTGGTTACTCTCCTACACTCTAAATCTGTCATCTGCTTACAGTTTTGTGAGTGCTTATGTGCATCTAGCTGAATCTTAAAGAATTGCAGATGTATGTGTATATTTGAGAAAGGCATGCCTATCATTCTTCTTTAATGTTAAATGGTCTTGCAAATACCCCTCAAATATTTTTCTCCATGGAAAGGCTTTCTGTGCAGCAAAGTATTTCTTCATTCAAGCTAGGTCATAGTTATAGTACTGATAATTCTTAATTAAATAGTCTAAGAAATTTTAAGAGAAGTTCTGTATATATGATGTCTTGGATACCCCCCCTATGTGGAAAGAAAATAGATCACATTGGTATATTTTTTGTTTCGTACTCATTCAGTTACCTGAACGCATGCTATTGTGGTCTACACACAATTCTACTGGCTTGACTTTCTAGTGTAAAGCATTCTTAGGTAAATTCATAATTATGCTTTCATTGTTTATGTTTGTATTATTCTGAGTTTTGTTTTGGTTTTGGAGCTTCTGTCATGGCTGATTCTTAATAATAACACCACCAAAATATGCATGAGGGAGGACAAAATGAAATGAGGGAACAAAGCAGTCGTGAGAAAGGAAAACCAAAACCTAAGTATACTACCTGCTTAGAGTTAACCCCATTTTAACATCTTATAGAGACATATGTGAAATTTTCTGATGGCATTATTTTCTCCTATTTAGCGTTGAATTTAGTCTCTAATACTTTTATGCTTTTGGCTTTGGCAGCAAAAATGCCACACCAATATGTGTAGGTATCAAGCTCTAAATTCAGAACTTATTGAAACATTAGGTTTGTATTATTTTACTCAGATTGATAAAGTACAAGTGAGATGAAATTGAACGAGGCTAACCATTAAGCCCTTCAGTCACTGAGGCAGGTTTAAGGAAGTTGTGAATTTGGCAACAAATATATTGTGGTTTAGTGTAGCTTCTCCGGTATTCAGCAAGTAGCTGGTATTTTTGCATATGTCATCTTCATATATTGTCTTTGTCCTCTACACCTTTTCAAAGTCTCTCCAAATCTGAGAAAAAAAAAAAAAAAAAAAAAAAAAAAAACCCAACCAAAAAAAACCCCAAAACAAAACCAGAAAAAAACCAAAACAAGCAAAACAAGGAAGATGTACTATTTCTGTGATCTCATTTTCTTCTCAACCAAAACCTCTTTGCCTCAGTTCAGCCACCTTCTTTCTACGGAATTTTGTAGTACTTGCTGTTCTAAGCATTGGCAGCAAAGGAATGAGCATGTGTGCCTTACCCAAGGATATTCTCACATGCTCTCATAACCGATTGCTTTCTTTTTTGGTGTTTCCTCTACTAGTGGTATGATCGCACTGCTCTCTACTTCCATCACTTTCAATCTCCAGATAAAGTGCACAGGAGTTCAGCCATTTAGTGCACAGAATGAAACATTCACTGAGCAGAATTCCTCTGCATTATAGCATTCCACATAACTCATTTCTGGTGCAGATGATGCTTATTTTGATGTTATATCAGTGCTACAATTTGATAATGAACACTCAAATTAAACTTTGTATTATTTTTTAAATTTTTCTATAGTGTTGCATTTTAGTAAGAAGAGAAATACATCCAAAATGAGTAAAAATTAATATCGCATAGAGAAAAAGTGATTTAAATTACATTTTGTCTCCAGTAGTGAATGACCTGCTAGAGAAAACATGAAATACCTTTCTGCAAAACTGAAAGATTAAAGATTTCTATTAATTCTGCTATTTACAGCAGCCTTTATAATGTGGAAAATTCTATTGCACTTCAACTTAATTCTGAAAAGCATTCCTATCATTCCTGTTTGAGTTAAATGGTGTAGTATGTATCATGGAATTGTAGAAATGTTTAGGTTGGAAAGGACTCTAGATATCCTCTAGTTCCAACCCCCCTGCCCTGGGCAGGGATACCTTCCACTAGATTGGATTACTCAGAGCCCCGTCCTACCCGGTCTTGAACACTGCTAGGGGTGGGGCATCCACCACTTCTTGGTGAAACCATTAACTGAAAACCTGTTCCAGTGCCTTACCATTCTCACAGTGAAGAATTTCTTTCTAATATCTAATCTAAACCTACTCTCATTTAAAGCCATTACCCCTTGTCCTATCTCTATGTGGCCTTATAAAAGCTTTGTGGCCTCTCCAGCTTTCTTGTAGGCACCTTTTTAGGTATTGGAAGTCTTCCCAGAGCCTTCTCTTCTCCAGGCAGAACAATCCCCAGCTCAGCCTGTCAATGACTTTTGATATCAGTTTGTTGAGCTGGTGAGTATAAGCTGTTAAATTTGAGTTTGTTTGCCAGCAAGTCAACAGAACACTGTTTCAGTTGACAGAAAAATCATGATTCAATGGGAGAAAAATTACTTGAGTATATTAGTAGTAAAACCAACATATTTCTAACTAGCCTTGTGTCTGTCCTTTTATGTATTTTTCAATCATTCCAGAACATACTATTGTGTCAGACAGATTTTATAGTAGAGCTAATCCCAATTTTAGTTGTTCAGAAGTTTCTAAGTACCAGTAAATCAAAAGCACCAGCAAATCTTTGCACAAAAACATAGACAGAATTTCTGAAACAAAGGTGACCCTTGATTTTTTTCCTTCAGTAAATCCTGGTAACACACTGGGTGAGAATGTGTGGTACATGTGATGTGAGCACATCACAGAACTGGCAGCTTGGGAGTAGGGCAGCTGTAAGTCTTTGATAACACTGACTCTAGTCTGCTCTGGGACCAGCACTGACAAGCCTGGCATGATTTAGAAAGTCTTGAGAGCCAGATCCATTCTGCCCAAGAGCAGCATATCTCTGTCTCCTTACGGGCAGGATCATGACCCAGCGTATCTGTAGTGTGAGCAGATTGTCTTGATGTACGTGGTAGTGGCCCAGCACTACCCTGAGGTATTTGTGAGATTCTTGGAAAAACAGTTTAGGAGTGCATTTGTATGCATCTGTCCCTGGGAGAATATTGCTGGTTTATGCTTTATCTTATTTTATACTTGGGATGTAGAGTGGACAAGAATCTGATCTTCTTTTTTAGCATTTTAAATTTTATGTTAGCACATAGCAAAGTATGCATGTGCTAAAGAAAAAAAGCACAGAGTCATTCTGACAGGTTCTTAATATGGTATTCTCTGGGTATTGTTTTGACTTATCTGAATTAATGGAATTAAGATTTAATATCAAATTATACTAGAGATGCATTTGCAAGCTACTGTCTTATTATTTAATAATGCTTAACTGATTAAATTCTGTCCCTAATCCACTTTCTGTCATTCACTAAAATTGTGAGGGAGGAAAAAATAGAATTTTGAAAAACTGAATAGATAGAAAGTGCTATAGATCAGTTGTTGTTTTAGTACTAATCAGGTAGTGCATCACACCAAAGCAACTCATGGTGATTTTAAAGTGTGTTGGAAAAGATGACTGAAAGACTCACACAAAACCACCAGTTGCTGTGGATGACCAACTGTGCAAATCAGTGAATTGCTGCATAAATTCTGGCACTGTCAGTCCTTCTTGTTCAAGAGCATGACCACAAAAACTGAAGTAATGGAACATCAAAGGCCTACTGAATTAATATTTGGGGAACTATGCTAAAGAAATTACTGATTTGCTAACTTCATCTTTCCTTAGCAGAACCCCAAGCAGCCAGCCTGTGTCACTCACCACATGAGCTCCAGGGCAGATTGTCCATTTCCTCTTTATTCCATTATATTTTTTAAACATGAAAAAAATGTACTTGAAGCAGATCCTAATCTCTTATCAATAGAAGAAATAATTGGCTTTGATTTCAGCTTCTAGAAATAAGTATAATGTTATGATTTTCCTGTCAGCAAACACATTTTAAAGGGGGGAAATACTCTAAGACTAGGCAAGAGAGAAGATGAAATCAAGCGGAAATACATTCCTCCCAGGAGATAGGCTAGTTTTTTTCTTCTTTTCTTTTTTTCCTAAGCAGTCATTAAAATCTGTTTCTGAAATCTTAACTTTATCAACTGCAGATAGGAGGGTGGAAATATGTGTGGAGAAATTCTTGTTTGAATTAGTTCCATTTTCCCATAACTCCAGTTGGGATGCACGATAAAATTATCAATGAAATGTCCTAATTTGATCCTTAACCAAAGGGATGTTGTCCTATGAATCATCTGTGTTTGTGGGAGGCAACACTGAAGCTAACAGAGCAGGAATGGGACCCAGATGTTTTCTGAGAAGCTGGTTGCACTGTAGGCTGTGTGTATTACCTAATGTAGGCGACCATATGGAAGAAAAGGTTGGAAACATCCCATTACAAGTCATATATCATTGAGCTGACAGCAAGGATTTCAGCTTATTTTTACTTAAATCATGAAAGCAGCTGCTCAGCTGTCCAGCTGTATTAAATTTAACCCTTTTTCTGTCAAATGAATTTTGGTTTATGAGATGGCAGCCAAATAGTTTGGTGCTCTTGCAGAAATACCCAGGTTAGAGGGTGCTGTGATAACCCTTGTCCTCTTCAGCAGAACAGCACTAATGATGGCAGAGTCTGCCACTGGGTGACAGTGTAGCCACTCCATACACCTGGACTTCATGAAATGCCAGCAAGCCTGTTTGCTTGCAAAGGTTGCAAAGGAAAGGCATATGCACTATATAAAGGGAGTACCTGGAGATTTTTTTTCCCTTTTGTTGCACACCTTTAGAATGAGCAGTTGCAAATATTTTTTTTCATACTTGTTACCTTCTTTTCTTGATTTTTCTTTTGTATTATTATTGATTTTTTTCTTCCCTTAATTTTCCTTCTTTTTTTCTTTTTTGTTTGTATATGGTGTTCATCAGACTCTGTCTCCTGTAACTCACATCTTAACTCTCTGCTTTTCCTTTTCCTGAGTCTGCTCTTTTTCTTTACTGCTCTCCCCCATATTGTTTTCTTTTTGTCACTAGTACATAAGTTGCTCTGAGGGACTGTCCCTTCACTACTTCTCTGTCCCATTATATACACAGTGTATTCTTTACTGTGTTATTTTTAAAGTATTTCCTTTTTCCATAGATTTGGCATTTATTTAAAAGAAACACTTAATTTGCAGAAAGTTGTTCCCATCAGTAGGAAGAAATCTTTGGCTTCCAAATCAATCCTTCACAACGTGTTTCAAGCAGCTTATTGATTTGTTATTTTTTAGCACTCTTTTGCTAGAGAAAGAGACTTTAACTGAAGCCTAACAGTTAGAGTTAAGTAACAGCAATGCAGTAAGTACAGACTTTAATTTCCTGTGTAGAAATCTGTAGAAGAAATAAATATAAGGAGTATCCAGCATAATACTAAACCAGATTAGTAGTTTTGGCATGCTAAAGCACACTAAAGTAAACTCTTACTGTTTTGGAGAATATATGCTTCATTGTGTGTTATGTCTACCCTGCCCACTTCCTTGTCAGAGTCCTCTGTTTTTCTGTCAGAACATGGAAGTTTTCTTACTCTTCATTCTTCATGTTTTATATTCTAGTCTAGGCCTTTAGGTCTACAGAATATTTTATAAGGATTTTATTCACATCCATCAATGTGAGGCTTTGGGATAATGAAATGGTATGCTTACATTAGCATTTCTATTTGATACAAATATTTACATCCAGATAAATTCTCTCGTCCTTAAACACAGTGGAAACACAAGGAGTTTAGCAGCAATTGCTTCCAACCAGTGCTTTCACACAGTTACTGCAAGAGAGCTCCAATCCAGGCTCTGAGATGCAACTCAGTAATAGCATCTATCGCTAGTTAGCTTTATAAAAGAGGTAAGATCAGGAGCTGAAGTCTTCCACTCTGAATAAGAGCAGCAGAAGTTGTACCTTGCCACAGGAAGGTTCTTCATGCCCAGGTGCTGTGAAAGGCAGTCAAAATACTGCCCTCTTGCAGAAGTAACTTCTGTAATAAAACTCTGTCAGTAATTCCATATGATTTCTCTAGTTCCTAAAAGTTCTGCTTTGTTTTTATTAAAATGACTTTTTTTTCTCTCTCTCTCTTTTTCTTTTTCCACTTCCATTTCTATCTCCTTAGGCTATTCTTCTGAGACACACAGCTGTACCTAGGATATTATTTTCATACCCATAACAGGTGGTGTTTTCTGCCAAAACCTACTGTTCTGACTTTTCAAGATTTTCCTCTTTGTTTTATTTAGTTCACACTCACCCGCTGTGTATAGGATAAGGTTTGAATCTCTCTATTTCGTAACAATCCCTTGCATTTGAAGTAATAATCCAATCACTAGTTGTAGTTATCTTCTGGACTCATGCTGATCCCACTTCTGCAGAGGCAGCCTTTCTTTCCTGGTGCAGCAGTGTCATCTGTGTGCCAGGTAGCATCTGCTCCTTTCATGAATACACCATGACTTGGATCTGTGGGAAGAGTCTGATCTGCTCTGAGTAGCATGTATCTGCTTGACCAGCTAGACTTGCAACCAAAATTAGCCTGGAATATTATGTCCTTTCAGTGGACATATGGAAAAGGTTTAAATTTTTTTTCTGAAAAGTTTTGCTTCTTGGAAATACGTCACTTTGCTGAAAACAGTTTATTTATTGCTATCACATATTATTCTCTCACTTTCTATGAAGTTACTCTGTTTGGTTTATTTGAAAACCAGTTTTCTATCTCTGGTTGTTATAAAGGTCATGTCTTTACAGTCATTCAAGGTAGCATAATCTTGTTTTTCTTCCCAAATATGATGTCTTAAGGCTACCATTTGCTCTATATTTAATCAGTAGGGGTTCTTTTGGTTTGTGGTTTTTAAAAATGGTCCAAGTTCTTGACTGACTTTTTCTCTAATTATTTGCCACAATTTTAAGTAGTGCAACTGGACTGGAGAATTTAAATTCTTAATTTTGCTTTTGGCTTTCAAGGAGCTGTATTCTCGTTTCCTCAGCTTCTCATATGTGGTTTCTAACTGAGCGAGAGCCAGACTTTCACAATTAAGACAACTAATACAATCATTAGTATGTACGCTGATGCAAAAGCCAGCATGGAGGGAAGGGGAAGTTAGGGAAGTCTATCTCCTGTTTGCACTAATTACAATACACCTGGTTAGGCTTCTAGACATCTTCCAGGCTATCTCGGCACTTTTCAGGGCTGCCTCTTGTGGGGGGCAGTGGGAAGTCACGGTGGGGTCTCCTCCTGCAGCATGAGAGTCTGCTTTAAGTCCCGGAGTCTTAACACAGAATCTCACCCAAGGAATTCAACCTGACTTTGCTGAGAGGCCCTCCAGGTGGCAATGCAAACTAACAGGTCAGAGGGACAGCTTGGAAATACTGAACTGAGAAGATCTGAAGTTTAGATTAACAAAGTGGTCATTTTAATTGTGTTTAACGTAAAATTTTCATCATTTGGACAGGACTGATAAGTTCACTTAAATAACGACTGGGCACAAAACCAAAGTGATAAATTTGGTCTATGTAATTCCATTAACATTGTTAGTTACTGAGATTAGAAGATTTAGATAGAAATGTGGGAAAAAAATTAACACACAATATTTAAAGACACTAAAATTAGCCGCTTTGCTTTTTACTATTGGTGCTTCATTCTCTGCAGTCATGCATATTGGTAGCCACTTATTCCTTGAGGAATGAATAAAAAATATTGCTTCTATGATTTCATGTTATTTATGCCAATTTTACAAAGTTAAAAATATGTGTATAGTTACAACAGATGGAGATGGAACTTCTAGGTGATTTGAAAATATTAACCATCAGGAAATAGAAAACAGCTAATAGATTTAAACTTTGAGATTTTCAGACAATGAATTTCAGGGTGTGTATATATATTGCAAATTATTTATTTATCAAAAAGGTCTAACTGGTGATGTTTCATTTCCAAATTCATAATCTTCAACTTGAAAGAAAGCCAAAACCAAAGTCTTAGTAACAAAAAAACCCTCTACTCTAAGTTACATGAAAGCTTTAAATAAGATTTTTCTCTATACTTGTTACAGAGATGTTGCAACAGTAAACAAAAATGAAAACAAGCTCCCAGTGCCATCCTACAGGAACTGATGACTTAAATTACTATTATTTTTGTGATTAGGTGGAAAAGTGATTAACTTTTGCAACAATTTCTATGTCCGTTCCTTGGCAAACCAACCTGGCAAGATTGCTTTGCAGGGAAAAGAACTTTAAAGGGGCTTAACCTTCTCAATGAGACTTATTTGCCAGGTGCACTGATTTGAAGATACTTGTAAACTTTTTTTCAGAAAGAAAGCATCTTCAGGAGTTTTATGAACTGATATCTGATTTCTTAAAGAATATTTTTTCAACCTGATCCACTACCTGTTTAAATTACTGAGTTCTTGCATGAAAGGAACAAATACCTGCATCTCCAGTTTGAATTGGCCACTCAGATGGCTAATATTGATAAATCCCCACACCACTTTTCTGATTTGGAGATCTGTTGAGGATTATTTTCTGCTAAGTTACAAAATTTAGGATTTATAGCTGAAGTTTACTACATGCATTTCATTTTCTTGATGTATTGTACTTGTTTATGTCAATTTATTTGTTTGTATTTCACTTTCACTTGTAGTTCCATGCCACACTGCTATTCTATCTGTGCAGAAATCTTTAAAGAAAATGTTATTGACATATATGTTTTGTTTTCTTTGTTTTCTGTGTGCATTAATATGAGTGCTGCTCTAGCTAAGCATTCCATAAACATATTTACACAATAAATCTTTTGAGACAGATTACCAGGCCACACAATTATTTACAGAAGCCACATAAATGCTCCAAGGGGTAATTAATTTATGCAAATAAATAAAGACAAAAGTCAACAATGTGGATTATGATAATGCTGTGTAATTTAGAATATATTCCTCCTAGAAAATTCCAAGGCACACTCTAGTGACATTAGTCACTTCAGAAACTCTGATATGAAAAATAGATTTCTGTTTGGCGGTATGTTATTAGATTTTAGCAAGAACATAAAGAGAAAAGCTGGTTCATACACCCATGAAATTGAGGAACTGTAATCCCATTCTATGTGTACTTCTTTAAGTGTCACCATGGCTTCCCTGATCTTTCTGTTGTATATAGGTGTTGTAGATTTTGTGATTTTATTACAGTCTAAAGCTTAGCACAGCACTTGAGGAAACATTTTTAGCTTCTGTTGTGTTCTGTAGGCTTTTCTGGACAAAAGATCTGTGTGTTTTCTTATCACTGTAGGAACCGAACTTTTTTCAAAAAGTTCTTCCAGTCATGTTTCTAATACCTTTATCCCATGAAACTCCATTTCATTTGTGCACATTTGTGTTTCTTATTGTGGAATTTATGTAGGTAATGGATTTCTAGCGTGTGTGTGTATATTATGTTCTCATTGCCACAATAACTGAGCAACGATAACAATCTAAGTTCCAAACTGACCCATCATGTTCCCTTCGCATATAGGTGACTTGTAATACTTGTATTTGTCCTTTAATGCCATAGGTAGAGAAAATTACACCCTACCTGTAAGCTCCTCATTTGCAATTCATTCTCTGTTTGTCTGGGATTTTATTTTGGTTTGGTTTCTGGTCTTTTGACACAACCTGAGTTTTTAGTCACAATTTTCTGCCAGGCTTTCAATGACATACCAATATAAAGTAAAGACATCATTTTTTCCCTTTTTAAAGACAACATATCACTTATAAAGCAGTTTAATGATGTGAGTATATAAATCCCTAATACTGTTTTCAGCTGGCTAAAGTTCTTTCTGACCTTTTTGCCCCATAATTTAATCTGGTATATCGCTAGCCATATATTCATAGATTTGGCCAAAAGTGAGCAGTCCAAGATGGGAACTGGGTATTTGAGGGGTAAGGGTCTCATACAGGATACATACATGCATGTAGTTCCTACAACAGATGGGATGCCAGGCCAGGCATTGGTACACAAGTACTGCCAGAGACTGAGTGACAAGATAAAGTGATTGAAGAGGGAAGAACTAAAACCAGCAGCGGGTTATTGTTTGCTTTTATGGCTGTTGTTGGTGCAATTTTTGGTGTAAGAGATGTCAAGTGTAACAATGACAGGAAAAATAAAAAGGGAGACATAACTATGAAAGGAGACACAACCATCAGTGTGTGAGGAGCATTTTACTTAGGAGAGCAGCAAAAATGAAGTTATGAGAGTTCTACTGCTGTTCTGGAGAAGGGGCAAATGAGCTTTATATGTTTATCTGCCATGTGTCCCAAGAGCCTATTGTTTTAACTTTTGTAAGCTTAACAGGGGTTTTAGACCAACATGCAGATGTTGCTGACCTGTTAGCTTTTTGTTATGTCTTTAACACTAAGAAGATATTACTGACTCAATATAGGAGTAAATAAGCTGCTTTGTGCTGCTCTTCATGTATGAGACAAGAGTTGATTCTTCCTGAATGGTGCTTCTTCCACCATATGTTGGCCTCTGTTTCCTCTGTACAGAAACCTAACATTCCCTGAACTCAGAGCTATATTAAACTGAGCACTGGTGGAGTGGTTTGCCTGCTTGCTATTGCTTGAGAAATAGGAATTTAGTCTCAGGTCATAAAATTATGGAATCAGTAGGTTGGAAAAGATACCTGAGGTCCTGGAGGCCAACCGTTAATGCAGCACTGCTAAGTCCAACACTAAACCACGTCTGTAAGCATCACATGCACATATCTTTTAAATCCCTCCATGAATGGTGACTCCACCGCTTTCCTGGGCAGACTGTTCCAGTGCTTGACAAGCCTTTTGGTGAAGACATTTTTCCTAATGTCCAATCTAAACCTCTTCTGGCACAACTTGAAGCCATTTCTTCTTGTCTTACTGCTTGTTTCTTGGGAGAAGAGACTGATCCCACACCTTGCTACATCCTCATTTCAGCTGCAGAGAGCGATAAGGTTCCCCCTGAGCCTCTTCTTCCTCCAGACCAAAAACACCCCAGCTCCCTCCAGCGCTCCTCATAGGTCTTGTGTTCCAGACCTTTCACCAACTCTCTTGCCCTTCTCTGGACACACTCCAGCATCTCAGTGTCTTTCTTGTAGAGAGGAGCCCAAAACTGGACACAGGATTCAAGGTGTGGCCTCACCAGTGCTGAGTGCAGGAGGACAATCACTGCCCTGGTCCTGCTGGCCACACTGTTGCTGATACAGGCCAGGATGCTATTGGCCTTGGCTACCTGGGCACACTGACTGCTTATGTTCAGCCAGCTGTTGAGCAACACTCCCAGGTCCTTTTCCACTGGGCAGCTTTCCAGCCGCTCTGTCCGCAGCCTGTAGAGCTGCCTGGAGTTGTGACCCAGGTGGAGGATCTGGTACTTTGCCTTCTTGAAGATTCACCTCGTACAATTGGTCTCATCCCATCAATCTAGCATGTCCAGGTCTTTCTGCAGAGCCTTCCTGCCTTCAAGCAGATCAAACGTTGCCTTTGATCTTGGTGTCGTCTTCAAAGTGACAGAGGGTGCATTCGATCCCCTCTTCCAGATCGTTGATAAAAATATGGAACAAAATTGACCCTAATATTGAGCCCTGAGGAACACCACTTGTGACCATCTACCAGCTGAATGTAAGTCCATACTCCACCATTTTTTTTGGGACCAGTCATTCAGACAAGTGTTTTTACCACACAAAGAGTGTTTCTATTTAAGCCATGAGCAGCCAGTTTTTCCAGGAGAATTCAATATTTATGCCAAAGAATGTTCCCAGTCAACAAAGCTGTAAATTTCCATCTGATTATATCAGCTGAAGAATCAGCATGGTCGGGTAATGTTAAATGTGTGCATGGTTTTGCCTCGTTACTAGTAGCTATAAAAAGTATTGTATTAGACTTGATGGACCACATAGGCTCAACTGGACTCAAGAGAGGAGACGCTCTTCTTGGAGACTTCTCAGGGACTTCCTTCCCAAAAGTTGTCGAGTTGTCAGGTTTTTACAGGTTAGATGTCTGGAATACAAGAGGATGTCTTCATACAAGGTTTAGATGTTTGTTTAACAAAGAAAATCAAGTTAATAGTATGATGCAGGCACATCAAGCATTTGTAGGAAGATGTGATCTGCAGGAAAAGTAGAATCCATAGAGAAATAGCCAAATAATTTTGATTAAGAAGTCTATTGCCTATGATTTTTGTATAGCAAAAGGGCTGAAATGTATTGAATTGAATTATTTTTGTAAATCTAAACATACCTTACACAAACATAGCAAATCTTTTTATGGAGATAAATCATTTTCAACTGCTTTTTTTTTTTTTTTTTAATACCAAAAAAACCAAGAAAGCAAACTCAAATCCAGAGTTCGATCTTTTAGGCTGATAATTCTTCCTCCTCTTATCTCGGTAATAGGCTTCAATTGTATCAATCCCACAAGAGTCTCAGTGCATTTTGAGAGAATAATGATAGATATATATGTCTTTACCATTATTTCCTAAATCCAGATATATGTGTCATAATACAAGTTTTATTTCATTTTTAATGAACCACACATTCTTCACAACTCCCTGGTTAAGGTTTTACACCATCAGAATGGAACTCTTATTTGATTTGTTTTTTAAATTATGTTCCAGTACAGTGCTTCATAAAGAGAATATGGGTTTATGGAGATAAAATCATTAATGTAGGTCTAATTGGTTTTGCATATGTCTTTTTACTCTAAAATTGGCCAGCTATATTAAAGATATATAAATAAATGCTACCTCTATCTCACATTTTCCAGACAATTATATTTCAGTACTGAGTATAAATTCACATAGGAATCAACAGACTTGGAATTCATAAGACTGACAAAGCACTCAGCAAAATTACAAAACTATGAAGAATAAATTTTTCGCTTTTCAGTTATTACATGTTCTTGTTATGAATGTGTGTGGGAGAACAACTTTACAATAAGCACATTCAAGGCCTATTTTCGACACCAAATACCATCAAAAAGTGTCCTTTACCATTGTTGCAGCCTTTTGGAAGATACTAGGTCCAGCTCTTACCCTGTGTGGATACAGAGAACCTCTAGGAGTCACTCCTCGTGCTCTGGTTTCTCAGTATTTTAGCATGGCTCATAGCCTGATGAGCACAGTAAAGAAAATTGATCTAGTTCCTCATCTGTGGATTAGAATTAGCCCTGTGAGAAAGTCCCACAGAAAGCTGCTAGTTACAGATAGAAAAACCCATGCATCTGAATTAGATAATTGTGTGGGTTTACTTAATGAAAAACTCATGGTTGTCTATTCAAAAATACAATGTCTGTTCAGACTTGTTTGCTTCTTCTTCACTTTTGTTTCTGCTGCTATTTGCATGTGTATAAAGCTGTAGACTGCAATACGCTTTTTTAAATCTATAGGTAGCTCGTTCATTTCTTTTTCTCTGGTTAGTGGCAGGTGGAGGTGCTTTTAAGTAACTTTTTTAATGAGTTAGCTTCTCCTTTATTCAAGAAGTCTGTTCTCTGATGGTGTCATTATGGTATAAGCAGTAAATCCCCTTGGATACAGACTAATCTTGTGGTATCTGACAGTATTTTCTTTAACAATTGTAAGACTCAATGCCATATTCCAAGTTGTCTGTAATAGCCTCTCCTCAGGTTCTATTATCTGTCATCGCTACAGATGTGCCTATAATTAGTCTCTAAGATTATCTTGTTGCTGAGCTATTTTACTCATTTGGTCATTATTTTTTTATGATGTAATATTTGTTCTCATAGCTGAAAAAACCAGTGGATTTCTTTCAGGCTTTCAGGCTTAATGCTGTATTTTTAATATGTGTCCTCCTATAGACTTCAGTAAGATTATTTTGTCAGTAAGAGTTGTAAGATTAGTTCCTGTATTATATATATGCATATATGAATTGTCAGATCTGTGTCTACATTTCTGTAATGCTGTTTCATTTCCCTCTCTTTCTCTAATGATTATAATGATAATACACTTATTTTCCATATTTCTGTATGATTCAGTATTTCAGTGTGCAGGCTTACATGAAATAGAAAAAGCAGTGGATTTTTATACTACTGCTGAAAGAATGATATGGCTGATGTATAACTGCAAAAAGCTATTCTGAGAGAGCTTGAAGGATGTAAAAACAGCATAATTTCAATAAATATGGAAGGATTCATTATGAGTTAGTTTAAGAGTAGAAAGTAATTAAAAGAGCTAGCACAGCAAAATACTTCAAATAATTAAACTAAAACTAGAGATAAACATACTGTTACCTAGATTAATTAGTCATCAGAAAAACCTCTTATGATTCTTAATGAACAATTGAAAATGGTTACATTCTTACATTTAAATAGGTAGTTGGGGATTGATTCTTATTGTCACAAAGGGACGCTTTATCTTGGGCAGACACCTGGCATTTTTTAAGACCTCTGACAATTAGTTTGGAGAAAAAAGGGAGGATTGCTCACTTTTTAGCTGCTAGAGTATTAGTTTCTATTTTACAAATGATGGGACAAGAAAGCAGAAAGGTCAGGCACTGATTCTTCTGCAAGTGCAATCCATGAGTTGCAAAGAGGTAAATAAGTCATGGTAGAATCAAACTCTAGTGTATAATACAGGCAGCAAAATTCCCATAACGCTTTTCTCAGTTTGTAGAGTTTTAGGCCAGGTGTGGCTTAGATACAGTAGCTCTTTTTCTGAATTTAGGACTTTCTTAAAAGCTCAGACTTGCTGACTTCTCATGGTTTGGTCAAGTAAAAACACTTTCTTCCTCTTTTTCTCTCCTAGAAGGATTCATATATTGTCCATCTTGCTGGTGGTTTCTTACTCTAAGAGGGGAGCGGAAGCTTACATGGCTGAGCTATGATATCACCACCTAGAGCGGATCCAACTTCTTATCCTTATGCTTTAGAAATATTTAATCTGCCACGCTGGACTTGCCTTCACCAGCTTTAAAGCTTCTCTGGTTTGAAGGAGTGCTCAGACACTCAACAACAGTGCCTTTGTGGAAATTCTCAGGCCAAAGCTATTTCTCTGTCTGGGGAATGTACTGGCTAGGAGAGCAGCTTGGCTTTTAGTGCAAGAACTTTGGTAATGTAGTTTGACCACTGAGCTGATGTAGAAGAAGGTGTCTGGTGTCTAGGTAGAAGTCAAAACATAAAACCCCAAAAATTTGGAGGATTGAATGTAAATGAAAGGTCTTGTTGAATGACTGTGTGGAGAGGGATTGCCCTGAGGAAGAGTGGTCAGTGGCTGTTCAAGCAGCCTGATGTGAGTCTTGAAGTGAACATCATTCAGATGTCTTGTGGGGAGAATGCCCTTTTGATTGTCTGTTTGGAAAATTACCACTTTTATAGACCTACTCTTTCCCAAAGCACTTTCCCAAAGATTTTGCAGACATCAGTGTTCATCTGCTTACTTCCCTTGTTGATAGACAGATGTTTTTTCATTCCATAGGAAAAAAGGCTGTGACAGAAGGGGCAGGCAGTGACTGCAGGTAGCAAACAGGTGCAGCTATGAATGAGATGAACAGAGATGTCCTTAAAATAAGCAAATAAACCAGTGAGCTGTAAGCTTAACTGAGAGTGCTTCTGCTGATTAATTGCACAATGAATAACCATTAAATCCAGGGAGTTGCAGTCTTATATATGTGCTGTTCTGCTGTTTACTTACCAGCTGTAACTATCTGCTATTCACTTTCCACTTACATTCATTTACTATGTTTTAACAGGACTAATTAATCCCATTTAAGAAATACTTAAATAATACTTCAAAAGGTAAAACTGGAGAAATGTGTTGAACAGTGTCAGTATAAAGGCTTCAAACCAGCTCTGTAACCTGTCCTGAACAGAAAAATAGACTTTTGATCAAGAATATCTATGAAAGGATTTTTGGTTATCAATATGTATAGGCAAAAAATAGCAGGTATGAATAATTACTAAGCAGTTGCTAAACAGTGTCATAAGCCACATCCTAATGTAATTTACCTGATGTAAATACAATTCTGCGTCAAATCAATGTATAATACAACTTTGCATGAGTGTTTTCTTTGACTTCAAAGTTACACTGGGGATAACTATGGCTCCAAAATGCAAAATCAAGTCCATATTATGACAGTCAGCCTACTGTCTGATGGAAGAAACAAATCTTTCTAGAAAATGCAGAGGATATACGTATTTTATGTATCTTCTTGAATGTCTATGTATGTATATTCATATTCATACAAATGCACACTTCTATGAGTGATATCTTTTCAACAGTTAATAGTCTCTGCTTTCATAACTAGGGTAATTATCCTGATCACTAAGAAGATGGGGAGCACTAGTGCATGCTTTCAAATAGTTTGAAATCCAGAAAAAAATTGGTTGTGAACATTTCTTGTGTTTAGGCATTCACTACCTGTGCTGCCAAGGTTTATTGAAAGCAGTTGGATGCCTGCCTCTGTCCTCCCTGTTTCTTGGAACTGCTGCCAGAACAGGTAGTCAGAAATGGAAAGTAGAGAAATATTTGAGCATCTGTGCTCTCTCTCTCAGGAAAACAGCTGTGGCTTCCATAGGAAGCGCTCATTTTTTCCCATCAGCAAAGACTCTGGATACCCTTGGGTCCAGTTTTGGCACAGCAAGCCAAGTAGGATGCAGTTTATGGCTTAAAACTTATGAGAGAAATCATTCAGGCAGTCCCATCCCTGGCAGAACATTGAGAGAAATTCCCCAGGCTGCAAGCCACATGTGGGTCTCTGACCTTTTATTAGCTCACCATGGGAGAGGTTAACAATTGTTGAGTCTTCAGTCCTCCCTTTGACATACAAATACAACAATACCAAGTAGCCTTTCCAAAACATGCATATTTAGGGCACAACATCCTTTTTAATGCAGGATTCAATGTAGGGGGGGGAACCCCAAAACAAAAACCCAATCAAAAAACTTAGAATTAGAAAAGGATGTGTTGCTGTAAAACTGAAGCCTGGATCGGCATTTTTTCCAACATTCTGCCATCATTCATATTATTGTGATTTGTGACTTTTTAAAACTGATACAATCATGAGACAGAAACAAATTCTCACACCATTTTTAGCTCTTCATGTGGTCAGTGCCATGATTTATGGAACTAGGATTGCTCAATAGCTGGAGCGACATAAGAAATGCATGCAATTATCTGATTTTTAAGGATGTCTGTTGTGTTTATCCAAGTACATTATTGTTGAGATTAAAAACAAAAAAGGATTCATAATTATTGAGGGTTGATACGAGGGTTATCATAGATAAAAAACACATAGGGCCAAATCCATGTCTTTTTGAAATGTCTTTGTCTTCTTAGAAATTACTGTAGTAAATGAAACTATCTTGGATTTTAGTAAAACAGGGATTGGAAAGTAACTCTTTTTTGGGGAAACAGAGTCATGGCCTGTTTTGCAGCTAAGAAACTACAAAGACTGTGTGCTCCATAATCTATGGAAAAGAATGCAGATTGAATAGCCCAGTGTCCCAGGCTTTTACCATAACTACTTGATTACTCTTTCAGTCTTAAAGGTAAATTATTTTTACTATGCAGTCCCATGACTTTAGTGTAGAGTATGCTGAATGTAAAATAGGAGTGAATTAGCTCATGCTTCTGCCATGAGCCTTTGCAGCTATTGTCTGAAGAGGCAGTGCAAGCTGATCTCTAAATGTGATAGTCCTGTGACTTCTCTGATGGGAAGCAGATTCAGCCCCATTCAATGCCAGAAGTTGGGGGGGGGAAAAAGAAGCATCAGATTCTGCTTTTCATACTTTTGCTAAGGTGACAACCACATCTGAGACTGAAATCAGTGAAATCTTGCACAAAGTTGGTTATTGCAAAAAGAATAGTTGCTAAGTCATGATTGCTCCCTGTGCTGAGCAGTCATATCTTTATTAACCACTGTTGGCAAAGTAGACCTGAGGAAAAGTTACTTAGAGGTGGAGAGTGCTTTTGTATTCATTGTGAATAAACAGAAATACCAGACTGGCAAACATCCTGCACTGGAGAAAGATCAAGTACAGCTACACAATAGACACACTCCTGTCTAACCATTTACATACAGACCAGCTTCCTTACATAGCTGATTCTAGTGCTATACTATATTTATAGCCATCCATTAGCTAATGAAAATTTTAGCAAGAAAAGATTTTGAGTTTGTTTCCATTACCCTAAGCACTAGTTTATCATCTTCTTTTCTTTTTGTATTGGTCTTTCATGTGTCAAAAGATTGATTTTATTCCCCTCCTGGGTATTTTTGTTTGTTTGTTTTCTCAAGAATACACAGCAGAATTGCTTCATGCTTTCCTACAGATCCACTTTTCTAAACCTCTTATAACTCTTGTACTCTACTTAATGAATATATCCAGCTTATCTGTGTTTTCCTTAAAGACTTCACCACCTTTCAGTAGGCTGGATAAATACATTAAATGCTTCTTTTATGTAGATGCTTCTCTTATATATATATATACATAATATATGTTATATAATAGTTATATATAAATGCTTCTCTAAATATCTTTCACATTGATACTGACATCTTTTTGTATCATCACTGTTTGTTTGGGACATGTTTTGTTTGTGAACTGTTCTAACTCTCCAATTTTTTTCTAATGTACTCCTACTTAATGATTATTCCTCACAGCATATTTGTGTATTTGGTTTCTCTCTATTATCTCCCATTTCTATTCAATTTCATGTTTTCTTCAGCATCTCCAGGTTTTTAAAAAACTATTACGAATCTCACGTTTTCCAGGAAAAGAGAGATATTTATTTCTTTTTTTTAATAAATATATATATATTAGAAATGTTATAATATAGGTGCCTGCTTTTTCATCGAAATTCTGATTTCTCTTGCATTTTGTGATATAATATTTGATTCTTCCTTTCTGGATGTTTCTTCTCCAATTCAGTCCTGCACCCTCCGTACAGAAGTTTCATTTGGACCATAGTCCCCTAGTTTTCCTAGTAAAAAGTCACATAGATTACTTCCATTAAGTTTTTTTTCTCTAATGTAATTAAACAATACAACTATATTGTCTTGACATAATAAGTGGGAATGTGAATGAGTTTGCTCATTTGAATACATCTGTGGTTAATGTCAGGAACAACTTCTTTTATATAATTGAAAGATGAGTTTTCAGAATGAGTGGGAGTTTCCCCAGACAAGAATAGAAGCAACAAACCATAACACAGGAAGAGTCTTGGGAGCAGGCAAGAGAGACACCAATAGCCAGGACATCTACTTTTCCATGTAAAGGGATGGACAGAGGGCTGGATCGACCTCAGCAAATTTTTCTTCTCCTTGAAATTAAAAACAGTCACAGTTTACTGCCTTTGGCCTCAAAAGAGGGTTGGCCAGCAGGATGGCTGTGTTCTATCTTTAACTTGGACATGCATCTTCTATGGCAAGATTTTTCCTTTATGGTATTAATGAACATTGACCCACTTTCTTCATTCAGAATTTGGGGGTATTTTGGTTGGTTGATTTGGTTTGATTTTTTTGATGCTGAGAACAGCCTTTTCTCCATTTTTCAATTAAAGGATTAATTTCTCCTTACAACATGTTGGCTTTAAGAGCAATCTTCATCTAGAGTGACGTTTAGCCTTGATCTTCCCTTGTCTGTCTTGAATACTTTTCTGGTGTTTGTTCACTGTACTGGAAATCCCTTCTGCTTGTCACTCAATTGTTTTATCCCTCTCTGCACATTCTTAATCCTTTCTTTCACGTTTGCCATTAGTCACAGTAGCCAGCTTTTCCCCGTCACGTATTTTCAACATCTGCAGCAAAGTTTTTCCCGTCAGTGATCTAATGTCTGTGGGTTATAATTAAAGGCTGGGATTACTTTTTTAATATTTTTTCCCCACACACAATGGAAAAATTTCCATTTTGGAGCTCATAGCTAGTCAACCTTCTCTCTAGAGGATATTTAGTATACCAGTGAGTGGAGATCACTTTGCAGCACCTTTGTCAGAGCTCTCCAGGCTGACAGAGCGCTCTTGGTTCTCTTCGCCACCTGCAGGCACTACAGCCACACTCTGAAATGCAGGCATCCATATAGAAATATGCATATAGAATATTTTATGTCTGCTAATGATGGAGAGACTGGACACTGAGTTAATTCAGTACAGGATTGTGTTAAACTGAAATAAAAATGAAAGGATTGAAGAGATTGAATTACGTATTGAATTATCTCTGTAGACGCCTCTTTGGAAAATATTACACAGCCAGGTGCTATACTGTCCCAGTTCTGAAATGTTATGTTTAGCAATTTTTCTTCCATGTTCAAGCTACTTTTTTTTTCTAAAGCTGTAATTTTCCTGTATTTTCAAGCAAGGATGTAGGCATAAAGGAGAGCTCCTTCCTGCATTGCTCCTTTAAATGAATTTGTCCCATCTTTTAAGTAAAACTTTCTTCAATGCGGGATTAAGCAGTATGATACCTAAACATTTCTTACAGCCATCACCATATTAAAAATATAACCTTACTCCTATATATATGTACAGCCTTTCTCACTTAGAATACTGAATTTAAAAGCATTCAATTCTTTAAGCCTAAAAGAACAATATAAATTCGATAAAACATAAGATCTGTGCAGTAATCGATCAGTTAAAGTAAAATGAGCTTCATATTTTTTTCAGTAAGGAAGATTAAACTGTTCTTTACATATAAATTAAATAATATCTCGTGAAGTGAAATGCTTCTTTGCAGATGTCTGTTTTACCCTCCAAGTTGTGTTTGAGCTAGAAGGGATGCAGTGGGGTGTATGCAATTATGCTACAGCTGCTAACAGGCATAAAAGTAAATGAGACATGTCATCTCGGTGGATACAACTCCCGTTCAAATGTTTAAGATAATAAACGCAACAGCTTTAGCCAAACTGAGACAGGACTATCTCAAATGTTTCTTATCTGCAATGAACGACTATTAATAACTTTCTCAATCTCATTTGGCCTGTTAGCCTGCATCAGATTAAACTCGTGTGTTTACTGTTGAGTAAGTTTTTCATCTTGTTTTGCCATCAGTTTTGTTAACTTTTCTGAAAGCCTTATTTTTAATTGTTGATCTATCATATAATAATTGAGAAAATTTCCATGGCTCTTGTTTCTCAAATTTGGGGTTAAATTGAGGCTAAAAAAATTCATAACATTTAAAATACAAAAGGTGACATTCAGAATTAAGGTCTTCTGAAACTGTTGATCTTTGAACTTGTTTTTCAGAACTGTTTTGTCAGAAATAAAACTAAAGCAATATGAAAGAAACTCTAAAATATTGTTATGCTCTAGAATGTGTTAATTTTGTTCACATGTTTTATGAAATTTTTAAGATCAGATGATTGATAATTTCTAAACACTAAATTTCTTCTTCTGGAAATTAATTGCAAAACAATGAAACAAACTTGGTTCATAAGTTATTTTTATATGTTTTTAAATGCTAAAAAGGATTTTTTGCTTAACATGGTTTTACTTTGAGGTTAGCTTGAAATAGATAAACATTTTGGGATGATCTAGAAATTTATACATGGAATTAGGTAACACTGTGGAAAGTATTCTCAGATGTTTCAGTAAAATTTTATACTGAAGAGATGCAGAGTTTACATACATGTTAATGAGTACAATGTTGATACTGTCTCCAGCTTGCATTAGCTCATCACAAGGTGAAGATTTAATAATTATTAACATATTTTGGAATTCCTATTCATATGACTGACAGAAGAGCTTCCCACTTCAGTAACTTTTTTTGTCTTTTGGGCAATGAGGTAAAATCTTCCTAATCCTAGTGCTTAGGTTGTGAATTATTCTGTGACTCAAGAGAGAAGGTATTTCATAGGTAACAGTTCAGTAGGATACGTTTATCTACACAAGTGATTTGAGAGGCAGTGGGCTGGTTTCTCCTGAGTGAAGGACATGATCCCAGATAACATGCTGCTTGCATATAAGCCATTTTAGGTCTAAATATAACTGCAATAGCACTGCCTGTGTAAAAATCCCCACATATTTGACTGAGGAATATGACTTACTAGCTTGTGTGCAATGCCAGGAAAGACAAAGTCAAGCTGGTGCTGTGCTGAGATTTAGCAGCTTATGTGCTTGCTAGCTCAGGCATCTCTGCAGTGCACTTGATTTCGTACTGGGGATGTGTCCAGCTGTGAAAGCAAGTGAGAAATAGGTATTCTTTCTCCAGATCTTTCTTTGTCTTTCCTGGGTAGGTAATATGAGCCTTTTAAGGTATGCGGACTTTTGCAGCCTATGTTTTCATGCATTATCTAGCTTTAGAGTCTCAGACCATATTTTAATAAAAGAAGGAATGTTTAAAACATTTAACAGAATAAAAAGGAGATGTATATATCTCCTCCCTATTGTCTTCTCATTATTTGTTAATAGTGAAGTATAAACCCAATGAGATATGTCATGAAAGAACAAACCATTGTGAGTGAACGATCAATATGCTTTGAGGGTGTTGAAGATACTTGGCTAAATCCTGTATGTGCCAACAGTTTCTTAATCATAGAGTCATAGAGTAGTTAGGCTTGGAAGGGACCTTTAACGAGTCTGGTTCCACCTTCCCTGCATTGAGCAGGGACATCAAATACTTTGTTCTAGGTCAGGGGCATGCTGGGTCTGCGAGACCTGCTGCACCATTAGTCTGAATGTGTGTCATGAACCCTTATAGGGAATTTCCAGACACCTGCTACTTTTAAAGAAATCTATAACATAAGCTGTGAAGCCACTATTATTGTAGTTGTCCCTCTTCCCTTGTATCCACAGTTCCTTCACCAAAAAAAAAAAGAAAAATCAGCTTCCTACTTTCTTCTGCATGTATTTCCAAGTATAAGGTAGTCATCACACAGAGGAGAAACCTTCCTGTTTCCTAGTTTCCCTTTCCATCTATTATTATTGCAACTTTTTTGATAGTGCAATCTTCTTGAACTGTGCACTGTACAAGATTAGTGATTTCTGGATTTGCTGTTAATGTCATGGCGTTTCTCTACTAGCCTCAGACTGCTCATCTCCAAACATTGTACTGAGAATAAAGATCAATGCATTTGTTATCCAAATCCTGACTTCCAGAAATAGTAAACCTCTTTCCCACCTTCTGAGACATAAATTTTCTGTCTCTGTGTATTTCGGCACCTGTAACAGTCCTCTGTAGAAAAATGGGGGGAAAAATGGTATTTGTGAAAAATGCATCATTTGGGTACTTGCAAAATCTGTAGTTTGTTCAACCATTTTGTTGTTAATATTAGAAATTTTTTAACCTTTGTATCAGTTTATGATCTCCATCCTTAGTTGGAAAGGACAGTGACATTACCCAGACACAACCTTCTCAGACAGTCTAAAACTCACACTATCATTACTACTGATGGTATGAAATTATTTCTTGTGCCTGTGAAGAAGCCATGTCCAAATTTGTATATAAAGAATATAAAAAGAGCCTTAATCACATTTGTTTTTTAGTATCAGTTCAACAACTCTAACATCACATTGACAATTCTCAGGATCACACTGAGAAGACTAATTGTTTATCATATTTGCCAGTACCAGGTCCCTTTTATGATGTCAACAGCAAACTTAATGAATTATATGGATGTGCTGATCTTATTGAGCCCTCTCCAGAGCTAATACATTAGCCAGCACAGAGGTGCTCAGAGAATTCAATATAATTAACATGCCCATTCATATGATGTTGTACCCCAGAAATTACAAATAACAGTTGCAGATTGTCTCTGCAGCAAAATTTGGAGTGAACATGTCTGGGCAGAATCTGAGAAATGTCAGAGAATCATTGAATGATTTAGGTTGGAAAGGATCTGATGTGGTGTGGTTTGAGACTCTTCCCCCTCCTTAAAGCAGAGCTGTCTTTGGACATTTGTCTACATTTTTAGACCAATGTCTAAACCCTTCTAATTCTATCCAGATGAAATCTGCAGGAGGAAAGACAACATATGTAGGCATCTCAGATATACAAAGACATTACCAAAGAGAAAATGGCAGAAAACAACATTAGTGTTCAGCAACAAAGCTAATCATGCAGAAGTGGGTGCCTGAATTTAGCTAATGATTTTAAAGTACTTTACAGCCTAATAAACTTCGATTGCTCCGGTGGGAATTTCCTGTGAAGAGCAGACTCAGTCCTGCAGTCAATCCATTAGTTAAGCCATCTTTGTTCTTGTGAATAATGTTATTTGCATTTCTGTAGACTTATTCAGGGAGAGAACACAGGCTGTATGGAAATAGACTGTATGAAAGGAGGTAATATAAATATTTGTACTCTTCCAGCAGTCTAAAGGACAGTCTATAATTAATCTGTAGTTACTTGAGCAGGTAAATGTAACAAGTGTTTATATTAAGGTGACAAAAAGTTTGCATTTAACTTGGCTAAATATACGGTTGTGAGAAATTCTGCTTTTAGGCTTGTTCCGTATATGACCGCTGTCCACAGTAATTTTTCGCTTTAAGACAGAAGTGAAACTATTGTTCTTTTGTCATATTGTTTGTGGGGGAACTTTTTTCAGTGTAAAAAAGAAAAGGGTATACTACTTAATTCTCTCTTTTTATTTCAAAACTGGCTGAAATATGAAACGATATGTGAATATTTTTATCTAAGGAAAAGTATTAGTGGGTTTGGACAGTATAAGAAGGAATGAGAATTTCTGTGACAATAATTCAGAAAGTGAAATAACCCAAAACCAAACAACCAGGAAAAAAACCTAACCTGTTAGTGTGTGAGAGTGTAGAGTAGAAAATACAAAATACCTGCACATAGGATTCAGGAAATATGTTTTCCCAAGGGCATTAGAAAAATACTGGTCAACTGTAGTTCAGCTTGCCTTGTGGAATGCTCTTTTGCTGCTTCCTGCTGCCCACACTATTGTCTGCTTAGAGTTCTGGCACGTATCATCTCAGCTTTCCATTCCTGACATCACCTGATTGCAAAATTCATTCAAGTGGGTCAAGCCTTGTAACTCCAAAATATGTAGCAGCAATCAAAAGAAACTGAACTCCAACCTACACAGCAAGTTTCTGCTTGGTAGCCCCATACAGCTGGCTCTGTTCAGGGCGGGTCAGCGTTACAGCAGTAGAGACTGCCAGAACTGCTGTCATGCAAGCGAGGATGTGGCCCCTTAATTTTTTATCCTGATGTTTGGGTTTTTCTTAACCCCCCTGCTCCCCAGAACCTTGCAGCATTATTGTTTCCTGAATGCGTTATTTCTGTCAAGTACTGGAAGTTCTGACATTGATAGGCAGTGAATCAATACTTTTGTAGAATTGTGAAAGCAAACTAGTTTTGCAGATCCGCAGTGTGCAGTATGTGGTTTTCCATTCTGGATATAATAACGCAATTCGAAATACTCCCCCACAAGCATTGATTGCATGCTTTAGGAAATTCACAATAAAGAATTTAATTAAGAAGCAACTGCATCACTTAATTTAAAAAAGGGAAAATCACCCAAGATATTTTGTTCATTTGCAGGCTATAATAGCAATAACCATCTTTAGCTGAGGACATTTCCTGGGGCTTAATGGCCCATGGCTGTGCTTCTTCAGGTGATCATCATCATCTCCCAACAGTCATTAATCCCCTACAAATGCCTTGCACCTCAGTCATTAAATGTGCTTAAACATGCTTCTTCTGAAAATGAAATAGTTCTATATTTAATGCATCTTCCAGGAATAGGAGTGAAATTTCTGAGGTGAGGAATGAAAGAAGTTTATTAATGTGTCAAAGAAGTACTAATTATGGCAAGTGGATAAGTTCTGTTTCTGGAGATAGCATGACAAAGAATTTTTCCACAGTAAGAGCATGCTATGTGTAAGTCATCATTTTATGTACATCACATTTTATGTACACTCATCTCAATTGCATAACGGCCAAATCAGAAATACAGATAGTTATTTGTAGTTAGATTTCTTCTGCAGAGCATCTCAGCATAGAAATATCTCACAAAACATGCAGAGTGTGTGACTGCAGCACTGCTTAAAAAGAATTTCCTTTCCATAGCTGTAAAAATAGAGCTATACAGTTTCACTAGCTATTTGTGATAACGCAAGAAAATAAAAAGTTAAATCTTTCATACCTTAAGTCTGAAACTCTTACAAAAAATCTTTTGGTGAGCATTTTATGATTCTTTCTTACAAATAGGACCACAGCTACAGCACCAACAGCATCATCAGAGATTTTAAACACAGTAGACAGCCTACCCTGCTCAAGTAGAATTAAAGCCTTCAGTGAAAATAATTGAAATTTATAAAAATTGAATGAAAATTGGGGGGGGTTAATTTTATTTTATTTTAATTCTACTTACTCCTACGTTGTGCTGTTTTCATCTTGTGCTACTAAGCATGTATAGCATACTCCTAATGTACACACTTCATGAAGCCTGTACCTGTCCCAAACAGAGTGTGAGAGGGATCAGAGCAGACACTGCCTTCACTGAGTGAAAAATTAGTACCTTTTGGGTATTATGGTAATTTATTATTTATGTTGGACATTCTGATCCCATGTACTTTAGTGAGAGACTGTGTAGATGAAGACAGAAGAAGAACTTTGGGCCATGCATTAAATATTGAATTAAATGTTGAATGTTAAATTATGTTAATGTTAAAATTAGAGCTCTCCTGATCAGCACCTTTAGACTGCAGATTGACGTGAAAAAAGAATTATTACAACCTGACTCAAAAATTTTTTGTCAAAATTTTCTGTTTCTTCTAACAAACAAAAAGTGACAGGATTAAAATATCTTTCAGTATAAACAAAATGTTTTGTTTTACTCACAGAAAAAAATTCACTTACTTCAGCAGCCAATAACAACTGCCTTAATTTTGCAATTTACCAAGTTAAAAAGATGTTTCTATGTGAAAGACAAAGGTTTCTTTCAGAAAATTTTAAATACAAAATATCACATGCACACATGTGCATACACATTTTATCTTGATCCATCATGGGTTCTAGACAGAACTATTACCTGATTTAGACTTTACTCTGAAATTTTTCCTACTCATTCTAATGCAGTTTTCAACAAATAAACTTTTGAAAAAATTTATTAGATCTCTCCTTAAATTCACTAAATGAAAGAAATAAAATTGCACAGAGCCAAGGACAAGATAAAGAGTATTGCACTTTTAAGATGTTTTCAATCTACCTTATATCTCATTATAAACAACAGGTTGGGGAATAAGTACTGATCTGTTGTACTGCAGTTAGAACATTTCTTTTGCTGTAGATCCTGTTTAAGGTTATTCATACCCTGTCAAGCAACTTACAGTGTCAGCATTCTTCAGACCATTTGTCAAAATTCAACAGGAATGTCCACAATAAAGAGTAGCAGAAAAAATAAAGCATATTTTTCTAAAGTGAATTTATCAGTATTCCCAGAATTCTTGTATTGTTCTTTTTTACTGAAGTTCTCTGTTTTCACACATTCATTATATTTACAGATCAATAGAACTAAAAAAAAAAATGAACTGCCAAACAAACGTCATCTAATGTTTCTCATTCTCATTCTAAATTCTGTGTTGTAGGTCTTGTTTTCCCTCTGCGCTGCATTCTGGGGAATCCAAATTATGAAGCGGATCACTTCATTCAAAGATAAACACCACTGAAAGAGCAGATCTAACATCACCTTAAACCTATGGAAACAGAACTTTAGAATAACCTTCTAAGTTCCTTGGAATTAATCAACCATGAATCATGCTGAATTGCAATCAGTTCACTTATTATATGAGAGATTTGTAATTTTTGTCTGAAGGTTTGAAAGATTCCTAGGGGAGTATATTCATTTTAATTTGATTTTTTAAATAAATATTTAATTTCTCCCCAATTTAAATCAAATATTCATTCACAGCATAGATTTTTACATTCATAGTATTACAAATTCTTAGAAACCATGTAAAACTAGTTTCATTTTTGCAGTGATTTTCTTAGTAATAATATGTGAAAAGTATTTTTCACAAAAATGAATAATGAAAATCATATTTGATGTAACCTGGTATAAAGTGATTGACTGTCTTCTTATTGAGGCTAAACATAAACATATGTGAATGTCATTTTTTCTGTAATGATTGAATTACACCAGAATCTCCATGTCATGCCCAATTCAGTGTTCATAACATGCAGCTACATGAGGATGAGTAGTTGAGGCAAGAAAATGATTAAAAACAGCATGATAAAATAACTCGACCTAGTATGAGTTGAAACATCTTCAATAAAATTGGCTGATGTATGTGTTGTATAATGCAGACATGCAGTTTAGGCTGAGTTATTTACGGAATACACCTGCGTTGCCAATTTTAGATAGTGATCAAACCAGGATTTACACGTGGGTATCCCACTGACACTCACTCACGAGACAGAATATTTGCAAGGCTGAGCCCTTAATTTCTGGTAATTTCCTGCCGGGTGATGTCAGGGGAGATGCACGTCTTGTCTTTCAGGAGCTGTTGGAAAGACGGTTTGTACTAAGATAGGAAAATTAAATACAAATGGTAGAGGGAGTCTCCAAACAGCAGGACTGGCAAAAATAGTGGATCTAGGTTGTTTTTCTTTCCTCACACTCATCCAACTCTTGATTTGGCTCCAAACCTTTTAGAAGTGCTTAAAGTCAAGTAGATAAAAAATAGAGCCTGTCCTCGATGCTTCAAACTAGTAATAATACCTGGATTTAAAAATTAGTTTAAGTTAATGTTCTGGTTTTTTACCCATTTCATTTTCCTTTTAAGATGTTAGTGGCTGTCTAAGAGACATCTCATTTAGAGTTAGATTTAGACACATAGCCTACTTTTAATTAACCCATAATTTCAGTCTCTAGCTGTAACAGTTGCCACTGTCTATGTAATTGGATGTTTACAATAAATTGCCAGAAACACACTAATGTTATATAAATAAAATTGTTGCAATGTCTAGTGATAGTATCATTTTCATTGTAAAGTAGAATAATCAAAATGCTTGGGTTGCAAGGAACCTTAATGATAGGTTATTTAATAGATTATTTAAAAAATAACAGAATATGATTCCAGAAGTACAAGAAAATCCACAAACTTCTTCTGTCACCCTGTGAGTTAGTGCACCTATATTTTCCAAATTTTCAATGATGACATGGTCAGTTAAATAGGACATAAGAAAGAATCATGTTGAAAGTCAGTTTCCTAATCAAAATAAATCCTTCAAAGAGACAGGAACAGGACAAAAATATAATATTTTCTGCATTTGAAAAGTGGAATTTTTGAGGGACAACAATGAAGAACTAAGTAAAATTAAATTAATTTTAACGGTGTCCTAATGAATGTCATGTATTTACATGAGGAAAGGAATGTGATTTCAAGGGCAAATATAAAATGCGTCTGATGAGGACAACCTAGTCATTAAAGCAGAGGCCAAACGAATTTCCACTTTTCCAAGGGTTTTTAGATCCAAATTTCCTATTTCCAGGGACTTGCCATTGTGTCAAACTTGGTTGTTTGAAAGCAAGGTGCAGGAGAGGAACAACATTCTTCCATTGCGTGCTGATCAGTAGGGTCTGAGAATAGCTTCTCCAGCTGAAGGCTTGAACAGACTCGTGGTGGGTATTCAAGACTCATGTTGTTTACAATAACATCACCTAGTGTATAAGCAATCCTTTGGCTACAGACTGAAAGCTAGGATTTGCCTACTTGGAGAAGAGAGTTTCTGGGACAAGCTCTTAGAAACACCTTTGCACCATTCTTTTCACCATGCTGTCTTTATATCCACTGCAAAGAGTGAAATAATCATCCCAAAGGTTGTAGTAATCAGGAGACTTTAGAGACTAGTTGGCCACTGAATTGAATTATGTGCAGTTAATATATATCATGCAGTTAATTGAATTAATTTAATGCAAACTGCAAACAGTGCTCATTGCTAGCATGTATTAGTGATATTTTGATAAGCCACCCTTCTCCCCTCAACTTTTTAATATTCCATTACTTATTTCTTTAGGATTTGACCACGTTGTGTGGTTTGAACAATCAGATGGGATCAAGTGAAATAAGGTGAATTATGTGAATTATTATCAAAATATTGATGCAGAACTAATAGACATTGTAGGAGTAACTGTCTTTCTTTTGGCAAACCACTCTATCAGGTCTCTAGAAACAAAAATACTCTAGAGACTAACAGCCTAGCCTCACATGTCCAAGTGTGAAACTTCATAAATAACATTTGTAATTTGCACTATTGCGTAAGACTTCTTTCTGGTCTTGTTTGTTATTAAACTCCCCAGTGATACACCTTAGGACAAAAATGTGGATAAACAGAACTTCTTTTCATCAAGACTGTTAAAAAGTGATTCCCCTTCTCCTACCAGCTGTTGTAATGTTACATCCCTACACATGGCCTTTCCTGGACTATGTACACAGCAGTATCAAGTTACTGAAAACCCAGAAGTAAGCAGCTGAATCCTGTGTCACTTGAGACCTGACCCTGCACCATTCAAGTCGCCGAAAAACTTGCTGCTGACCTCAAGATTGGGGCATAGCATTCCCTGTATGAAAACAAGAATGATGCAATATTTACTGCAATTCAAGCTTTGGTGCAGTGCATTGATTGACAGAGTTTCACCATTACTTGTTCCCAAGAGTGGCTAATATCGTATCCTTTCTGGTATAGTAAAATCAGAGAACTTTGGTGGGAAAATGCTGACAGTTAAAGCTGTAACCTATACTTACTAGATATAAAGGACTCAGGGTCCTTTCTCGTCTTTGTTGTCTTCAGTTTTCTCTCAGATCTGTGGGATTAAGGACATCATCACTTAAACTATTACCTAAAGGAGGTAGTTGATCAGTTATTTTAAAGCTACCTTTTTACAGATAAATGTCTATGAGCTTTCAAGAACTTATGTCATGTGATTAGAAACTACTAAACTGTATGGCACCAAAGGTAAGAGTTTTTTTGATTTTTCTTATTTGCTCTTTAATTAGTAACAAAAAAAAGCTTAGTCTCAGCAATGGAGTTTGTCAAGAGCAATAGTAACTCTCAGAGAATAATCAAAGCATTGCCTATTATGTAAACTGTGTTGCCCTTAGTTGAAGTTTTTCTTAAAACTCTGGCTCCTGAAATTGTGTGAATAAAGAAATATTTTTGCCTGCTGAAAACCTATAGAAAGACCTGTAGAAAGTTCAAAATCTAAAAGGCAAACAAGAACATTTTAATTAGTAATATTTTAAACAATTTTCCCTTTTAAAACACCCTAGTGATTACATGAGGCTTGACTCATGGTTTTTAAACTCTTGGGATTGCTAATGCTGAATGGGAAAAAACTATTCTTGGTCTACCCTTTTTCCATAAAACCTCTGTTTCCAGCACGGGCATATACAGTGGCTATGAGGCAGAGTTTTCCTGGGTTTCCTGGTTCCCTGCTGGTGTTTGACCAGCAATTCAGTTTGCAATTCAAACAAAGCAGGCCACAAGCTGACTCTCTGAGGGCCTCTGACCCTCAGTAACTCTCAGCACACACAGACATCACCACACTATGCCCTGTTGCCTTCCACTCCCAGCAGTTTGGGCAAAGCAAACAAGACATGTACTGCGGACTTCAGGATTTTCTCTTTCTATAGAGAAAACGAGTGTTTAAATACCGCATTTGAAACTCAGGTACAAACCACAACATAAAGCAAAAAATAAGATATCTCACATGCTGGAGAAGCACTTCCATATTAATATCAAGGCCAATGGAAAGCTTGGCTCGGTTCTTTGTCTTTTTTGCCCCACCTACGGAAAACAGCAGAAAAATGTGGAAACATTGAGTAAAAATGAACTGCTGAGTGTCCTTGTGTTTATGGTTTGGCACAGAAAAGCGATACAAAATGAATTCTCTCCACCCCACCCCTTGCTATATTTTTACTGCTTCCTCCTTTATTCTTTCTCCCCATTTTTCTCTTTCTCTCTCTAGTGTTTATTCATCTTTGCAAAATATCCTCTCCTGTCTTGCCTTAGGTTTGTTACATGTGGAGGTACATGGTGGTGTATTTCATATCCACAAATATTTTACTTTTTTTTTCTTTTTCTTTATTTTTTTTTATGAGAGCCAATACTTTCCTAAAGGCACCTACTTTCTTTACTGTTCCTGTTAGTCAACAGGCTCTTCTAATATTCAAAAAACACAATACACTGCTCATACATTGCTACTGTTATATTTATTTATTTCACTGGTATTTGCCTTGTTTCCTCTGATGATTTGTTTTCTATTTACATTCCAGTAAGATGGCACTGTCCTTTTCCCAGTTTCTTCTCCATCCCCTGTTTCCTTGTTATTAATTCCTTGTAGTTACTTTTTGTCCGTTCAGCACCCTGCTTTAGCTGTCACTGTCTCTTTGCTTCAGAATGGATATATCACTACAGTTTGTGTGGATCATTTAATGTGGCAGAGACAGACAGCCAAAGTATTAGCAATGTTTGATTAAAAAGAGATTAAAAAAAGTAAAGAAAAACATGGAACATTTTAAGCACTATGGAATTTGTGGTGTTTTCTGCTACTTATACTTTTTCCACAAACCTTGAATGTAAGTACTTAATCAGCACATAAATTACAATTATAGATGTTTGCCAGGAAAGAAAAATACCATAAGACAATTGAACTACGATTTTTAGATCAAAGAATAGCTTACTAAATTACTGAGTGTGATCATGTCTTTTGCTGCTGTCTGTCTGCATTGAGGTCATGAGCCTGTTATTTGAACATAATGACATTACTCTCTTGCTTCATGTAGCAGCATTTGGGATTTCAGATCTAACAGCCCTTTACCTTCTCTCTGCTCATGACTCATGGCTGACTCATTACCTTTAATCATTCTGAAAGCAAAGATTTTATTTTTGCTCTTCTTTTAATCACAATGCAAAAAAAAAAATACTTTGAGGGAAGGTAAAGTGTTATATAGTGCAGCAGTGTAGCTATGTACCAATGTCCTTATTTTTGTAAAACCTCAAGTATTTGCAGTTTTATATCTATGACCATAAACTGGTTTTCACCATGATGTCTAACAGAGGAAAGCCTGATGATCAGGGATCGGTGGAAGAAATTAAAGGCAAGTTTCTGAGATTCTGAGAACAAAGTCTGTCATTGAAGGCCAGATCACCTTTGGTTTTATTTTATGTTATTTTATCTGAAATACAGCTGTAAGAGAAAAGTAATGTCTTCATTACTTCATGGCCAATAATAAGATATATACTAGAATACATTTTTTTCTTTGCTAACAATATTCCTATTATTCATGGAAAAATCTGTGATTGTCTCATGCCTATAGTTTATTATGCTTAATTATGCCTGATAATTGGTCTGTAGTATGTGTGTAAATGGCCTTATTAATGAAGAACAATTATCACTGGTTTGTGCTACAGGAGAAGAATTGATGTTCAGTATTACTTTCCCCAGGTTTTCTCCTCGCAAGAAAGCCCAGAAGCAGAGCTGGAATTTAGCTAACATAGCCCTGGGTATTACAGGATCATGAAAACTTGCTGTATTCTACTAATGGCTTCCTCCTTGCACCTCTTTATGGAAACCTGTGGTATTTTCCCCAAGGAATTAACTAGCTCTTAAGATGCTACATGAAAAATAACTCATCTCTGAGTATGGCTGAGAGACATCTGAGCATTGGCAGAGACGAGCATTGTACTGCGTCAAGCAGCCTGATCAAGGTGAGATGACCAGTCTCCTTTCCTCAGCATTTCCAGGCGGGGAAGCATAGATAGACTCAAGCAGCAAAACTTGCAGAGCAAGAAAGGAGCACAGGTTATAGCAGAGTCTGCTGGGGCAGGCAGGGGGGTGTGCCCTGGCACAGGGACAGTTACAAGGCTATCACAAGTACAAGCCTATCAGGCACAGAAGTGAACTCTCAAAGTCACTGTCATTCAAAATAGAAATTTAATAAGAACAGATATGATGGAGGAGATGGTCCACAGAGAGTTCCTGTGGCCTGTTTGTGGTGATGGTTGCTGTTATAATAACAATGCATAATGCTTTCTTTGTGCTTTCCCTGTTTAGGAATTTCTCTGTTACACTGTGCCTTGGATAAGTGCAAAACAAATAGGTCTTCTGCTACACATTAGGGATTTTTCCAACAGTATTTGAATAAAGAGGATTAAATGGTATGCTGGTGCATTTGAGGACTTGACATGTATTCTCAATACTCCTCTTTATGGTCCTGTCAGATTCTATTGCACTTATATTCAAGATAATGAAATTAAGCAAGGTAGACCACTAGACATTGTAGCTGTGATAAATACACCCACTAAAGAGGGTAATTTAGTACGTTTCCTACTGTAATTTTCTCATTTAGCAGGATGACTATACAGGGTTGTATACAATGATTGTGAATCACCATCAGAAACCACTTTTCTTAGTGGATGCTGAAGTCCAGTATTTTAAAAAATTTCTTTCTTTTGAATTTTCAGAATGAACAAAAGTTCATATTTCCTCTAGATAGTATTTCACAAACAAAGTTGCAGGCAGTGTAACACAGAGTAGTAGCTATGAAGTTAATTTTTGTAAGTCTGTTGAAGAAATTATCAGATGTGTTTTAGTCAGATTTTAAGGTAAACAGCGGTAATGACTGATAAGTGTTAATAAGGGTTATAAAATATTAGTTAACATACCATTAATATAAGTAAAAGTAATTCAGCTTTTTAGGTTCAGTTGCGCAGTCTGAGCTCAGTCAAATTTGCCAAAAATGTGCACTGGGATGTTTTTGTTTTTCCTGGAAGATTTTCTGGAACTTATGGAAAACGTAGTAATGTAGTCTAAATATACTCTGTGGAAAATATTCAACTATAAGGTCCATTTTCCTGTTGAGGAGATCTCAGGAAAACAGAATTAATAGTGCCTGAGTCCTTGAGCTTGTCTGGTTAGCAGATATGCATTTAGTTTATAAGATGTAGAGATTTATGTCTGAATTCTGACAGAATGGGATATGTAGATGAAGATTTGTGTTTTCCAGAAGGTAACTGATCTCTAGTAACTGCAGTAATTTCTGTGTACCTGCAGTCATAACCTCCATGTTTTTTACTGACTACATATTCAGCAGACACTAAAGTTAAAAAGATGCAAAATAATAACACTACATGGCTTTGTTCTTACATTTGTTTCACCTAGGAAACAGCTTCTGATTAGAAGTGAGCTAAAATTATGTTGAGAAATATTTTTCTTTCATGGTTTCTGTTTCTAATTTGCTTGTCTGGTGAAAATACGTTAATTTTTTAAACTATGCATTAGAAGTCCTACGAAAATTTTCAGTCTTTCATAGCTGTGATCATTGTGAACTTGACATTTTCTTTATCTCTATAGGAAGTATGGAAGCACAGACTCACAGAATATGCTCAGTTGGGAGGGATCCACAAGGATCATCAGAGCCAACTTCTGGCCCTGCAAAGTCACACCATTTGCACAAGGGTATTGCCCAAACACTTCTTGAACTCTGCCAGGCTTGGTGCTGTGGCCACTTCCCTGGGGAGCCTGTTCCAGCACCCAGCCACGCTGTGGGTGAAGAACCTTTTTCTAGCATCCAACCTAAACCTTCCCTGGCACAACTTCAGGCCATTCCTTCAAGTCCTCAAGTCCTGTCACTGGTCACCACAGAGCAGAGATCAGTGTCTGCCCCTTCCCTACCCCTCACGAGGAAGTTTTAAACTATAAGGTCTCCCCTCAGCCTCCTCTTCTCCAGGCTGAAGACCAAGTGACCTCAGCTGCTTCTCATACAGCTTCCCCTCAAGGCCCTTCACTATTATAGGCTAGGTAAAATACTGTACTCCAGATGTTTGAGAAAATCTGATTATTATAATCCCATTAATGATTTTCTGTGCTATGGCAATTGCTATTGGAGAATGCCACTTTTGGCTTTTTTTCACCTGGATTCTTTGAAAGGTCTCAGTGCCTTTCTTACACCTCCTACAGGGAAAGCACACAAATGGGGAAAGCCAGCTAGGCTGAGGACCCTGGTATCATCTCCTGTGAATGCATTACCTATGGAAGATTGTTTTAAGAGTCAAGAGGGATGCTGTACAGTTTAAGCCTGCTTTCTGTCTTCCAATTTTACACAGTCTCTGGAGGTAGTCACTCAAGTAAACTGCTCAGATACCACATGTGAGTACCTGGCGTCTACTTTTCTCTACTGAGTCTCACATGAAGAGAGTCTCACAGATAAATTTCCTGCTGTCAGTAACACATCAGAGACTATTAATAAGAGATGCAAGAACAACTCCTTCTCACAAGAAACAGCAGGTAAAAAACAAATGGAAAAGGCACTTGCTGTGTTCCCTAAGAGCTAATTTTAGATTATATGGACTCAGGTTATGTCATTTCTGGTGGGAAGAAACCTTGCAACCTGTAGTGTGTGCTCATACTTGGTGGTCTCCAGCATACCCCAATGCTTACAGCTTTTGGAGGTTCCCATCCTCCCAAATCAAAGCTGGTCTTGGGATAAAAAAATATGAAAAAAGGTAGATGAGAGAGAAGCAGTAGCTTGGTCTTATTCCTACAGTGTTTCACTAAAACGAGCCTGATCTTTGGCTGACATAAATTGGGTAGCTGTACTGACCTTTGTGTTTGGTTGCTTTTTTTCTTTTTGTCTCATTGAATTCCCTCACATCCTAAGCTCATTAAACTGTGGCTCAGCCAAATTTTTTTAAAACATGGTTTAAAAGGTAGGTGCAGTAGCATATTGTAAATTCTGTAGCTTCAGGCATAAATTTTTTACAAGGCATTTGTATTCTAACACAAAGGTTCTCTACACTGTAAGCCAAAGACTTTTCTTTAGCAGAACCGTTCAAGTGTATGTGTCTGCGAATTAATGCACGGGTCCAGAATGCTAGACAAAGCAAGAAGACTTTCTACATGAGCAGTGGGAATCTAGTCTGGACAGGTCATCCTGCAACAAATTACTCAATTCTCTTTCATCCTTCAGCTATTTGCTTGTAACTAGACTAGCAACCTTTGGGCATATTTGTTGCTCAAAATAACTTCAAACTGGAACAAGGTTCACAAGCAAATCGTATGGAGCCACCAATATGGAGTTGTTTGCACTGACATCTTGTGGTAGAATTTAGTTTGGGGATGGGTCCTGATGCAAGGACAAACTTGACAAACTTGCACCAGTGAAAATACTCTACTACTTGTTCAAAATGACATTCACCCTACGAGCTTGCAGAGGTTTATAGAAAGAGCCACAAAGTTTTTTAAAATTGGAAAGCCTCCCATTCCCAGGTGCATTCCCAAGAATTAGGGGCTACACGTTTTTTATTTATTGAAAAATAAATAAATAATTTGGTTTAATTTTTAAAGTAGTTAGTTTTCCAAGGCAGGAGAGCTAGTAGACCCATCTCAGCATCATATAGTAGAGGTAACACAGTAGCTATATAGAGTTTACCTCCTCTTTCAAGCAGTATAAAAAAGAGATTGTTCAGAAAAATGAAAGATTCCAGTATTCATACAGAAAGTATGTGGTTTTTTCCCAAAGACTTAACGGTTAGATAAAAGAACAAAGTATCTTCTTGGTCAGTACAAAAGCTTAAATATTTCTGTAGCATGGGCAAATAGCTCTGAAATCACTTTACTTATAAGCTTTACTTATCCATTTCAAGCAGTGCTGTCATGTTTTGACATGTCATTCCAAAAGCAGTAGTAAAGCTTCACAGCAGACTTACTCCAGATGTGATCCAAACCAACAGGAAAAATGAGCATTTGTAAAACACAGCACAGTAATGTGCAAAGTGGGCTAAAGAAAAGATAGGTCATTTTTTTGAAGTTGAATGGGCAGACAGCAAAAAAACCTAACAGGAAACTGCTTATTAGCCCAAACACCCAGTAGGTTCAGTGTTACTTTCATGTTTAGTGGAACTATTAGGTATTTTTGATCTAACAGTGAGGGTTTAAAGAATGAAAAGACATGCACTCTATGGCTGGCAGCTGCTCACTTCGATGTCTAGCTTAATGAGTTGTGCTCTCATGCTGGGATTTGAAGCAGTCCAGCAAGTGAGGCTTCCCTGCTGTGTTTCTCTTTGACTGCATTACACAACCAGCTTTCTTTTATATTTTGATAGTGACATCTATTGGAGCTTTGAAGAATAGTATTTTGAAAAAAAAATCCCGATGTATATTAATGAAAGCAAAATTGTTGGACAATAAAAATTTCAGTTTAAACAAAAGCATATATATATATATCTGTCATCAAAACATGCACAAGAATGAAAATACTGATTCAGAAAAGAAAAAATGTAGCAGTATTTCAAATCAGATTCAAGAAGAAAAATGTGCCTTTCTCTTTTTTGATGATGGGTGAGCTTAGAAACTTCCCCAGCTGTCTGAAGTTTGTTTAGAAGGAACCCATCAGCTAAAGCTTCAAAGTGAAACAAATGCAATATTTGATTGAATTCTCTACAGATATACGCAAGACTTTGACAAGTATTAACAGAACCAAATCTAACAGAGTGGGTACAGTAGCAGTCAGTCAGTCAGTAAAAAAGCCTTCCCCATGAGCAATGATGTCTCATGTCTGTGCTGTCAAAGGGACACAGACATCCAGAGTATTTGGAATGAAATTAGCTCTGCTTTGCATAAGCAAGCCATCTTCATGGATTCTACTGGGAATATGTCTTGTGTCTGTTTAGAGCTTACAATAAGGGTCCTAGACTTTTCCAGAGGTGTAAGACTGATGAACAATTAGTAAGTGTGGCCAATGGATTTCTGTTGTACTAAATTACCCAGTGTATTTACACTTTCTTGAATGTGTATGCACAGCTCTAGCAGTCAGTCCCTGGTGTCAACAGTAGGCAGTACTGAGTAATGCTACCTCAGAAAATCTCCAGGTGAAATTAGGAGATCTGAAATGTGCAAGGAGATTGTGCTGTGGCAAGTCCTCAGGACTCTTTCAGGACCTTTCCTTTCTGTTTGTTCCTTATTCTCCTGAGGACTCTCAGAGTCACGTAATACACACTGGAGAAATGCACATTTTCCTCAAGCCACCTCTCTTCATACACATCTGGCCATGAGGAATGTTTTCATATGAAAGTTTCATTTTCATTTGCTAGAGGTTCTGACTTTGGGGCCTTTTCCTGTCTTCTTCTATTCTACAAAAATATGATAAAGAATTCCCTGTAAAAGAAGCAGGAGGTTTCCTCCTTGCCTCAGACTATAGATTTTTCTAGGGTTTTATTTTGGTTTGGGTTGTGTATGATTTGATTTCAGTTAATTCTGATTTTTAAAGAAAAATTATTTTCTCAAGCAGCCAAAGGTTTAAATGGGATTGTACTTCTTGATATTGTTTCACGTATCTTAAAATTTGGTTTTGTTTTAATTTATTCTGGTGTGTCTTCCCCAGTAGCAACATGGCTATGTCCTATACATTCCATTATGATAATAAACCCACACATTAGTCAGGGAACTATTCAGACAGGGAACATACTATGAATTGAAAAGGTGAAGTATGATCTTAGAATAGCAAATATAATTGACTCAAACAATCCTAGTGCAAAAGTACTTGACAAAGCCTCAAATTACTTTACTGTTTTCTGAGCTGCTTGTTTTTCAGATTTCTATGCAGAAACCCCAGAATATACCACATAAAACAAATTATAATGCAGTTACTGTATTCATATAAATCACATATCCATTTCTCCTGCTGCTGCGTGAGAAATGTTCCATTTTTACAGCCAGTGCTATGTTCTCCATTCTTATTCAGCCTTTACAGGGCCTGCGGGAGAAATGAATTGTTAATGATGTTGTAAAGTCACTTTTTATAATGAAAATATATCCAAATTAATCACACCTTTCATCTGTTTAAGAGGAATTCTATCATACTCTTTGGTAGTTTCAGATTGTCTGTAAAAGAATAAAACAGGAAGTAATTAAGTAGTTTAGTTAGCATATTGTGACTTTTCTGTGCAAATATCACTACATAAAAGCAGTACCTGCTTTGGTACTGTGTCCATTTCACTTTTATGGACAATTTTCATGGCATAGTTCAGGTGAGCAAACACTGCAGAGTCACTTTTCTCTGCTGATCATTGCTTTCAAGATGATTGGTTGCAGAAATGAATATAAGGAGTGAATACTGGAAGCATAAAGTTTCTCTCTCTAAGCTTGAAGATAAATATTCAGGGAGAAATTTATTTAATTTAAATGAGTAAAACTCACTAATATGTCTGTTGGGTATAGCAGGTAAGATCACAAGAAACAGAGGGATAAGGATACCACAAGGGACTTTTATATATGTATCTGTATCTGTTTTCTGGTATGGCCAGGAGCTTCTAATATACCTGACTATTCTCAACCAGACTCTGAAAAGGTGTTTAGACCTCTGCTCTTCTATCATGCAATTGGGTGCATTAAGCTCAGAAAGGCTCCAGCCCGATTTGCAGTGCTGTGCTGATAAGCTCGTTGGAACATTGTGTATTGAGAGCACAGGACAGAGACATCCTGCCTGAGCCTGTCCTGTCTTATTAAAATCCCCCTTCATCTCAGCTGTGACAGAGCACAGCTCTGTGCAGAGCCACCTGGATGCCTGCTACATCACTTTCCCCACTGTTCAGGCTGTAGGGGTAGCATGCTAGTTCAGGTACATCACTAGAACCATGGTGATGCAAACTAGTAGAAAGGCACTGCTTTGAAGGAATCCCTCCCAATGGCACCTAAACAGCTTGTTCAAAGATAAAACAAATTATTATTATTATTAATATAAACAGAATAAAGAACATAAATACGCAGGGAAAGATCTAAACCTAACTAAATGAATAGTTGTGTTAAAATATACCAGAAGTAAACCTGAAAGAATTGAAAAAAAGAACTCATCAGCAAAAAAACTTTACCTAGGAAGCTTTACACTAGTAAAGATAAATTGAGAGCTGCAAAACATTGAGCTCAGAAGCTGTAAAATGAATGGAAAAATAAATTCAAAGAGTATGTCTACATATCCAAATGAATGCCTTGTTTCAGTTTTAAATTAGGAGGAAGACAGAACATGAAAGCGAAATGAAGACGATTCGTGAGTTTGAATATATAAAAAGGAAATAACTCTTGGAAACAAAACTAGGTAAGCTTAGAGTTCAGCTTTGGGCACCCATTATTTAGTGTTCCAAAATAATGAAACAATAAGGCTTCTTTCATCCCTGGAGAACAAGAGATACTGCATTTCTATTAGATAAAAGGAGAAAATAATTGAAGTAATTTGATGCTCATTAATCTGACCTTAGTAGGATTCAAGAGTGTTTAAGAAATGAAGAAAAATTAAAAATGTTCAGGTAAATAGGAAACAATACAATGCATCATGGTTAACAAACGTGAGGCCATTTCAGATTAAATTGCTGCCATTTCTCCATAGGGTAAGTGATTTTTTTAGACAAGAACAGTATATTATCTATCAATACTTTAACAATTATTGCAAATTCGAGAGAGATTGTGATAAATGCAGTAATATTAAAGTATGTAAGGAAACAGAAAAAATGGATAGCTATATACATTAGGTCTTTTCACCCTCAGGAAAAGTAATATGATTGTAGTATATAAAATCACAAGCAGAAAGGGATGCTCATTAACTTCCTTTAATACTGAAAAATTTACTAACATCAAATGAAGTTATAGGCTGTTAGGTTCAAAAGAAAATGGAGTTCACCTACCACATAATTAAACTGTAAATGTTACAGTTGTAGAATATTATTAATGCAAAGAATGTTTATGGAGTTCAAAAATACTTGAATTTATGGATTAAAAAAAATATCTTTCATGGTCTATTCAACACAAAAGTCATATACTTTCCCTAAGCAATTAAGTAAAAGGGAAATTCTGGTCTCATGCAGTTCACCTGTTCTAATTTTCTTGGATGAAGCTGATAAAAAACACCCTGGGAGATAATATTAGACTCTTAGAGACTCAGTCTTGGGGTTATTATTATTTAACTTTTCTTTAATTACCTTGGCACAGAATGTTTGAGTGCAGAAATGAAAATTAGCTGATAAAGCTGAAAGATATTGAGATAGACAGATCTGGATATAGTATAATCTTACATAAATAGAATAACAGAAATTTAATGAACTCTAGTAATACAAACAGCAATGTCATTCACAGAAAGGCTAATGACAAAAACCTGCTGTTAACTTAAAGCTCAAGTGACTAAGTGTGATTGAGAAGGAATAACTGGATTTGCTAGTCAGTTCCAGGGGTCTCTAAAGGATTGAGAATCACAGAATCACAGAATCACCAGGTTGGAAGAGACCTCTAAGATCATCAAGTCCAACCCATGCCCTAACACCTCAACTAAACTATGGCTCCGAGTGCCAGATCCAGTCATTTTTTAAACACGTCCAGGGATGGTGACTCCACCACCTCCCTGGGCAGATGATTCCAGTACTTCACCACTCTTTCTGTGAAAAATTTCTTCCTAATATCCAACCTATATTTCCCTTGGTGCAGCTTAAGACTGTGTCCTCTCATTCTGTCAGTTGCTGCCTGGAGAAAGAGATCAACCCCCACCTGACTACAACCACCTTTCAGGAAGTTGTAGAAGGTGATAAGGTCACCTCTGAGTCTCCTTTTCTCCAGGCTAAACAACCCCAGCTCCCTCAGCTGTTTTTCATAGGGCCTGTGTTCCAAGACCTTCACCAGCCTTTTTGACCTCCTCTGGACACGTTCAAGCATCTCAGCATCCTTCCTAAATTGGAGGCCCCAAAACTGGACACAGTACTCAAGGTGTGGCCTCACCAGTGCTGAGTACAGGGGAAGAATGACTTCCCTGGTCCTGCTGGCCACACTATTCCTGATACAGGCCAGGATGTCATTGGCCTTCTTGGCCACCTGGGCACACTGCTGGCTCATGTTCAATCAGCTGTCTACCAGTACCCCCAGGTCCCTTTCCACCTGGGCATTGTCCAGCCACTCTGCCCCCAGCCTATAGAGTTGCAGGGGGTTATTGTGGTCAAAATGCAGGACTCAGCACTTGGACTTATTAAACTTCATCCTATTGGACTCTGCCCATCTATCCAACCATTCCAGATCTCTCTGCAAAGCTCTCCTACTTTCCAACAGATTGACACAGAAAGAAGGTGGTGTGCAATGAGAAATTCTTTGTGTGGAGGGAAAAGGCTTAATGCTATTTTTGCAAGATGCTGATGACACCCTCTCCATATTACCACAATACTAGATGCAGTTCCAGTCACCTATATGTAAAAGCAGGCAAAAAAGGCTATTTGAAGACTGCAAAAGGAGTCATGTTTATAAGAAATAAACCAAAAGCTAAGAGGTATTACAATTGGTTTTCCCAGGCTTTCTGTAGATGGCATAGTAGCTGGAATTAACAGGGAATTCCTCTTGTTTAGATTCAGGACACAATACTGCTTTCAGACTGGCATGATCATCTGTCATAGTGAGGGAAAGAGTGAGAAGTACCATGCCAGGAGGTAGTCAAAACATAACTGGGGTGCACACCAGAACCTGAGAGAATACAAGGTCAATTTGCATATAACCTTTGAGTCCTCAGGGATTAAACAATGAAAAACAGAAGCTGGTAAACTAATTGGCAAGGAAGACTTAAAATACAATGGGAAAAGTAATCATCAATAAATTTATAATAAAAATTTGAAAGTATATGTTTTGGAATTGCTTCCAAACATGACTGGTAGGAGTATCAGTAGTAGACTGTAGTATCAGAGTTCCTTGCTCTTCCTGTCCTAAGCAGAGTAATACATGCATTCTTACAGTATAAAATGAGAGAAAGAAGTGAAATAGATACTTCCTTTCTTATCATCTCTTGCAAACAGAAAAGCAGAATACACTTTGAAGGCCCAGCTATGTGGGTGAGTGATGTGATGGGGTGAGGGAGAGTGCTAGTGGAGACACAACAAAAATAGGAGTCGGAAATTAAGATTTCAGATTTTGTGTATCTTCCACCCTCTATAGTAGCTGAAGCACAGATGAATTGCAGAAAATTCTAAGTTATAAGTGACCCACAAGGATCATCTAGTCCAGCTCTTGAATGCGAATGGCCCATACAGCGATTGAACCCACAATTTTGGCATTTGCTATCAAGAAGTATCTATTTCCGTATATTTGTTATTGTATTTGAGGCATTACAGAGATTTGCATAGGAAATATTATTGCTAAATTAGACTTTTTAATGGCATCATTTGTATACATTCATACAGAAGCTGAGACCTTGATATTTAACAGCAGATGTGATCAAGATAAAATATTTTGCAGATGTAATTCGGTGCTTGCAGCAAGGAGAAGTTACTGATGGATGATGCACTCTCACTTACTGAGTGTGATTCCATCATCGTGACACTTAGCATGCTCTTCATTCACAACGAGTTTGTTCTCCGGTAAGTTTATATTTAAATGAGGTTTTATCTTTACTAATCAGAATTTGTGACATTTTAACAGATTCTATTCCATTTACATTACAGACTGTGCCCTTTATTTGTGTGGAGCAATGTTTCTTGATACAGTGTATTTTTTATATATCCTCTGACTTGATTGATTTTGATACACTTACTGTAATTCTTCCACAAACGTATCAAACTATGTTTTCTAAACTTAAATCAGAGAATCAGAGTGCTTGCTTACCAGTATGAGTCACTGTTTTTCTTTTTTTTTTACACTGCAGTATATCCTAGATGAGTTATTTTGTTTTCTGAGAATCTTAAATAGTACTTCATTATGTCCTGTAACTGATCTACTTTTTGTTTAAATATTTTAGGATAACATTATTTATAAAACTCAGAGTTCTTGTCCTTTATTTAAGAAAGACACCAACAAAATATTTCATTAAAGAAGGAATAGAAATTTATTTCAGTTTTTTTTAACTGAGGTAAAGCTAGCATCTTTTCCTCTCCTCTTGTTTATGTTGCTGTAAGATGTGGGTCCTTTGCAATTCATTCACTCTTTCATACTGGTAAGAACTGAACACCCTGTTCTCATTCTTGTCACTGCATTTCATTTTGTTTACTACTTTGATCTCCTTCAAGATGTTGCTTGATGCTGTGTTAATCCATTGGCTTATTGCTATTACAGTATTTCACAGCTCTCCTTTGTTGCTAAGCTCCTACATAAATGAATCATATGACCTTGGCAGTTTCCCTCTGTTAACACTGCTGTTATTTTTCCTTGAAATTTTGCTCTTCAAATTGTAACAAACAAGAGGTGTACTAAGCCTGTACATGTTTGTAGATGCTTGTAGTTAATGTGGGCCGTTAATAGACTAAGTGGGGAAATTTGGCTAAACCAAGTACAGCAGGGGACCCTGCTGCTCCTAATATAAATGGTTCAGTGGGGGAATTGTGAGGTGGAGTTTTTTCAGTCTTCCTCAGGCTTTTCACTAGTATAATGAAAAGGAGTGGAATACCCACTCTGGAGGTATGTGTTACAACAAGCTGTTATAATAGTATTAATAAAGAACAACTTCGGCTTTTACAGTCATGTTACTATATACTTAAAAATTGTTCTGGTGCTTCTTGTGGTGTTTTCTGGGGATTGCTTTTTTTCTGGTGTGAACTAGGGCAAAGGATCTTTGTTATTAGCTTGCCTGCAAGTTTGTTTCATTATGTTCTTAATTTCAGTTTTCCTTTTTTTGTCCTTTCTTCTGCATCTTGCTGGCTTTCTGCTTGATTTATTCACAGATCTTTTTCCTTCAACAACCTTCCCTACTTTTAGAGGCTGGGATTTGAGGGGGTGGTTTTTGTTTGCCAGCTGGGGTGGTTTTGCCTCCTCTTAGAAACAGGCACTTAATTTGCTTGAATGTTATTCAGATAGCTGGTAATACAACATTTCTATTTTCATACCTGAGGATTCTTTTCTTAAAATGTTCTGTGTAGCTTTGAAGTAGCCTCTAGTCAGACATAAATTTGAAGAGAATAGCAAAAGTCAAATATGGCGATGGCCATCACAGTCACTCTTCTGAGCCATCTTAGTGACTAGCAGGTCCAAAGGGCTCTCTTTCTTTTCCGTACTGGGCTGGTAGACACTCTTTCTTACTGTGTTAAGTGACAGTGTGTTATTTTGTGTGTTCCAATCTATTATCTCTTCAGGACAGGGGTCATGTCTTCTTAGAACTTAATACTATGAATGGCAATTCAAGAATAGCTCATAACTTTCTCTCTCTTTACATATTAATTACCTTAGTATAATTTAAGTTGTGTCTCAGTATGTGTCCTGAACATTATTTTTACTGAAGTGTGTCAATTTTCGTTACATTAAATGAATACTCATTTAATTTCCTATCTCACCTCTGAGCCCATTTTGTTAATGTCAGGATTATTCTTGCATCCCTCTGAGTCTTAAATACTCTGCTTATTTTAGTATCATCTGCAAATTTAATGATATGACTTATTACAGCTTTATGTAGACCATTGAATAAAATATGAAAGTCTGCTGGTATTAATCTACAGTCCTGGGAGACTTCACTTCTCAGCAGCTGCCTTTCCATTTTCCATCCAATACCGTTTTTCTGGGTAGTAATTAATACTTGGTAGTGCTCAAACCTGAAGGCAGGCAACTGCATTAGATCCGGAGTCAACTGAACTTATCACAGTCTTATAGGAAAATCAAATGCCCTAAAAAACCCAAACCCATCAAGGGTGGGAATCAGGATACAGACTTTCAGATGGGTCACTGAATGCTGGATCACAAGTGCTTGATATTGGGAGAAAAGTTTTAATAAAGATTTACCCCATCCACAACAAAGCTTTCTTAATGATAACAATGATCCATCATTTTGACTTTCCTCTGAACCTTTTAAAAACCCCAGCTAAGTCAGGACTCTTGGTTTATCTAGGCTAATAATATTTTTCATTTTTAAAAGTAACCAGATTTCTTTAACATGATTTACTCTTTCCATATCCACAATGACTCATAATTATTAAATTGTGCTTATATAATTATATCCTCTAAAATGATCTATAAATATAACATCTCTTTCTTAAAGATCAGACTCTGAGGAATAAAACTTCCTTGATTAACCTCTGGAGATAAAATGCTAAAGGTGTTCATGGCAGGATTAGGCAAGAGACTGACAGCTCTGGAAAAAAGGTTTAAGACTTGGTACTGGAAGGGACTTCCATTATTACTGGAGTAGTGGGGAATACGACACTTGTAGATTTAAGAGCAGAAGAGCTGAGAGTCAGCTTGGTTTGTGAGTGTATGAACAAACTGCGAGAAGGAATGGTGTGGAATATTTTTATGTGAAGATTAGAGACATGTAATCTAGAGCAAATTAAAAAAGACACCAGGCCTTGGAGATGGAGACTGGGGGGCCTGTACTGGCCACCAGTTTGGTGAGCAAGAGCTAGGGAAGCCTAGGTGTTAATGTAAATAAACTGTATTATCACGTCAAGAAAGAGGGAAGCTTAAAGGTCCAATGCTTTTTGTGAGTAAGTTAATATAAAGGTGTAGGGTTTTTCATTTTCCCCTAGAATGTTCCCTGAAGTGTATAAGCCCTAAAATTGGGACTTAATATCTTGCCTTCATTTTTGGAGTTAATAATGAAATATTGTAAAATATGACCACTGTAGGTCTGACTGTAAATCTGACTATGTGGTGTAATAAATCATATTGTTCCTAATAGCTAGAACAGTGGGGCACAAAAGCATGCATAATTTCTAAAAAAGTCATGCATTCTGCTCTGGAAGTGGTGGGGCTTTTGTTTTGGGATTTTTTAGTATCATACTTTCACCTTTGAATTACAAGTGTCTAGGTTATTTTCTGTTGCAAATAATAAAAATCTAGAGAGCTGAAGTGTTCAATCAAGTGACTGAGGGAAAGAAGACAACTTGGAGAGGAGACTTGACAGTGATGCATTTGTAGCACACAGGCTTTGGGCAGAAAATTGCTGCCATATTCATTCATAGTCATTGTGGGGAGAGGAGGAGCAAAAAAGCAACAGCAAAAATTAACAAGTAGCCATTAAGTAGTCAGAGCCAGGTTCAAAACAAAACAACAGGGATGGTCCTTCACATACGTAGCTGATCTGTAAAACCTCTAGTCAAAGAACACGTTATGTTCTAAAAACTCATATTAAGCACTAACAACAAATGTCTCCTCCACAAGCTTGTTGGTGTCTAAAATAAAGGAATAAAGTGCATCTTAGGAGGGGCTGAAAATGAAGCACTGAAGGGGTTGGAGGATGGTAGAAAGCTAAGTGCCCTGTTCTTATATTTCCTCCTTTGACACTGATTTTCTTCCCCCTTAGCCAGAGTAGTTGCTTTTATGTTGTTTCAGCTGCAAGAAGCCACAGCATACCTGTTTTCTTGGCTGTGGGGAGGACAGAGATCTGGTGACTTATCTGTTCCACTTTCTTCTTTGACATGACCTGTAAGATATGCATTAAGGCCCTGCAACTGAATATTTTATAGTGCTGGTGTTGCAAATTGCCAATATTAGATGAGGTTCGTTAGTTGTAATCCTCTAAATTCTTGTGTAATGAAGTTGGTAAGTGGAAACCCTTTAAAGGGAAAATGAACTAGAACTGCATATATTTCAAATAGTTGCAGCTTCTGTCCTAGGCTTCCTTGTAGTCCTTTCCTAGTCTTTCCCTGCACTAGTCTTTTACCTCGAGTACCGTGTGCAGTTCTAGACACCAAAATATAAGAAGGTTATAAAGCTACTAGAGAGCATCCAAAAGAGGGCAACGCAGATGGTGAACAGTCTGGAGGGAAAGTTCTATGAGGTCACTTGGTCTGTTCAGCCTGGAGAAGAGGAGACTGAGGGGAGACCTCATTGCTGTCTACAACTCCCTTGTGCGGGGAAGAGGAGGGGCAGACACTGATCTCTGGTGACAAGCGATGGCATCTGAGGGAATGGCATGAAGTTATATCAGGGGAGGTTTAGGTTAGATATTAGGAAAAGGTTCCAGAGGATGGTTGGGCACTGGAAGAGGCTCCTCAGGGAAGTGGTCACAGCGCAAGCCTGAAAGAGTTCAAAAACCATTTGGACAACACTCTTGGACACATGGTGTAATTCTTGGGGTTATCCTGTGCAAGGCCAGGAGTTGGACTTTGTGATCCTTCTGGGTCCCTTCCAGCTCAGGATATTCTATGGTTCTTTCACAAATGCAACTTGATAGAGTAGACACAGAAAAGGAAAAACACAGGTAATGTTGAGGGTGATGCTAACAATATGATCCAGGCACTTCCCAGCCTTTTGAGGGAGTCAGTAGCTACAGTGTTCGCTTTTCAGGTGCCTATGGAACCACCACCACACCACCCACACCTTCTTTTGTATTCTCCATCTTGGAGGATGATGGCATAGGGAGAAAGTGGGAATTAAATCCCTGTTTTTATATCTTGCACCTTGCATCTTAGAAACTTAGAGTTCTGTCCGGATTTATGCCTGTGCATGGGTGAACTCTAAGGAGAAGGTGTGGGAGAGCAATTTTACAAGGCTGGAAAACTACTGTTCAATAGCCTTTAGTCATCTGCAAGACCTTTTTGCCAGCTGATATACCTTATTAACAGCACAGGCTAGGTATTTTTAGAGCCACTGCATCCAGAGCCTCTTTCATGGACAAGCTGTTCATACTCTGCAGGACCACATCACTTGGCGTAGGAGGCTGAGCAATCTTTATTGAGGAAGCAGTGTGACCTCACACCCCGCTGCTAACAGAGGCATAACAGCAATGGAAGATTAATTTTCTGTTTCTTTCCCCCAAGGGTGTGAAAGTGTATCTCTTTTAGGTTCAGTCTCAAATCAAAGAATGAGATGGAAAAATTCAACTCTGCTTTCACTGTTCCCCAATTATTAGGTAGAGAAACAATTCTGTTAAGTCAGATGATGAACAGATGATTAATCTTATATTGTTATCAACACAACAACATTTTTTATTTAGTATGGAGGATGTAAAGGTATGTAAATCCGAAAGAAGAGGAGAAAATTAAGTTCTAAGATTTCATTTCTTGTACATTCACACTTGATATTGAGACCTCCTGGTTAGAAAATGCTCTATATTGTTTTCATAATGCCCTTTTCCAGTCTTGGGATGGACCATCAAGATAAAAATCATGAGATCTGGACAAAAGGACTGTGTAATACACTTCTTGCACTTAATTTAACCTAGACTTAGTTAGTAGACTGGTAGACTAGCTGTAGCTAATGAAAACAGCAGGAACACCATAGCACATCCAAATGCAGTATTTTAAAAATGCTTTGGCACAATTCAAGATCTGGGTTCATAGTAGCAGAAAGTAGGAGCTGATATTTGAGAATTACAACAGTGACATAGACCAACAAATCATCTACTGTAGCACTCAAAGATCAGTTCATATGTGATGCTGTGGAAGCTGATAGCTTCAATTTGTACTTCGAAAAACAGTAATGCAATACTACTAATTTGTCTCATTTCACTCATGTTAGTTAATGTGCAATTGGTTTTGCGCCGGAAAAAGGAAAGAAATACAGAAATTTCTAGAAAGAGCTTCTTAATGAAGAGGAGAAAAATTGTAAACTTGATACTGTTTGTTTTTGTCAGAGGAGATCCAGAGATTCATTACGTTGTTTGCAGACCTCTGAGACACTACACTCATCAGCCACAGCATTGTAAGAACAGCCATGCATCTAAGCCTTTGAGCCATTCAGGAAAGTTCTGACAAACACTGGGGAATACTTCCAAACCTCTTCAAGCAACTTGAAAACAAAATGCTTAGTCAGAAAACCAATTAATTTTGGGCTTCTTGTCTACTTACCTCTTGGAACACTGAGGCAGAAGATGCTTGTAATTCTCTGCTACTGAAATCACAATTCAGTATTTTTGGTGAAAGAAGTTACAAAACTTTTAGAGACTACCTTGCTTATCTGATTCACTCCTTGGAAACTTGGTTCAGATTGCAAAATAAGCAACCACTGCTGTGAAGTACCTCGTTTATATTTTTTGGGTGTTAACACAGACTGAGTGTTAGTACTCTTGAGATGGTTCTGTGAGGGAGTAAGTCATCATTCAAGATGATGTTCTTGAAGATTTCCATTAGAAACACTTCTCACCATCAAAGAACAATTCTGCAGTTCCTTCTCTACTGTCTCTGGTAAAATTGCAAAGCAAACTTTTCACTGACTGCTTTGAGAAATGCAGTGATTGAGGTATTGGTGGTATTATTAGTATTAGTATTAGTATTAGTATTAGTATTACTATTACTATTACTATTACTATTACTATTACTACTATTATTGCTATTATTACTATTATTATTATTTTAAAAATTCTTTAGGTACTTTTAATAAATATTCAAAAAGTGAATCTTTTTATCTAATTTTACCTAGCAGCTGAAAGTGTCAGCCATCCTGGACTCCCAGTTTTCTCCATGCGTCTCACAGTAAGAATTTTGTCAGGAAAAAATATTCTGCCATGAACTAGTTTGGAAGTAGCTATTGTTCTATAATGAATGATCATTAAATGGGGCTGTCTTTAACTCTCATCCCTCACATCCTCCTTATGTAATGGGACTTGCACCCCTTGGTGTAATTCCATCAGCAAAATACATGTCATCAAGGTGATGCAAAGTGTTCTGATGAGGATGATGGGGTAACTTTGTTTTAGTGGGAGTAGTGTATTTACAAATGTTCCATTCCCAAGTGGAGATACTTCTCAGTGAGCAGTTGACATCAATCAGTCTGGCCTGAGGTTATATGTAATGTAATATAATAATGGTGATTCTTTTGATCAGCTCCCCAAATAGCTGGTGCTAAACCTTGGCATTTTGGAACAACGGATGTTTAAAAAAAAATATTACAGCATAGTTAGCTTAGTTTATCCCTTTAACATTAAATGTAATTCCAGATATATATATATGCTATATCTGCTTTCTCCCATCATGCAGCATGATGAGCACAAAGCCTGCAAACAGACAATTTGCTTCAATCTGAGAAACCATGTCTCTTCAGGAATAAAAATCAAAATTTTAACCTGTCTTTTGCTTGAATGAGCACATTTACAAGGAGGCTTTTTTCTAGTCTAAGGTTATTGGTCAGATCACACTTGAAACCGTGGTGACAAGTTGAAAATAAATTCCAATGCCTCAGAGATGTCCAAAAGGAGAACTTAATTTGTTGGAGGTTTTTGCTTTAAGTGTGATAATTTGTGGAGGCATTGGACTTATGCAAGAGATATTTCTGTTTTATATAATCAAAGTAATAATATTGTTTTATTTTAGTCTATTTGCCTTTTCTTGTGTGATTGTCTTAAAATGTGCTATATTTTCTTTAGTTAGAAAACATTTTTCAAGTACTTGGAACAAGTTGTTCTAGAAAGGGTATATTAAAACACTGTAGTTTGAGAAAGTTGCACAACTACAAGAGATACTCTCTCAAATAATGGTTTAAAGTGAAACTGATAAGAAGCTGGATAATAGGCCAGCAAACAGGATGTCTGTAGTCCATCAAGGACTAAATGAGAGCTATATAAAGCAACAGTGTAATTGTAAAATCAAGACACGTAGACTGGAAAAGATCCAAAAATAACATTTAAAGATATGTCATAAACAGACCATGTGGTTCTGATAAAAGTCTAGAATGACACTGTATTTAGCACATAGGTAAAGCAGAGAAGTCAGTTCTAAAGTCTTAATAGTTGCCTGATTACATCCAGTAAAAAACCAGTCAGCATGTGAGGTACTGATTCCGTGTTTATGAAATAGAACCGTGGCTTTGATGTTTTATATTCAAGCTGCAGGAGAGGTAGTGTGTTTGGAGCCAGTGCATAGGGCTGTGCTTATTACTTGTCTTGTTGTCTGAAGAAGGAACCCACTGGATAAGGACAGAACCTTAAGGACAGCTGACCAAATATGGTCTGGGGTTGGTCCAGGAACAGCTTTTCCTCTAATTCAATCACTGTAGTGGATTGGTAGTGGTTGAATTGTTGACATGTTTGCTGCGGACATTGGAAAAAGCAGACCCAAAACCAAAACAGAACATCCTTTCCAAGAACCACTGCATGTTCCAGGACACTGTGGCTTCATCAACAGCTTTGACAGATTAATTACTCCATATTTAGGTATCAAACTCTGCCTCAGGAAGCATTTGGAAGCCACCAGACAAAATGTCAAATGATCTCCATGAATTAATACCTTTTCAAGCTCTGGTATCTCTGATCCACAGACTCACCTGTCTCACTGTGGTGAGGGGTGTATCTCCAGGCACAGCAGTTCCTCAACATGTAGTTGTCTTCAAATGTCTTGGATCTGTCATCTTAGGCTTACAGCTATCGAAGGGCAGCTAGAAGACTGCTAGATATGTCAGAAATCAAAAAAATATGGGTTTAAGATAAAAACAAACCACAAATCCTCAAAATCAAACAAAGCAAAACCAAACCAAAACATCTAATCATCTCAGCTCCTGTCTGAAGATGCGAGAGAGGAGTAGATTCTGTAATGTGTAAACAGCAGATACAGACAAAATAGAATGGAATAGTTTAGATTTATTTGAGTATTGTTTGTTCCTCAGACTTTTGAGTGAAGGAATCTGTCCTTTTAGCTAACCTTAGTAATAACTACTGTTCTTAGTGATTCGTTCTTTGATTAAAAAACAAATCTGGCAAACGATGCATGAAATTTATAATTTCAGAGTTTTTGTAGTTTTAGGGATCATATTTGGTCTGTATTACTGTTCATTAATTATGTCTCTGAAGGTCTGTGTCTTATGCCAAGCATTCAGACCCCTACCAACGAAATGGCAAGATATTTTGACAAATGGAATTGAGGCTTTACACAAGTCTTAACTGAACCCTCAGTTCTGACTTAAAGCATGACAAAAGCTATATCCAGTTAATCAGATACAGCAAATAATTGCAGGATTATCATTCTATCCAGGTACAAGATTTGTTAGGGGTAGCTTCACATCACTCCAAGGAGAGGAGAGGCCTCTTGCCTAACGGCCTTGAGAAGGAATCAGAAAGGGATTAAAATTCATAAGTATCCTTTGAATTACTATTTTTAGGGTGTGTAATCTGTATTGTAACTTCTTTAGCAAAGAGCAGTTGAGAAAGTCAAGATCTATTCAGGAAGCATCAGAGCTACAGTTCTCATGGGACAAAACACAGCAGTTCTTCCAAAAATAAACCCAGTTACAAGAAATAACTTTTTTTAAATTGTTATTTTGAACTTTTTGGGCCCATCTATTAAATTAAAGTCTTCCAAAGGCTCAAAAAATTTTCATGGAATGCATTTTCTCTCTAACTGGTTATTTAAACTTTGTTCTGTTTTTGAGGACTGTGAAGTACAATGCCTTCCCATTAACTTCAGAATATCAATATATAGCTTAAATCAACAGCCAAGTATTTTGTGATCTAGCCTACCCAAATCCCAGTTGGGCACTAAGAATAATTGCAAGTATAGAACATAAATACCAGGCAAAAATCCAGATAGTTAATCTTTTGTATATAAAGTCATTAGGCACTATAGAGTATGCAAATTCTCCAGGTATTCAACTTTAGCTGTTGTGGGAATTTCTTTTCTTTGGGTTTTGGGGTGGGTTTTAATGCCTGTTTGGAGAGACATGTACAGCCTCTTTTGATCCAAAGTTGAGCAGAAAGATATTGTTCATATATTTAAATTTCTTAGAAAACATCAACATTTTTAGAGCTTCAGTTGTTCATTGGAAAGAAGATGGTGATCTTCCTCCTGCTACTCTAATTTCTGTTATTCTGATGGGATTGCAAAAACTAGATTAGAGGGCATTGTTGGAAACTTGAAATATTTGCCTTTTGTCTAACTAATGTCAATGTTTGAAGCAAGAAATTCCATCTGTTTTACCCTCATCTTAGACTAAGCAAGATGTTGCTGACAGTTGGAGGAGCCTGAGGGAGTGGTTATGTTACATTCAGTGAGCCACACAGATGTACGTGAGCCCCAGAGTGATTTACAGCAAACTACCTGGCAAGGTTCAGTTCTGTGCCCATCAATGGAGGAAGGACACACCTAATTTAGTCATACAGGACTTTGTTTCAAAGGTTTTCAATGACATTTAACTCTCAGTGACTGCATATAAAACATTAGGTGTACCAGGCAGGCCTGTTATCTTGATCCCAGAAGGCACTTCTGCATTTCTCCTCCCTTAATATTCAAGTTCCAGGATTTCCAGTGTTGCTGAGCACTGTGAAAGTGTAATCCATTTGCTTTTGGTAATGCAGCGTATGTGAAATATTTTTGTGTATAATAGTTTAAAAGCCAATGGAGAACTGTTTGGTTTTTTTTTTGGTGGCAAAAGTTTCTTTATAAAGAAGTACTATACAATAAGAAGCTTATGTAATAGTGTCTAAAATATATAAAATTATTATTATGTAAGTGGAGTATAAAAAGTACTTGACATGTCACCAGTTAAACTTTAGCATCTATTAAATTAAATTGAATTGGCCTAAGATTTGTCAAAGAATATGAAGCTAAAAGGATAATTTAGTACCAATACAGAATGCAAAATGAATTTAATCTAATGTGATGGAAGAAAAAATATTTCAAATAATCTTAGTTAAAAATGACAGTCAATATACTCTTGATGTAAAAAGTTATTAATAGCTACACACAGAGAGTAGTTCTAAAATCCATTTTATTTATTCCTAACACCTAGCTCTCTATGGAAAAAAATACACTAAAAAAATCCATAGAAAGCATGTCCTTTTTTCCCTAGTAGTTCACAGATGGATAATTCATCAGCCAGTGCTCAAAATAAGGAGAAAGATTTTCTTCCTTTTAATTATAGTGCATCTGTATCTCTCAAGGTAGCTCCCTTTTAGGACCATCTTAAAACTTGAAAAGGTGCAAGAATAAAACTCCCTTTCCTCTGCCCTTTTCCCCATGTAATGACAATGAAATGTTTTCTGAAGGAGCTTCTAGAAGTTCTTCCAAGATAAGCAGTTGCCAAAAGAATATTAAATGTTTGGAGGAGTTTTAAAAAGAGGGGTGGGTGAACACTAAACTTTGCATTAGGGACAAATATGACTGTATCAGAGTCTCTTTATGTAACTTAACAGCATGAGCTTGTCATAAAAAATAGTTACTCATCAATCAAAAAAAGGGAAAGGAATGTAGGGACTTGTGTCTTAGAAATCTGTGCTGTGTTATCTACATTTCATCTAGTATTTTCCAGGCAAAAATTGTTGCGGTGGATCACTATTCAGTGATTTAAAGCAGAAACATTTCACAATCCCAGTGGGTCATAATGTTGAAATACTAATGTCTTCTTCCTTTCTGCCTTTTCTTCTCAGTGTTTTTTGAGTTGTATGATAAGTTAGACACAAAAGTCTTTGACATTTAGGAAAAGCAAGGGATCCAGTAAGACACCTGACTAAACACAGACAATATGAATTTATTTTTTGTGGTTCACTCCCATCCATGTGAGTTAATTCATCTGTGTTTTGTCTTTGTTGATTTGTCCTCATTTAACTCTTGACCCAGTCATATACCGACAACCAACTTTGTATTCAAAGACAGGCATTGAGCTGACTTCATAACCCTACTGAAAATACAAAAGCCAAATGTGCCTACATCAAGCTAGACAGTGATGGAGTCTTATAACAACTCAAGCACAAAACCAACTAGGCCAGGTGTGAAACTGTCCAATACTTTTTCATGGATTTTAAGAGGGAAGAGGGAGGAAGGAAAGAGCAGAGCCATGTGAAACTGGCTCAGCACCCAGGGCCCGCAGCTGTGTCAACACAATGTTGTAACTTCCAAATGTCTCTGTGACTGCAGAGAGCAGCTTTTATCCCATCTGGGAATAAGGAGCTATTTTTCATAAACATTGCCTCCCTTTTAATAAATGAGATATACTAGGACCTGTTTTAATGGTCTAATGGACTTATAATTTGGCTGCAAAGAGTAATTTTGATCCTGTTTTGAAGTCTGCTGGGGCCAGTGCAGACACATTGCACACATAAGTGAAATGACACTTCAGAGCAATGAAGCATCTGGAGAAGACACCACTGTCACTGTACTTGTTTTATGCCTTCTCCACATATCTCATGGATATATATAGTTAACTAAAGTTAAATAGCATGCAGCAAATAAACTTCTATCAAATTTTGTACCAGATCACTTGCTAACACAAACATAGAATCATTGAACAGCCCAGATTGGAAGGGACTTTGAAAGATCACTTGGTCCAACATGTCATAGAAAAGAGACTCTAAATGAGATGATGGAGCACCCTGTCCAATTGCACCTTGGAAACCTCCAGTGACAGGGACTCAATCACAACCCTTAGTTGCTTCTTCTAGTTATGGATTGTTCTCCCTATAAAAAATCTTAACTTGTATCAAGATGAATTATGTGGACTTCATCCAAATTCATACAGCTACTGTAACAGATAAATCAGAAAGAAACTAGGCTCAATGCTCACTACTATTCTTGAGTCAGTAGAATTAAGAATAACCTAACCATCTAGACCTCTGTCCCTGTCATGTCCACTCCCACAATGTTTAGCAACCTATCTCAGATAGTTAGGGATACAAGGCACATAATGCATTCAAGTATAATTTTAGACAGTCTTTATTGAAACCACTTTGCTTTCTAAGAGAAGTAAAAAACTTCCTTTAAATCATCTCTCCTATCAGAAAGAACCCTAGTAATGTGTATTTATTTCTTGAGCTGTCAATGAAAGTTGTGTTTGTAAGATTTGCTTCCCTGAGTAAAAGATCAACCCATTCTGATATTAAGCCAATATTTAGTTAACTGTCTTTAGACAATTGCTGATAGAAACCTTCAACCTACTTATTTTTATTAAATGCTTCATTAGAAGAATAACTGCCATTCCTAGTAGTTTATTGATTGCTAGCAGTCTTTAATGATAGCAGAACATGTTTTACGGAGTCTTGAATTCAACATTTTTTGAATTATGAGTTTTCTGACTATAAATATAAAATAACATAAATGAGGCTGCTATTTATGGTTAAGGTAGTGGGAGTTTTGTGTCCTGAAGTTAGGGGAGATCTGTTATGTAGTCTGTGTTTCTCCTCAGTCTTCTGTGGCATTTTGTGGACTCTGTGTAGCCTTAATAATTTGTCAGAATAAGCTAGTGTTTATGTTTATGTGTTTTCCCCCCAAAATTAACAGACAACATTTGAAATTACTTTTATTTGCCTCAGTGAGAACCTAGTTTGTTTTTTTGGTTTGGTTTTGTTGAGTTTTCCATTTCTCATGGAAATCTATTTGTACAATAGTGCAATTGGATCAATACAGGGAATTTCTATCTTTTCATCTACCACATCCATCCACGGAAGGAGGCACAATCCTACATGATGTCCTTTTTTTTATTTGGGGTGTCAATTCTTTGGCTGCTAAACAAGCAGTCCACTCATTTTCTCCTTCCTTTAGAGAAAAGATGGCAGCCCAAATAGAACCGCTTTGGCATAGCTTTCATCCCACTATTGGTGTCCAGTGTTGGAGAGCCCCCATATAGCCCATGTTTCCAGGCTTTTTAGTGAGCTACCCAGGGAGAAATGAAAGGAGTTGTACTACAAGCTGCATGTGGAGCACAAGAACTCAGAGTAAAAGGACAAGGTTTAAACAATGGTTCGTACTACAAGGGCAGCTCACTTCTTATTGCTTTAGAAATCTTCTAGTTCAAAGAATTGTACTTTGAGAATCAGTGATGTAGTCCATGGAACTGGTTTTATATCTTTCTATGTGACTGGTTGTATGTATTTCTATGTAAAAGCTTTTAAAAATAATCTCTTAAGAAAAGAAACTCTTTGAAGTTTGGTTTGCCTTTTTTTCATGGGAATTTGATATCAGTTTAGAATGCATAGAGTATCTAGATGTATAGAATAGAGGTTTTTCATTTGCTGAAGGCTGGAATTTAAATTGCAAGGGGATGGTTTTGGAAGAAATGCTAAAATGCTTCCATCCTGAAGACCACAATGGAAATATTTTTTTAAGTGATATAAATGTTTTCAAGGGTAAAAATAGATACATTCAACTAAAGTTCAGATTTTTCTGTCTTAAAAACAAAACAAACAAAAAGCCATCAAAAAGCAAACACAAAAAAACCTCAACCAACGACGTCTTTCATGAGGTTCTTATTGCCGCTAAACAGATATTGATACAACTTTTTTTAAGAAGCACATATTTTAATTTTAAGAAATGCTCTCTTCAATTTAGAAAGCATGCAACTATATTGACTCAAAATACCTAAAAACAACAAATCGGCTTTGCACAATAGTAACTTTGAAAAACTCTCAGAATTAGTGTTCTTGATTTTATCTTTCACTTGTAATATTGTGAAGTCTATTTATAAATTACTAAATATTAAAACACCTAAATCAGCAAGTCAGAAATTTGGCTTTAACAAAGGGCTCAATTTCCTGTGTTATATCCAGCAAAGAATTGGTAATGAAGCACAGAATATTTCACAAATACGTACATACTTCATAGGATTGTCTGTCAGTGCATGTGGAAAAGATAAAAGTACTCTGGAAGAAGTTCAAAGGAAATATCCTAGTAACTATGGAAACAAAAGCCCTTCTGCCCTATGTTGAGAAGAAAAAAAGATTAAGTAAGACTAGATGAACATCTTCTTTTTAGTGCCAGTTTGGCTGAGACAGATTTGTCCTGCAGAGTTGATGAGGCTTTGAAAGAGATAATGATGAGATATCTCCATAAAACTCCAAATGCTTTTCTTATAACTTGGGAACAGCCTTGAAACAAGCACCTTACCACATCATTCACTCACATATGATTGAAATCAAGCTGCATTTCAGAAAAGCTCTTCCTTACATTTGGCTGGAATTCCAGATTTTGTGCCAAATATGGGAATTGGTCATTTCAGTTTTAGTATGGCTCAGGCTCTGGGCTTTTTATTAATAAATAAATAAAGGAATTTTGTAAGTTCAGTATTGCAGAAATTACAACTCTGAGTCAACAAATGAGAAACATGAACATCTATATTCCAGTCCTTACATAAACCTTTGGGTAACATTGTATTATATTAAACATAACCTAATAATAGTTACATAAAGAGGATAATATAAGAAAGTCTTAAAAAAGGACTGGAATCCCTCAGTGTGAGATTTATACAAGAATTCTGGTCCATCTTATGTTCTTCAACCATTTCACCACTATAATAGCAATGGGTAGCAAAGGTAGTACAATATTCATTGTACAACATTTTGTATCCCATGTTACTCTGAAACATCTTTTTTTATTAGTATTTGTTAAATATAAAAATGTAAGTTTTCCTTATAATTTTAACTCGCAGACATCTTCTAGGTTCACTTATTTATCTATTTCTCTTATTTATCTATTTCTCTTCTATTCAGAGAAAGTGTGTATGTGGGAGACCTTGTGCACTTTTGTTTGAGTTACACCAGTGTCAGAGTTTGGCAACTGGGAAATATTACTTGTCAAAGATCTCCTGGAAAATTGTAGGTATATTTTTTAATTTTGTTGTTAATTCCCTGAAGACAGCTCTTGAAATGCAACTGTCCTTTCTCTGGCTTCTCTCATTTCCTGAAAGTCTCATTTGCTCATATGTGAACTTTTATCATTTAGCTTAATCTTTCTTAGCTTTGTGTTTTCATTAGGTTAGCAACTGAGGTTATATGCCATGAAGTAGATTAATTGCCTTTGCATCTACTGCATGTAAATAATTTGAAGTACTGAGTAGTAATTTTGCTCTGCATTAATAGTTGTGTAAAAGTATACTGTACTTCATGTGAATTGCAAGATATTTCTGTAGACTCATCTATACTTTATTTGAGAATTACACTAACTGTTTTTTAAACTTGTAAGATTCACTCCCAGTTTTGAGCATTTTCTTCCTATGCTAATGAGCCAGCAAGTATTATTAAAAAGTTCTTTACAGGTAACATTTTACATGTAAGTTTTATAGAGATTTTTCTTTTCTGCTATCTCTTTAGGGTTCTTACAAAGCCCATAAGATTTTAAAGCTTATGAAGATTGAAAAGACTGCGGAGAATTGATGTCACTCATTCCAAAAACCTCATCTGAGGCAGTTCAGGACACAGTTTTGCAAGAGATGTCTATGCAAGTCCCACTTGCATTTTTTGATTCTGCATTCTGAGCTTACAACGTGCCAGCTGTAGTCTCACTCATAATGAATGGAGTTTACTGTAGGAAATATGTAACAGTAGGATTTACTTAAGTTTATCAGAAAGGCTTTTAATTTAGCTAGCAATAATGCCTTTCCAGGGAAAGTTCCTCAAAGCACTTTACTAGGATTTCAGTAAATAACTAATGAGGCTCGGTTACCATCTTTTCGGTATGTCAAGAATAGAACTTAATGAAATTGTTGGACTGCTGTGTTCAAAGGAATGGTTGTGTTCTCTTTTATTCACATTTAGTTAATTATAACTACATGCCCCAATTATAACCAATTATAACCCAATTATAACCCATACCCACAAAAAACTAAGCAAAGCAAAAACGTATATCCACAACATACCTTTCTGGTCTTATTCTGTGTCCTTATGTCTCCCTACATAAAATGAGAATTGTTGCAGTTACCAACCTTCTGCAGAAGACTTGGCAACTGATAACTCAGAAGGCCTAATGTATTGCTTTTTCCAGTTTGGGTCCATGGCCCTAGGCGGAGATAAAGCTCTAAGATCATCCCATTCTCCTTTTCTAGTACATAATTATTTCTGCTACAGCGGCACCTTGGAGCCATAATCAAGCCTGAGATTCCTTGATGCTACAGAGCATACAATTACAGAATAAAAAGGGTCTCTGCCTGACTGCACTGATGCACAGGGTACTAAAAAGAGAGACATGACATGGGTAGAGACTGATGCAGGAACAGAATGAAAAGAGAAGTGATACTAGACATTACAGTCAGAGGTCTCTCTGTGTACATGTTCAGGTTTTTTCACATCAGAGGTTAAGTTTTGCAGGCTGGCTTGCAGAAGAAGAGAGAAGGGACTTTTCAAACCTTTATGGGGAGTTCTTCACTGCCTGTGTGCGCTAAGTCCGTGATTGCACTTGCAGCTCTCCAGCAGAGCAAGGCACTTCTAGCTGTTCCGAAATCCTCAGCCACGCTGCTTTGATGGTTGGTTTCCTTAGCAAAGGGTGCTTAAAAAGCAGAGTTATTTGTAATGTATTTCCTGCATTGCAGGACTTGAAGAAAAAAATATCTCAATTTACAATTTACTTTATATTTTAAAAGCTAATTTACTACACTTCTGAGCTGTCCTTAAACAGTTTAGTATCATAACACAAACAGGATGCTGGCTCTGTTACACACAAGCTGGTGTTTAAAGACACAAGCAATGCATTTCAAACTCATTCAAAACTAATTGCCAAGATGAAATTCTACTTTCTTGTAAGTATGTCTCTGCATGATTTGAGATCTTGTGAATACTATTCTGTACATAATTATTCTTCCGTGCAATTTCTTAATTACAAGAGGTGAATCTCTTAAAAGGTAATTAAATTTATAAATTGGCAAAAGAGCCCCTCAGAAAAAATTAAAGTTATTTGAATATATAACAGGATCACAATAGTTCTTGTGAGGTTTTGTAGGCAAATGGACTGAGGAAGATGAGAAGGATTGTTTTGATATCACTACTGTGCTTTCAGAGAACCCACAGGGTGCCCCCAATCCATACTATGTCATGAATCTTTGCTTTAGTTTGAGTAATCTGTTATCCAACAGCAGCGCACTGGAGAAGGCAGTGAACTTGTCTTCAGAATGAAAACAGAGGATAAAAATAATCTGTGCTTTTTCCAGGGATATTTCTTGACCTTTAGTTCAGCTGTCTGCTTCTATCTTCACTTAAAACCTTAGTGTCAGCTGTGCTATTTCTGTGTGAAGAAACAGCCATTGAAAACTAGACTTGATCTTTACAATTTTTAGAAATGTATCTAGTAGTCTTAATTTACTACTTCTTTCAAGTTATGTTCTAAGCCATAGTACAGAAAAATTCTATTATACAACCTGGTGACATAGCTCTAACTTGGAATACTTTTTTCTGCACCATGTTCTCTCACTAGTGTATTTTCTTTATGCTATTCTGGAATCTATTATAATGATGATAATATCTGGGTGCTAGGTAGCATATGCTTCTATGCCTTTCAAATAAGTATCAATTTAGAAAAAGGTCTTATGGCTTTTCAACTTATTTGCCAACTATTCAGATTATATACACTGTTTCAAATTAAACTTAATTTTATGTTCCAGTGAGGGAGTTAGCACTAAGAGTGAATTTAAAAAAGATGATGTCTTAATGAATACATCGTTTCGGACAGCTTCTTCCTTAATACCTCTTCTGATCTAAGGAGCTTCCAAGTAAATTAGGGAAATGTGATTTAAGGTGGGTGCACAGCTGATGGGGTGACTGTATCAAGAGAGTAGGAATCAACTGCTATCTGTCCCACTGAAAGGATGTGTTCACTGGAGGTTTTTATTGATCTGTGATTCTGGTACCATTTCAACAAGGACAATTAGAATAAATTATATGTTCACTGAACTGTCCAGCAGTTGCAAGTGAATAGTAGCTACAACTTTTTCAGAAGATAGATTTGTAAATGCAAAATATCTCAGTAAATTGGAGAAATAATAATAATTGGTAGTAATAGTACCAGTATCATCAGTATTATTGCTGAAATTTCTGGGTTTTTTGTCTTTTAAGTATGTGCAAAGTTCTGTCCTTGGTAAAAATCATCAAATGTGGAAACACGGGTTGGGGAATTACTCCTAAATATTACTAGTTCCTGAGTATAGTATCCTGCTTACTGTAAATTCTAACTGAATGTGAACCAAAAATTTGAGACTGCTGTTAAACCACACATTTTGGGAATTGGATAAAGTAGCACATTCAGTGTAACATGTCTATTCTACCTAGTACTACAGCATTAGTAGCACCTGGAGTATTTTGTCCCCTTTTGGGTATCACACTGAAGAAATGTCATTGGAAATTTTATGGAAGAGAACAGCAAAATGTATTGGAAATTCTGAAAACATGATCTTAGAGGAAAAGTTGAAAGAAATGTTTATTCAGTTTGGAGAACAAAAAACTATAGAGTGACAGAAGTCTTCCAACATCACAGGAAAGGACCACAACATTTTCTCTCCATTCTAGTTCTGAAGAGGGGTAAATAATAGACAGCAAAATGCTAAAATAAAGCAGATTGAAGCAGTTTAGATAAGCATCAAATATAAGAGTAAGGACAGTGAAGAATGGAAGAACCCAAAAGTTTAACTGATAGTTTAAACCAATTGGTCAAACATACTGTGAAGGACTTACAAATAATTAATTCTGTCAGGGAACAGGAGGTTGGACTGGATAAATTTCTAGGGTGCTTTTCACTGGGGTTTTTTTTGTTTGTTTTCCATTTTTTGTCAAAAATTAATGTGACCCTTTAGCATAAGAAGAAGGGAGAAAAAGGTAAAGTTAGGAGGAGGTAACCTTTTTTTTTTCATTTTAAACAGCAAGTATAGTTTGAGGAAAATCTTAATCGAAAGATAATTATGAAGTGTGATACAATTAAGAAATTTCAGTGTCATGGAAGAAAAAATGTATATACATTGCTGTAGTGCAGATAACATTTGTTTGCTCTCTGTGTAAAGGGTAATGGTAATTTTTGCCTTTGACAAAGACACTAAGTGGTTTTTTGCAGTTTGGTATTTCTAAGAACATTATAATTGCAGCTGAATCCAACATATAGGACCACCTGCCAAAGTCTTATATTTGCTGTTTTAAGAGTCTGGTTCCAGTCTTTTTCAGCTTGAACATGTAACCCCTAAAGTAATATTAATATATGGTGGATATACAGCTTGAGTTTTTAAGACGTGGTAAAATGACATGGTTTCCCTACAAAAATTGAAGGATGGGGAATTTACAGTAGCAGTATAGGAAGTCAGTACAGAATGGTTGTTGCATGCTAAAAGTAGATTAGCTAGCTTTCTCCACTTGTAAAATGTGTTTGGAGTGTCATTGTACTATATAGGTATAATGTGGGGTTTGGTCCACATTGCTGCACAATTCTTTAAGGATAAAGTTAAGAAAAAAGTGCTTAAAATTGGTAACTAAACAGCAGAAGAGAAAAAACCCCATAGAATTAAGTCAAATATGTCAGTGAAAAATCACAGAAAATTCAGTGAAAAGAATTATATTGCAGTATCTTTGTCCTAAAAACATGTGATACTAAGGGGCTGAAAAAAAAGCCTGTAGATGCTTACCAACCAGAAGTGAAATCTGTTTTATAACTCATGGCTTGCTCATGCACTGCCGTATTTCATCCTTTCTTCCTTAGCTGGTGATATATGGGTGTGTCAGTGAGCTAATGATGTTTTCTTAGAAGAAACAGAAGGTTTTTTCTTTTAGTGGGATATATAAATAAAACAAATTCATCTGAAAAAACTATACTAACCTGAAAAATATTACAGAATCAAAAATTATTTTCAGTTATTATTTTGACTGCACTTTAAAACATTTGTAAAAATGAGCAATTATCCTCTGAAGCCCAAATGGACGTAGGCAAGACTGCACACACATGGGCAGAATCCATCCTTGTAAATCCCCAGCTGAGGTTTGTGAATGTTCAGGAGGAAACCATATATCACTTCAGCAATACTCAGTGAGGAAAAAGGGGAAAACACACTAGCTTTAAACCAATTTGTACAAATGATCCTTTGGTTTCTCTGGAGGACCAAAGAAAGAGAGCACCTTTTCCAGTTTGTTTACTGACAGTAGAACTCCGCAATGGCTTTCCATCAGTGCATTCCCAGTTTGCATCTTCTACAGGAGTTTCATACAAGTATCTACCCAAGATTGTGGCTTTAGAAAGCCGGTGGTAAGAAGTGGACAAAAAAATAAACTCTTGAGGAATAGTGGGCTGCTGTCCAATTTTCTTTCTATATAGGGTCTTCCTGAGGTTTTTTTTATGCCCTTTCAGTGCCTTTGCTGCAGGAATAGATAAAATCTCTTGACACTGATTTGCTTATGCTTGGCTATATCAAATTAGAAATCTTAGGGTTTTGTTTTTATGTTGGGGATTTTATTAGCATTTATTGCATGCTAGTCTTTATTTCCTAGTGTTGCAGATAGAAGCTTGCAGTTCTTGTGGTTACCCTGAAGGGGGAAAATCTCTGTGGTAAGATCAGTGAGTCAGAAAATTTTACTCTAATAGAAATAATTGCATTCAAAGAACACATATCTGTGCTCTTAGAGAATGGGATGTGTTTTGAGTCTTGAACCATCGAGCAGAATTTATGAAGGCAATATACAAGGGCAAGAAAATATTAAAAGGGAAAGATATATATACTTTTATTTCCTTCAGAGCCTGCCTAGCTTCAGATTTCCTTGGATGGTGGATTTGCTCTCAGGATAACATAGACAATCCTGGAAGGTGAAAAAATTCTAGTCAAGTATTTCTTCTCCATAAAGTGACCTGGTACCAACCCTATCTCTTATTCAAGAAATCAGGTCCATGTGTCTTTAGATGAATCTGCTCCCTTTCAGCAGTAAGGTCACCAAAGCAACATCTGTCCTGAATACTACATTTTCCCATGCGTCACCAAAAGAATTTCAAGAGATGATAATTTGCTATGGTGATGTAACAGGAAAGGCAACAGTATTTTATTAGGGACACTAGAATAAAATGAAAGAACAAGGGGATTCTAGCATGCTAGATATGAATTTCTTTTTTTGTTCTAGTTGTTAATACAAAAGAAGGAACTGCTTATCTTGTAGTTTAAATTGTAAAATTTGATTGTGTTTAGAAATGCACTTACTACAATTATTGTTAGAAGTTGGTAAGAAATCGAATGAAAGAAAATATAGAAATAATTTAAAGAGTCTATTATTCTCACCTGATCCATAAGTGGAAAGATAGCATTTTAAAAGCTCAATCTATAATTAAATATTTTTAATTATCATCTTGGTTAAACTGTTGAAAAGTTTCAGCCTTTGGGTTTTGTAAATTTTTCTGGTCTTTAAAGCTCCTTTTACTGTCAATAATTCAGTTTTTTTCTCAGTCCAGAAGAAACTGAGAATTTCTCTTGAACCATGTTTATCTGCTTAATTTCAATGTATTGTCAACATTAAGTAGTAGGTATATTGGGGGCCTCCCTTGCGTGTTCTTGAGAACATATTTACGTGACTGTTCTCAGGCTTCTGGAATATTATTCAAATATCTGAAGCTAATGCAAATGACGTTTTGATAACTGGACTCTATGGAACATGAACATTTTCAGAGATTTTATTGGTGGAACTTGTACACTTAATCACAAATTATCTGATTGACACAATTATTTAATTGTAAAAATTAAAAAATGTGCTGTGAATTAATATTTTCAGATATAGGATGGCTGAATGCTGTCTGGAAAAATTTAAAAAGAAATTATTTCTAATTTTTTTTTTTTTTTTTCTCTGCTGATTCCTGCTTCAATTTTCAACTAATTACAACATGACCAGTAGTTATAAATCTGTATGGCAATAAGGCACTAAGATAATGACTCAAAAAATTAAGGGATATTAAACAATAAAAGCAGTATGATAGTTTTCTGTTATTCTGCTCAGAGAGAAAGAATCAGAATATGTGAAATAAGTACATAACAAGTAATGTCACCAAAGTATGTGTCATAAGTCTCTTACTTGCTAGAAACACGGGACCCTTTCTCTTCTCCTGTGTAGGCATTTATACTTATATCAAGCTAGAATGGTCACACAAAAGTAGAGATAGAAATTCCAGAGTTGTCTAAAATGGTACCAAGAAGTGCAACACCAAAGTTCTGATGACTGTGCTCTCTGGGTCAGAACTGTGCACGAAGAGCCTGGAGGGAACCCTCTTAAGGGAAGCAGGCTTAGGGCAGGGGTAGGGCTGCTGCTCAGGGCTCTATAGCAATAGGACAGAGTGGGGTTGGTGGCATAGTGTGGCACTTCTACCACCCTCTGTAATTGTCTGCTTTACACTGGGAGCCCATCTGGACTTTTTGAGAAATATGGAGGAAGGAAGGGAGGAACAGGAAAGAGTACCTATTGCTCCCCACTGTCTTGGGAACCATGTCTTGCCCGGCTCTCTGGACCACAGGCAATATTACCAGTGTATACATTTTCCTGATTATTGTCCTAGCCCAGAAACTCACCAAATTACTTCCTTACTGCATTTTATATAATGTATAAAACTTATTAAGATGTAGTTCAAAGAAAATACTGTAATTAGTGTGAAATAAAATTACATTAGAGACAAAAAAATATTGATAATAAACTAGTTTCCTTAAGTGTTGTTTGCTAATACATAAATGGGCAAGGAGAAAAACTGTGCAGAGAAAGGACGCATGAAGTGGTGGCACTGGCATACTTGGTAGTGGAATTCCTTTCTTCCTGTTTAATTAGTACACTTTGTAGAATCAAAAAAGCTACTGTTTTTCACTGAGAAATATAGGGCTGGATTATAAACAATTAGGAGTGATAGATAACAGTATCTATTAAAGAAATGTCTCAAGAAATCTAAAGGCAGCCAGAAATACATGAAGATGGCTGGGAAGAAGAGTTAAGAAGTGAATATAATGCTGTACAAGTATTAAAGTCAGTTTTTCTCACTTTTTTTCCTGAGAGTTTCATGTTTTAAAATACGTTATTGATAAATTATTGTAAGGAGTAGTAAATTCTAGAAAAATAATTACTTGGACCCAGTATTTATTGTAATGGAGATCTGTACCTATATTTGTAGAACAAATAGTCAGTTTTACTAGCTGGGTAAGCAGTTTAACGGTTTCAAGCTCTGTATGCCCTAGAAATGCAAATCAGTGATGGAGAACATGGTAATTCAGTGCCCTACTCCATTTAAAGGTGCAAGAACTATGAAACCCTAAGGTACTAAGCAATAATTACTATTTGAAAAGCAATTCAAAGACAAACTGTATCTATGTTTGTCAAATGAAATAGACCAAATTTAATGGGGTTTCTGTAAGTAAAGGACTGAATGCCTAAGGGTGCCCTGTGTTTGCTTTCTTGAACTGCAGAAAACATCTGGACTTTACTTGTCTGGAATATTAGAAGGAAAAATGCTGGATGAAAGAGAAAATCAGAGACCAGAAGTTTCAGGCATGTAGCCAATTTTGTATTACAAAGATTGTGTAGCTGATTCAAAGATTAGTGTGCCTGCAGGATATTTTTCCAAACAGAGACACTGGGGAAATTACGAGGAATTAGCCAAAGGTGTGAAGTTAGACTTCAGTGTACGACATCTGAATGGACACTCTTTTTCAGATGCTTGGCCTTGAGTTATTTTAGTCAAGTGAACCTTTGTGTGAAATAAACAGCAGCGCAAGAATTGGATGATGCAGCTCAGTTCACACCTTCAATTATTTCATTTTAACTTTACTAAATGTCCTTTTGCAGATGGGTCCAAATTTTTGGTCAGTGATATCATAATGTCATGCAGGAGAGCAAAGGAGAAAAGGCAACAAACCCAGTTCAAGTGTTCAAGATTTAGTAGGGAACAAAGTGAAGTCTCCAAAGGTGTTGAAGATTTGACAATATAAGTGGGTTTCCCCACTTTATGCATGAAAAATAATAATAAGAAAAAAAAAATCCGCAAATCCCACATAATTAGTAAGAGTATAGGAATTTATTGCCTCTCAGGGCTCTAGTGCCCTTTGCTAAAGAAACTAAAGCACAATGTCACAAAACACATCCTAAGTCACTGACTGAGGTGTGGTGTACTCCTATTGTTTCTCCTGGCATGCTGGACTCACATCCTTGCATCTCTTAATGACTACTCCCATTTCATGTATTTGTGTCAGATTCTCTCATCTATAGCAGTCAGTTCACAGAGCTCAGTTAATTTCATTCTGAAGAAGTCAGAATTACTCTTTCTGAGTAATTTCTCTTTCTGAGAGAATCACTCTTTCACTGAGCATGAAAATATTATATACGATATAATAACTTTTTTTCAAGAAAATATATGTTTTCTGCTGCTTAATCTCCTTAAGATCTGTCCTGTTTTTTGTAGTTACTATGGAGCCAGTTATTTTAAATTATAATTTTTTTTTACACCAGAAAAAAGAAACCATTTGCAATGGTAGACTTACAACAGTGTTTGAGTTCTGCATTTTCAAGAACATGCTATCACATACTGTGGAAACGTGAGCCAATTAGGCAAAATCATGTCTTCTTCAGTTGTTGTTCATTGATTTCCTCTGTTGTCAGCTGACCTTAAAAACTACGTTCAGATCACTTTAAACATCCAGGATTTATAATGATTTAACCTGTTAAGAATGGTAACAGAATGCAAGGACACTGTCAGATAGATGTACAGGAAATGTCTAGAAATGAGAGTGAATGGGATTAAAGTGAGAGTGAATGGGATTCCCTTTATTAAGGGAATTTAAAGCTGCTAAACAGCAGTTTCACTTTGAAAATTAGCACAATCAGAAAATAAATGCTGAAGTCAGTCATGTCTCCAGCAAAAAATATACTCAAGACATCTAAAAGTAATCAGCAGAATGCCTATTCTATATGTTACAATACCTATAAGTAACCTGGTATTTTGATCTTGAGAAGTTGAGGAGGACTCATTTTATTTTTTTGTTTTTAATGGTGGAAGTTAAAATTCTATTTGAAAAAAAATAACAAAAGCAAGGCAAAGATTCTAAATAAATTGACATGACCCATGTTTGTAAAAGCTTGTTAATTACTCTACTTTTAGTGAATTTGCACTCTGGCTGTGGAACATATATTTCTGAGACATGTGGCCATTGAATTCATATGGACAGAGGCTAAGTCAATGGCTGGTAGCCCAAAAGACATTTGATTAAACGTTTCTCTTCACCAGATTTATTCTTCAGGTGCAAAACTAACGGGACCTTTACAAATCCTGTCCCAGATTACTGAATACATGTTATTGCTGACAAACACTGTGCTTCAGCTTCTGCTTGGGGAGATGGTTCATCCTTTTTCAGGTTTCCTAACTCTTGTATGTGAGAGGAGATCCCTTATCTTTCCTGGTTGATGCAGTAATATTAGTCAGAGGAGAGCTGCTGCTATTCCCATTCTCCAGCTGCAAAAGTTTTTTCTTTTTTACCCTTTTCTTAAGGAGCTTAAGATCACATTGTGTATGTATTAATGCATTTTCTCTAATATAATCTTCACTCGATTGTATTAGTGAAGTGGTGAACCACTCGTTTTCTTTAGTGAGTCATTTAGTCATTTGTTATATATGTAAATAATATTTCACAGGATGAATTCAACATTACAAAAAAAAAAAAAGGTAAATAAACTTCTTTCAAAATAGTTAAATTGCCAGTAATTTTCTGATCTAAGGTATTAGTGCAGTCATCATCACGGAAAATTTATTGTTTGTGTCCCTTGGAAATAGACATTTAAAACTGCTTTGCTGTTTCCCTAAGTGTGTCCATCTATTCAAGCTTTTGTAAACTCGCATGTAGAGATATTTCAGCAGCTTTTGGTTTTTCAGCTGGATATCACACAGTAACAGAGCACACTTGATTCTTAATAACCATACTTCTAGTAGTTCTTTGGGGGTTGTTGCTGTTGTTGTTGTTCTAGTTTTGGGTTTTTTTTATAATTCTTCCATCATATTTGAAAGACATTGTGCCTTTCACATTGCAAAATCAGATTCCAGCTCTGTAAGGAGACAAAACTGAGAGCCAATGAGAAGGATGAATGCAGCAAAGTGAACACACTCTCTGTCTTCACTTGTGCTATTATAAACACTTCAGAGAAACATCCAGGTATTTTTCTTAACAGATAGACAATTCCTTGTTTTATATGTGGCTGTTTCCCACCAGTCCCTACCTTGGTATTTCAGCTTAGTTCAGATAGTGGGGACATGATCATAACACTGCTAGAGAATAGTCCCTAGAGAAACTGAAGGGAAGACCTATTTAAATAATAGATGTTTTGAGTCAGTGGCTGGTACAGAAATGCTGAACGGTGAAGAAGGAAAAGGTTACATTTATAGCTGGGGTTCTTTTTCGGATGGAGTGGGAATATTTGCTTTTATTTGGTGTCTTGTGGTGACTGTATGCTGTTGTATCCCCTATCACTGCTTTATGCCCAGACATGATTCCTGAGCCTTTCTATGCCTTTAAAACTGGATGCAAGAGACAGAGAAAAAAAACTGAGTGAACTTTGCAAAACAGTTTGTGCTTCAAGGACACAGAGATTAGCTACTNACACCCACAGAAGGACTCTAAAATCTTTCAGGTTTTCTCTCCAGAGCTAGAGATTTTATTATTTAGCATTATTATTATTATTATTTTCCTGTGTGTTTGTTAAATAAATAGTTTTTATTTTCTCCTTCACTTTCCTCCAAGGAAAATTTGTTTTTTCCCGAACCCGGTAGGGGGGAGGGGTGGTTGTAACCTGCCTTCCCTTGAGGATACTTTCCTTTTGGACGTTTCCCTAAGTTTGGCCTAAACCACCACATTTGGGTAATTTCTAATATACTCCAGAAGTTAAAAACAGTTTAGAAACAAAAAAATACTTAAGTTGAAATGCTTCCTTTTGAAAATGTCCAATGAAAAAAAATATTATTTTAAACTCATCTAACTACTTGGCTTATTTTTTTCCCTTCCCCCTCCTTTTTTTTAGCTTTGAATTTGCTGAAACTATACCCAAATTCAGGAAATAGCATTTTTAGAAAAGTTATTAATTCCAACTGGTTTTGCTTGTAGAGCTGGAAGCTAGCTCGCTGAATCATCCACAGACTAAATGATCAAAGTGACTCTATTTCCTCTATTATGTTGTCAAAGTCATTGTAGATTAATTTAGTGACATACGTAATATCCTGTACTACTGAAATGGGTATATAGTGGTGTACTCCTAGATAATTCTAACATTATCCCATTTTGCGACGTGCACTTTTTTCCCTACTTACTTTCCCTTCCCAAACTTAGTTTGCACTCTGATTTTCTATAGTCAAGAATGACAAGTCAAACTATTTTTCCCAAGTTCAGACTGTGACTTTATCATCCACTCTCTTACAGCTATGAAATGCCTATGACTAAGTGCTAAATGTTCAGCATTTCAGAAGGAAAATATTTTCATTGAAGCAGATGCTTCTCAGATTCTTCAGGAGCCTAAAACATTTCCTGGAACTGTTGCTACTCCCCAGAGGGTAGGTAAAGACTTCACAAAACCAACTATTTCTTTGAAATGGATATTGCTACCAGTATTATTTTCTGTGCAACACAGTAAAATAAAATTACCTTCTATATGAAATGAGTAATTAGTGTACAGGAGACATTTATTCCTTGAAACTGAATGTTCTGTTGCAATCATAAAATGGCTCTGATGTTCATTAGCTTGTTTATGTGAACATCTGATTAATTGCTTTCATCACATCAACCTTCCTAGTATGGCTTTGATATTTACTAATGAGTTGGGTCTTTTAATTTCGTAAGTGTCTGGGGAGGTACTAGAATATGAGACCCTATCAGTAATATTTGGAAGATTTCATTGAAATGAAACCTGTGAACTAATCATTCACTGCAATTGCATTAACCATACATCACATTCTTGTGACATGAAACTATGATTCATCTCAGTACGGGTACTGGGTACTTATGACTTGCAACCCATTGAAACAACGTGTCTTTCACACAAAGATATAATATTTAATTAACTGAAAAATAAGTTAATTTTTTTACAGAATTAAACATAAGTGACATAAAACATTACAAAAAGAAGTAAATGGAAACTTGAATTATGAAGTAGAGAGCCAAAATACATTATTATGTAAAAAGAAAAAGTCTTAGAATATAAAGGCAGTAAGGAAATAGTATAATAAGTTTTGTCTCTGTTCACTTTGGTAGTTTTACTGAAGCTGTTGCCTACAATATTAGCTAGTGATCCTCCATCAAAAACACTGCATTAGTTGCCTTTTTCAACCCCTCAAAAATACTTATAGTAAACACATTAAAAAATCATTAAAATATCAGAAATGTTTATTTTACTGTAATCACTGTAATTCAGTCATGAGGTGCAGACTCCTCCTTTCTTTCTAGACACCTTAGTTTAATTGAGAAAGGTTTCAGACCCATAAAGGCAACAGCCTTGAACTGTGAATGAAAACTACTTTTGTATTTACTGGCATTGTATTGCTGAATATTATGATTGTGGTCTATTAGAGATCAGCAGTTTGCAGCTTATACAGAGGCTTGAGTATAAGCTTCTGGTTTACCCTCAAAAACCTGTAGATGTTTCCCTCCTTTCTCTTCTCCCCTCCCCCCCCCGCTTTTTTTTCCCGTCTCTTTTTAATTTGTATTTTCTCAAAGTTACTGGTAAAAGATACTAAATTCTAACAGCAAAAGAGGAATTTTATGCCTGGACTGCCCTAGGGCCAGTGTAGATGCATTAATTACTCTAATTGTAAGTTGACAATCCTAGTCCTTAGCCGTCTGGGGCCTTATCCAAGGCTCACTGACGTCAATGGGAATGTTTCCACTGCCTCCATTTTGGCTGAGGTCCTAAATTTCTGTGGCAAAATATAATGCTGTGAACTAAGCTGTCACAAAAATAAAATGTACTGCAACTCTTCGAATCTCAAAATAGCAGAGTGTATACAGAATTCACAGTAAGAACTGTATTGCTGTTGTTCTGAGATGCTTAAGCAGAGAGAATACTGCTGCTTTTACCTCCAAATTACTGGTTTTCTTCTAGAGAATAAAATAACCTATCTCAGTCACGTATGTTCTGTATAGGGAGAACAAATTCACTTTAAAACTGTTCCATGAGGCAGCTTCTTAGGCAATTCTAATGAGATTAAGAACACTGAAAGGGTGGTGAAATAACTCTTGTGCTTCTCAATAGTAAATTCAGTAGAAGAATTAACACAAATACTTCTCTGCTCAGTTGCCATAGAGCCATTTCACAAAAGTGAAGTGCAATTTTTCCCTCGCTGTTTCTGAGTAAAATGATTCATGCAGTCAGAGAATTTACGGATAACATGGATTATTAGGAGTGTAGCTTCCTGATTACTATACCATTCTTTATAGAAATTCCTGCTTATTGCCTTTTTATTCACTGGAACTTTTTAATGACTCATCTGGATCTGTGCTCAAAGTAAAGAGGCTCCTTGTGTTGATACTTGCAATCTAACATGGCTTGCCTGTTGCATCAGCAACCATTAATTAATGGTAATTGTTCTGTATTAAAAGATATAACAGGAATACACTGAAAAGGTCATAAAAGATAATTACACCTCAGATAATATATATAATGATAGCTTGTTAATGTTTTCTTACAAAAATGTAACCTGTTCAGCTCACCCTGTGACTACACTTGTATGTTGCACATATCTGGCTTTCAGGAAAGACAGAACAGATATTCATGTGGAAATGAAGCATCTTGGGATGAAATAATTTTAGGTGAGGCATTTTTGTCTGAAATTATGATAGCTTTGAAAGACATGTACTAAAATTGGATCTGCCAATAAGTATGGGGTTTGTCATATTTCTTTCCACTTTGGAATTGCAGCCTTTTGGAATCAGTGAGTAAAACATGATACTTACCATAGTTAAGAAACTTGCTGTCCTCTGGACTGGTAAAGAATGATTTAAAGAACTTCAAGCATTGTTTTATCCACAGGAATGTTATTTAACATAATTTTGCAAATTGGGGAGGATAGCACCAAAACTGGGCAATTTTGCACAATGGATTTAGGGGGAAAAACCAAGGTTGGGCTCTCATATTTCTGCAAGATTTTGGAATCTGGCATAAGGTTCACATTTTTTACAAATGGAGACAAATGGAGTTCAAGAGCTAAACACTGCACATGATGACTTGGCATCATATTACGCACAAGCCGTGACTCATGAGGTACTATATGAACCATTTTTCATTAAAGTTAGTTATTCTCCACTCACAGTGTAAGAAACTTTACGGTTTCAGAGCATGATTCACTCACTTCCTCCACGAAGGTAAACCAAAAAGGCAAGGTTTCGTAAAAAGATCAATAATAGCAAATAAGGAGACACAGTTCCCCTGAGGAAAAAAAAAGAACTCCTTAGATATTTCCTGTGAATATTTCTTCTTTTTCTTTTTTTTTTTTTTCCATTTTAGGGACTGGGTTTTTTGCAAGGCTGTTCATTCACAGGCTGTGTGAGCTATATATAGCGATTTTAGTGCTATGATAACACCTCAGCAAGCACTTTTTTCTTTGCACATCTAAGCCCATCTGGCCGATTCTAGGCTACAAATAACTCTGCTGCAGCTGTTGAACGTGACCAGTTTGTCTCCCACGTACTCTCAGTTCAAAAGTGCAAACTCTTCTCTTTCTGCAGAATTTCCTGAGACAGCAGGCATCAGTACATTTGAAATAGGGATACAGTGTCTCAGAGAGGGATGCCGTGGATAAAGTAGAAAAGAGTTATGGATATGAAACTTTGTTTCCATGAAATACCTCAAAATAGTAACTTATGTATCTAGTTGCTAATGGGAACAATGTAAATGCAGGTTTATGGCTTCAGACATGGTCCAGGAGCACTTAAGCATCTGTGGTTTTAGAGTAGATCCGCAGAAGTGTGTTTTCAGAAATAATATCTGTCAGTGTGTTGTCATTCTGTCAGTAAGAAATTGTAACGATCCAATCTGGTGCAATAAAAAAAACAAAAAACCAAATCGGATAGAGAAGTGCTTCTTTACATAACAATGTTGATCCTTTCGTAAAACAAACAAATACTCCTCAGAAAACAACTGAAAAAAAGAAGAGTAATAGTTTACAGGGCAGGAATTTGTTTGAGTCAATTAAATCAGAAGACTATATGATAATCTCTTTTGTTTGGGTTTTTTCCCACTTGTTCTCCCTCTACGTGAGAAAACTGAGCTCTAAAACTAAGCTTTAAAACTAAGTCTTTTCAAATTGAAATGGAAAAGTGCTTTTTAAATGATGGCTTAATTTTACTGAAAACTCATAGGCATTAAGGATGCCCTTTTACCCTGGGAGAAGATAAATTCATGCTGAATTCACTCTGTTTCTAACCTGCACAAGTGTATTGGCTTCTGGTTTTTTTAATCCTGATTTAGGTGGTTATATCCAAGATTATGGTCATCTCCTTAACAAATAGAACTGCAGGTAAATCTAAAGCTTTAATTTGACAAGTAAATACTAAAAATTCAAAGCACAGATATTACAATTATAGATTCTGTAGATGTGGAGTGATGGTCTATGAATCTATAGACAATCAAATATGACAAGCCTCAAATTTTAGAGTAAAATATGCAGCATTGAAGATACACTATATTGATTTGCATTTGCAGGCTCTGTAAGTCAAACTACAGGAAAATCACTGCTGATTGTTTAAGGGCTTTTTGTTTTCAAGCTAGCTGCTAGCATACAAAATCAACTCTTGATTGCTCCTCTTGATGTTCCACTTGTACTTAATCTTTCAATGAACAGCAGTATACATGCAAAGTAATGTGGGGAAAGCACTTCAGTGATTTATCCTGTGTTCTGAAATGTGAGATTAAAAAAGAATTACAGAAAACATTTGCCTGTTTTGTGGGATGACACAGTGATTTTAAAATCACAAGTCTTTTGAAGAAGATAGCAATATTGTATATGTCAGTGTAGCTTTTATTCCCAAAGAGCTAAATATAAGAGTATTATTTTCACTGTAATGAGTTTTTGTCTTTATATGAACTCAATTTATAGACAGTAATATAAGTCTTTGCTGAACATTCTTCAAGGATAAGATTAGAAGAACCTTGAACATTTTTTTGTATGATGTAGGTTAAATTAATGGAATAGAACTCAGGTGGCTTCATTTTATACTGTGAGATTCTGAGCTGGAAGCTTTGTAACTGTCTACTAGTCTGACTGAATATCAGAATCAATGCATTGGAGAGGGTCTTTTGCATTTGCATCCAAAAACAATAGCACAGATAGAATGGCAGTTTGGATATGTAATTGGAATGTCACTTTGATGTCATTTTGAGCATTCCACACATGATCCCTCTGTGTTTTTTAAACAAATTTCATTTTAAATAAATTTCTTCCATCTCCTGAGATTTCTTTTAGAATATATTCTGAAGTCTTGTTTCACAGTTGAGTTACTGGTTAAGGTCTGAAAGGATGCTGTTTTAATAAACCTCTTTTATCTAATAGAAAACTGTTAGTAAAGCTCAGGTTTCTGTAAAACAGAGTAATTCTCATATAGGAACATTTTCCTAGTGAAATCTGAGATTCACCAGGGGACAGGAGATTGATGTGAGCTGAAGATAACTAGATAGATTTTAGAGAGGACTTCAAGAGTTAGTGTGAGAAGGAAAAAAATACTGCATTTTTACAAGCAAGAGGTAAACCTGATCCAAAAATAAGTTTAAAATACTCTTCTGGTGCAAATCAAATGTTTCACATATTAGATGCTGGAGGATAGACCGTGATGGAAGTGAAAGGCTTGGTATGTCTTGAGTCATCCAGGCTCCTTTCAAGAGCTTGAAGGGATGAAATGTGGCAACAGCTGAACTTTAGCGCAGGAGCTTGTTTGTCACTGTCCATGGTGCTGTTGGACAGCGCCGGAACATGTTGTCAACCGGGAGGATGGTAATCATCACTGTTAAGAACAGTCATTCTTATTTTCATTAATATATTATGACTACAATCTTCAAATAAATAATATATTCCCATCACAATGTGTCATTCCCTTCCTTTTAAATCTTTTCATGTCAAACACACTGCCAGACACAGCATTGATTTCTGTATATTCAAAACACTGATTCTTTATGAAAATGTCTAGGTTTTCAACTCGAATGCTTTTAAGGGTAACTATTAGACCCAAATTTATGAATCTAATTAAATGTCTTTATTGACATTTAATGTCTGTAATTTCCTTTAGAAAACATATTTTATCTTTCCTGAACAAGGAGAAGGTGAGAAGAGGTGAAACCATGGGTGTTTGGAAGGGAGTTAAGTAAATGGAGACTGAAAAGAGGGAGGTACACATAGGAGAAAGCATAAAGATGAGGGAAAAAGAAGATAGAAATTAAAATCAAGAGATGGCGATAGAGTAATGAAATGCTAGGAAAATAAAGAAAACAAGAAGAGCACACTCCTCTGCCTAAGAACCAGATTCTTCTAGTTCTATTTTTTTCAGTAACACCTATCTCAATATCTTTTCACCTCTATCACCTGTCAGCACTACCTCTCTGCACCATATTTTACTTGATACTTCTGTCCTTTTTCATTTTCTTCCTAGTGCTCTCTATCATCTCTTTCCCTAAGACAGGTTAGCTCTTCATCAGAACTTCTTGCCGTGTGACAAATGTGGAGACGTTTGTAGACACTAGACTTTCACTGAGTTTGGGCATGTTGGTTATATACACCAGTCACCCTGCTCACGCTGATGAAACAGATGAGAGATCACGTTCAGAAAACCCCAGAGTGAAATGGGCATATTGTCCAGAGAGCCTGGTATACAGTGTTCTTGGGAATGATTTCTTGCTGCCCATCTGTTTTATTGCCAAGAGGGCAATTGCAGTAAGTTTCTTCTGAATGTCTGAATTCCTTCTAACACTGTGAGAAAGAGACCAAACCTTTTAGCTTGAGGACTTTCCCAAATGCAATCAGATAATGAGACTTCAGTACAAGCTTGTGCTGATTTGTCCAGCCTACAGACAAGTTCAGTTGCTCATGGGTGTTGGAGATTACTCCTGTGTACATTTTAATCTCTAAAATCTATCATTATTTCACTTTGGATTCTTGACGTATATCTTACCGATTTGATGGCTGAAAGCCAGTTTTATACCCTTTGTGATCCTTGCTGTCTTATATCAACGAGCACTATCAGTAACAGCTTTCCTTTTCCCACTAGCCTAATTTTATGATCTATGTCTTTTAGATGCAAATCTTGCTGGCATTATGTTCTCTTTTAGGTTTTTAGAAGCAAGCAATTCAGAATGTGAAACATTTAGAGGCTTAAGGTTAGGTACATGACACATTTGTAAGATCTACTTTTCCTTTGAAAAGGTTCAATTTTTATTAGATTTCATGAAGCACTTGAAGCCATTTGAGCCCTACATAACACAGCTGGATAGTACCTAGAAAATCAGAAGATGAATGGAACTGCTTCCAAATATTTCAAAATACATTCTGATATAAAATTTATCTCTCTAAAATTAAATTGATAAAATCTTGTAACCTTTCAAATGTCTACAAGGACATGTAGAACAATAGACTGTTTGAAAACAGTATACTATTGAAAAATATATTTCCCCCATTCCTTACTGGAAACCAGAGTTAAAGTCATCCCTGAAAATCACACAAGTAATAAATTTAGGGTTCTTTTTAAATGTTATTGTATATTACCGATTTGAATACTTGTAAAATGCAAGGAAATTTGTAGTTTGTATTTTGTGATAGCAGAATATTTCAGAATTTGTGGACACTTTATGCTCCATTGGTCTGTACTGCATTGTGCACTGTGTAATTGTGACATGAATCAAGCCATGAAGTGTGGCAGTAATAAAAATTTGTTGCTGTATTGTCCATTTTGTATTGCAGTGTTCAGTTTCAGAGTTTCAGTTCTCATAATAGAAAAAAAAGCTCTCTTTTGTCTGCCATTTGGTCTTCGAAAACACTTAATTTTTAAAAAAGCTGCTAAACAATAGACAGGTTTTTTTGACGTTAGGTAGCCCACGTGGTAGCTAGTTCTGAGTTATGGCAATTTTCCTAAGTATCAAGGTCAAAACTTGAAACACAAAAATAAAACTGTTTTTTAAGCATTTTACAGTCTTGTGAGATGTTCAAAAGACAGACACACCTGACACATTTGACAGCATCAGGGGAAGTAGAAAATGTGATGAAAAAATGTGTCTGAGAAAGCAAAGAGACTACGTGGAGTTTACCTCCATTCTTCACAAGAAAACATAATTTGGGGGCATTTTGTATAAACGCAAAAGAAATGCTGCATTTTGCCTTCCCACTTTCTTCTCAGAGCAGTTACTTATCTACAAGGACGTAAAATTTGCTGCAACTCAGCAAAATGGCTATATTAATAAGGACCAAGTTCTCACATCTTTTCCTTTCTCAAGGTTATTTGTTGATTTAGTGGAAATAACTACATTTCTTTCACTATCCAGAATTCAACTCACGCAGAGGTTATCTGTCACTCACCAAGTGTTTCCAGAGGAGGGCATAACTGCAGTTTCAATTCTGTCTCTGACAGTGCGAAGGACGTGTTAAGAGGTGACAAGCAAAACTATAAAGAACATCACAAATGGTAAAAGAATAAATATAAATGCTGTTTGCATCTGGGCAAAGTGAAGTTGAAATCATCGGATTCCTAGTTATCTTGCCTGACGAAGCTGTCGTTGCCGACACATCTAAAGGTGCTTGCAGACCAACCAGGCATTTCAGTGTAGAGAGGAATATCACAGGAAAAGTGAATTTGACCAGCCCACATCTGGGTACCATCAGGTAAGATAAGAAAAGAAGAAAAATTTGGAAAGAAAAGGGAGAGGGAAAATTGCTGAAAAAAAAAGTAGACTAGAAACTTGGCTGGCCTATAATTTATGGCTATTCTAAAGGAACATTAGTTTTAATAATAACTGTCAGAAGCCTTTTGTGTACCTGTGTAGGTCAAATCTGAAATTATAACTGAAGACAAAGAAAAACTGAATGTGTCTTGAGCGCATCTTTCAAGAGGAGTGTTTTCTCCAGTTGTTATTGCAGTTGAGGTGCTACCTGTTTGCCCCACCTTAGCTCTAGTTCCTTCATGTGAAATACCTGGATTATTGTTATTCTCAGACACTTCAGAGCTCTTCTGTGAGGCAGAAAAAGAAAGAATAAAATACATTTTCAAGTGAAACCTCTTCACACTGAAGGCACCAGTAGCTTTACTTTTCATTCAGTGGAGCCAGATGAGAATTGATCCTTTTTCTTAGTTGGTGCAAAAAGAACAAAAGTAGGGTTTTGTGCATGAAAAGAACAATGGTGAATGTAACTTACATGAAGAATTCCAGGTGCTTTTGTGATGACTAGGATATTGAACGTAAAAGGAGTTTAATGTAAAGTTTGATAGTGTCGTTATCCCATTCCTGTATTCCTTTCCATGGGAATTGATGGTTGCTGACCATCAAAAACTCTTGTGACTGTACATGATCTGATTGTATGACTGAAGACTTTTTGTTTTCTTTCTAGTGTATTATCCTGTTTTATCCAGAGTGAAGTTGTGCTCTGCAGTGCTTTAATGTTGCCTCCCATAAGAGCACACTGGCAGATACATAATTTCCATCAGTCCTACCTTGCATTTCAATCATAATTTAACATAATTAGGAAAGTTCTGCTTTAAATGTGGATTTCTCCATGTTCAGAATTAAAGGATCAGAAAATTTTTTTATTCCTCAAATATCAAGTTTTAGAACAGGATTATGAAGATGCTTGCTGCAAAGTGCCTGTGTAATTGAATGATCGATAACCTTTATGATTTATTGATTTATTTTTGCGTGTGTGTGTTGGTTTTAGCATTTCTGGGAAGCAATGAGAGTTCCATATATGTTTTAAGGTGCAAGAGACATGTGAATTCTAGAGAGAAAGTATGCTTAACCATTTATTTTATTTACCATATTCATACTACAGGCCCAAATGTCCATGTTTGACAAGAAAAATGTATTCCTGCTTGGCAATAAAACACAATATATTAATTTAGATACTTCATGGCATTTTTTTTAACCTTAAAAAAAATGAAACAAACCAGACAAATATATTTTGTCTTGTTTAACTTAATCATTGTTTCTTCTATGGAGATTGTTTGATTCATGCTCAAAATCAAAGGTGACCTAACTATCCCTCATGTATTTTCTTCATTACACAACAACATCCTTAGGTCTTCAGTTTCTAGTAAAGCAAATTTTTTCAAACATAAATAGATATAATCAACAACTAAAGATCTGTAAATTTGTTTCAGTCAGGAGCTAATTTCAGACTTCTGCTACCAAAGTAACAACATGGGGAGGAGAAAACTACTTATGAAATAATAATAATATATTTATATATAAATAATATGCTTTTATTATCTCTCATTCCCTTGTTAGGAAGCATGGTCATCAGAATGTTATCAAACTGATGATGCTTCATTAACAAAATGGAATTGTAGGAAAAGCTCTAAACACGATCTCTGCCTTATCTTCCCACTGTGAAAGGGCTCAGAAGCTGGCTAATTTCCAAGACACACTTAAGCAAAGTGTACATGACTAAGCAATTACTGAGCAAGTAACTTCTGAACTCTGCTACTTTGTGTGGCAGAAGTGCCCTTGTTACAGCAGGAGACAGAAAAGGTCTGTAATGCAGAACTTCTCTGAACAATGTCTGTGGCATCATATTCATCGCAAACTTTACAATGCACGGGTAAATGATCAGCCTAATTACATTTCTTATATCCATCATAAAAGTCTCATTATTTCCTTCTGTTCCCCCCATCTGTTTTCTCTTAGGGTTGGCCTGTAAGGTCTTTGGGGCAGGGGTTGTTTTTTATATCTATGTACAATATCTAAGGGCATCCTGCTTTACAACTAGGAATTATAAGCTAAATGATACAATAAACATTTTGTAACCAAATTTGCATATGTAAGAAACTGAGCTATCAGTAAATTATAAACACCTGAGAACATCAGATTTGAAGCAAATTAAGGGATCCTCTTTATAGACAACTTCTGATTCTGTTTTACCTGTGTCTTAATAACCTATGTATTTTTCCTTAAGTCAGAAGTGCACAATTCAACACATAACTGTTCTCTCTGTAAGTCTATCAGAGTCAAGATTGTCACAGAATTGGAGGATTATTGTCATTAAAGCATTGCTTCTGAAAACATGGAATGCAAATGTTCCTTTGGGATTTCTACCTAGTCTCCTGGTCTTGTCTGTTTGCAGCATGCTGGGTAGGATGTATTTCCAATGACACACAGCTCGCTTTGGGTTTTTTTTGTGCAGACATGTAGATTCTACTCCCTGTATCAACAGGTCAGGATTCTGTCTTAAGTCTGGAAGAGTTTCTCTCTCCTAATTTGAGATTATTGAGGTTTCACTGTGACACAAAGGTGTTAGAATAGTCCAAGCAACAATCTCCTATTTTCCTCTAGAACACTGTTATTTAAAGAAATAGTGGTGTGGAAACCGTAGAGCAGTGCAGATATTATAAATAAAATACCTGTGGAATAAAATTGTGAAAAATGGTAAAAATGCCAAGTTGCAACTCGTTTGATGAAGACAACAGAATGCAAAGGTATTTTTTACACATATATCTATTTTTCATAATTAAATTTCTGATGTAATAAATGTAAACTGGGTATTTAGGATTAAACTATGCTCTCTTCTAGCTCATCCTTTGTTGATTTTTTGTGTGCATGTGATTCCATAAGGTCAAAAAATTTATCTAGGCGACACACAGAATTCTTAATTTTAGGATTTGCATCATCCGTGCCACCTGCCTCTGTATGTATGCTTATTTATAAGTACTATAGCAACACTCCTCATTTGTCTACTTAGAAACTCACATTTCCCCTTGTCTACTTAGAAACTCACATTTCCCCTTACATGAGTTTCACACACGTTTTCTTTAAAATTTCAGTAATGTAAAAGGTGCCAGAGGAAAAGTTTAGGGGTTCATAATAGAAGAAAGAACAATTGGAGTTGTGAGTTTATGACACAGGCAAACTTGTAGATATCTTTAAAGCCTGACTAATAGAAAACCAGATTGTGGGAGAGTAAACAAGAAACCTTAGTCCACAGCAAAGTAATTGGTGCAAGGTATTTATAACAAGCCAAATTATAACAAGCCCACTTTTGCTTTATGTTGGGGATGTCTACAGGAACTCTTTCCATGTCTTCTTCAATAATCAAAATATGAGGGCAGTCCAAGACCCTGCTCTCTAACGCTATTGACATTTAGTGACTACTAATGGTAATCCTCTGGTTGTAGCAATTGCAAGTATTTTTATGACTTTGTCATTTATCTGAGAACAATACCTGTAATTTCTTTATTACACAGCAATTTCATGAAAACACCATGTCAAAATGTGCTTTGTTGAGTCTCTGGAAAGATCCAATATATATTTCTAACCTTAAATGTGTGAGTTGTTTCTATAAGAAGCACAGGAGAGGTTTGTCTCAAGTGCTCTCTCAAGTGGAATGATGCCTTCCATGATGTACACTGGAGTCCTGATCCCCTGGTATTGCAATATACAGGGCATGCCCTCTTGTATTTTCCTTTCAACTCCGGTTTTCCTCCCAGTGAAAAGCAGCACGCACCCCACAGTGCTTCACAGCCACCTTTGCTTCAATGAGCAGTCAAGACAAGGCAACAATTCAGACAGCAGGGTTTCAACTCATGAGGATTCCTTGACACTTAGTACATGGTGAGATGTTCTGTCTTTCCCACTTCTGCCTTGGAAGCCTTTGGGTGCCTTAAGTTATATAAAACTAAAAAACTACTCTAACTAAGGAAGGACTCTAGCCAGACATTGCTTTAAACATGCAACATGAAATATTTCCAGGCAGTGTCCAGAAAAGACAGCTGTAGCTCCTAAAGGAGACAAGAAAATACTTTGTTAGCATCCTTTAAAATTACAAGGAGCAATAACATAGCATAGTCAGAAAACAATTTGACACTTTGTCAGGAAAAAAAGAATGATTTATGGGAAATTTTAATCTGAGGATATTTAGGGTCATAGAAGAGGATTTTAGTCATTCCCAGTTTGGTATACATGAATAAGGTAAATAAGTGAAAATAGGAATACAACAAAAGGCTGCTTTTGCCTAATGTGTGGAAGGGACAGATCATTGTATTGAAGAGAACCTTGTTAGTAATATAAAACGAGGGGAAATAGATTCACAGTTTTTGATACATAAATTTCACCACTGTCCCCAAACTCTTATCAGAAAATATATTTATTGTATATTTAAAACAAAAAAGTGACCCAATAGCCTGAGGTATTTCTTTTTCTTTTAAATCCAGTCACACTGTTTCAGGTGGGTCTTTATAGTGCATATGGGATTCTATTTCCTTGTATAATCCACCTGCTTTTCCATAAGTATAAAGGAAATAAATTATAATGGACAGCTTTTGTGGAGAAAGAAACAAAACAAAAGTGGACAAACAAACAAAAAACCCAAACCAAAAACCCCAAAACCAAACAGTAGAATAGGAGAGTTTTAATATAATTATTTACAAAAAATATTTTATTCCATTTATATTTTATTCCATTTTCCCCTTTATATTCCATGTAAATACAAGACATCAACTGGTGAGCTGTACTTTTCAGAAAGAAAAATACAGCTATATTTAGGCATCTATGTTGTTTACTTAGATGCTTGTAAAGAAAACCCTCAAACATCATTTTAATCCTCCTTTAAGAAAGAGAGGCAGAACTAACAGCTATAATTTCCTACAGTATTTTTATATTTTTTACTTATTATAATTTTAGAATAGAAAATTGTTCCTACCATTCTGATATAAGTGAATTTTCACCTTATAAATAATGATATGTAAGTGATTAAGGATAAACTAAGCAACTGAAAATTATTCTTTCTCTGTGTCTCGCTCTCTGGAACTCTGTGATTTGTGTAACAGTGCATGCTATCCTTGTTAATCATGACAGATGCTAACTGGAGTGACTCAAAAGGAATCAAACCTGCAATAATTAATGCAAGATGCTGAAGACATAAACTAATTGTGAATAATTAATTTCACTTTAGTTCATGATTTGTTGATGAATAATCATGAACTATCTGGAATTAATTAGCTAATGAATGTTTATGAATAACTGTTGCCTTCATATGTTTCATGGTTTCACGTCTGTTTAGACTACTTCAGAGGAAGAACGACACGAACATGTAAAGAGGAAAGCTGAAGAAAGATGGATCACAAAGATTTGTGATTACTTCCAGAATGTTATTTCAGAAGTGACAAAAGATTAGCAGTGTATTAGTTCATTTCTCTGAGGTGATTATGTGGAAAAAAATATAAAAATAGGCCATGGTAAAGGTATTTGCAGCTACAGAAAAACCCAGCTTGACCCTCTGATTGTTAATGCCTTTGTACCTTTACAAATTTTAATTGGATAATCTATCATCAAAACTTTATTGTATGTATGGCAACAACCAAAAAATTAAAGGTAAATGTTTCAAGGATGTGAATCTGAATTTCTAGAAGACAAACTACTTTTGATATAAGGTATGTCTATGTTTCATTTCATTGCTTAGTGCATTGTCATTCATTATCAGGGAAATAATATTTTTTGTTTGAAGTTACACTAAACAATTCACATCTTTTCATGTCATATATTTGTAAGTAATTTTAAATGTGTTTTTAAAAAATTCTGCAGGTTTTTCCATTGCATAAATGTTTTCTTTAATTACATAGAAATATGTAAATCCTTTTAAAAGCAGTTAAGGGCATAAAATCTGTTTACATTTCATAGGTTATCTGGCTGCACATCTTCTAAGAAAATGGAAAAAAATTTTAATCCTCCAACAGCTGAAAGAATTATTTTGTGTTCTCACAAAGTGTTTATTCAGGAGGTGAAACATTAAATCACTCTGATGAAAGCTCAAATTATTAGAAAAAGTATCTTTCACACAAACCCATGAGAAATCAGGATCTGCAAAAAGCTGTATATTGTATTCCTAAAGCATGAGACTCTTTCTTTCTGAAGGATAGTTCAGCAGGATTAATGAAGAGCTTGATGATCTCCTGCTGTGATGAAGAGTCCAGGAAGTAGCTGCTGTAAAAGGAGATGTCCTGGTACCAGCTGAGGAGCATTTGTGGAGGAGTCATGGAAGGTATTTTTGCGGGGCGGGCGGTTGACTTAGGAAGGTCATAGGGAAGAAGAAGGAGTGGTTGCTAATGTCTAATTCAGATTTTGGTCTCTTGGTCTCCTTTTCAGAGAGAGCGGGTGTCTGGACTGATTCAGATTACTTCCAAAGGCAAGCAATGGCAAGGATGCCAAGGCTTAAGGCATCCTAGAGTACTGTATAACCTAGAGTTATTTGTAATTTCCTGCCTCTGGGCAGAAGAGTTATTCAAAGCAGTATGCCAGTGGTGGCCTAGGGCCCTCTGCAGCTCCTTCAGATACTGATATTCCCAGATGTTCCTCAGATCAGGGTACAGAGTCTCCTACTGATGGAATTATGGATTTACACCTATCTGATGATTCTGGATATGACCAGCAGCTGCAGATCTCAAGAAGATATATGGTGTATCTTTTGCAAAGATCAGGTACCATTGCTCTAGTTTAACCATGATAAATATAAAGATCCACTGACATGAACTGAGCAGCGCAGAAATGCTGTGATACTGATTGTCGTTTTCTGCCTGCATACCAGAGTTGGAAGAGCTTGTTCATAGCTTACTACTTTCTAAATTGGCACATTTCAATTTTTTTTTTTGGAGGGGTGGGGTTTGGAGGGCAGGTTAAATGGTGATTTCTTCTCCTTTTAAAACATAGAAAAAAAGAAAAAAAAAACTATAAGCCATTCAACTGAAACTTTATAACAATCTATAATGTTGCAATAAATATGGTTGAAATTAAATTCCTATTTATATTGCTTTAATAAGTACATCAATATACTTACTATATCTTGAGCTTTTATTATCTTTTCTGATGTCTTAAGTTAGTTTCAAAGGTGTCTTGAAGATAGTTGAAGTTTAAAGACTTATATATCTTGTACAACCCATAGAACATTGCTTTAGGGTTAGGTTTCTTATGGGTAAAATTAATTCTCATTTTATAGCTAAAATTCATAGAGATAAAGAAAACTTGAGACAAATTTTGAGCTTAGAAAATGAGGACAGTAGAATCTGTGGGTGACTATTTCTGTTGAAGGACCATACAGTCATTTGATATGCTAAATATCACTTTGAGTAATTTAGTCCAGCTCAAGTTTAAGTGTCTCTGATTCTGAATTTAAAGGACTTGAACAATTGAGGTTGTAGTTAGAGGCTTAGCAGGGCTTCAGAATCCTTACTAGACTCTAATTTGCAGTTACCTGTTATCTGAAAAAACTCTGTCAGTATAATAAACTGCGCCAAACTGTTTGCATTGTTTAGCCAAACCCCTGAGGAAAACCCCTTTGAAGAGAGGATGGCTACAGGAGGACTGAAAGAAGGCTTAGGAGGAGAGCTTCAAAGGAGTTTTTCTTTTCCACTAGAACAGTACTTTTGAAGTAATTATGTACAGAAAAGTACTGTTACAGCAGTAACAACAGAAAAGTAGGCATATGCTGTGAAAATTGCATCTTGCCCTGTTTGTACCTGCCTTTCTTCTATCCTTGGCACCTTTCTGATACCTTTTCTTTGCCGAATATGTTTGTTTCTCTTATCCTGAGGTAGCAAACTCTGTGTCACAGAATAGTCTCTTTATAGTTGTATGCTGCAAATTTAATATGATTTGGATTATACTCTAGAGGTCAGTTCAAACACATTTTAGATAAAAGCTGTCAGTAGTTGTTTTGTTCTCTTTCTAAAACTCAACTTTCTGGAAGATTGATTTCAATGTAGTTGTTCTTGAGAACAATTTGTCACAGAAGAATTTGCTTTTTTTTTCTTAATTAGCACCTCCTGGTAAATGGTACATGTGTAACTGATCAGTCACCTGTCACAACTTTCCACTGTGGCTTGGGGTTTCTTCGTTAGCTTTTTTTGGTTGATTCATTTTGTTTTGGTTTTTTGTTTTCTCTAATCAGGAAATTTGTGTGGACTGAGACCAAGTGGGTGGAGGTCCCAGGTGAAATGGGGACAGCTGAAGCCTTGTTGGTGCACTCAAGGCCTTGGTACATGGTTCAAATAAATATTCATGATAGCAATTGCAGTAACATTGAAGTGCTGCAAGTATCCCTCCACAGTCACTTCCTGGTCAAGGTTTCCATCTTACCTTTGGTCTGTAGTGTAGGCCATAGCTCATCCAGCAGTGAGAGGCTACGGAGTCTGTCTGAGGGAAAATGTAATGTCATGTGCTAAGCACTGTCTTTACTGAGATAGTGACAACAGCCTGTTGAGGACACGAATGCTGTACATTTGGCTCAATAAGTATAATAAATATTTTAGCCCAGGTGTCTGTGATGTCCAGATGGCACCAGGAAAAAAAAAAAGGAGAAGAAAAAAACCAGGGAAAAAATATGATGTAGCTTTGGGTTGAAGAAACTTCCAGATACAGCTTCAACAGAAGTGTTTTTAATGAGATAAGCATGGAAAATGAAGGAATATACGTACAAGGATCATATGTGAGGAGTATAGCAGAAAACAGTTGGTGTGTCACAAATATAGTTCTCACTAACAGAACAATATTCTGTCTGGGTATTTTGCCTATTTAAACTATTTAGGGCTGTCAAAAGGCACAAGTCTGTGTCTGTAGTGCAAAAATAGCATTCTAGTCATTTCCTTCTGACTTGACACCACCACTCTCATGCCCCCAAGAATCAATAACACAGTGTCCAGCAGAGAGGGAATATTACTGAATATTAGCTGTCTGAGGCTCAGACTTGTCTTTATCTCCTTTAGATAAATTAATAGCATGTCTCATATTTCGTTCTGTAACTGCAGAATGCGATTGGAACTCAACACAAACTTACTGTGAAGGTGCTGCTGATTGTTACAGGTTACTCACATTTCCAGCCTGAGGGGAAGGATATGGGAAAGACACTACCTTACTCAGATGAAGACCTTATCCCTGTCACCGTGTTTGTCAGCAGCTGAACTGTCTTGTGAAACAGGGAAGTGTATTCTTCTGTTAGTTTAAACTGGTAAATATGTCTGCTTGCTTTTTAAAAGGAATTTCATGCTGAGAATACATGCTGAAAACGTTCATAAAATTCAGTGGCTTGCTGGGCAGGGTGAAGATGTTAAATTTAACCTACTTGAAATCTTCAGTGCTTTGGCACTCCAAAATATTAGGCAGCAGAGATAATGTAATATTAAGTACTGTTAGGACAGCTAATATTTTGTATTGTGTGGCTTCTTTATATATCTGTATAACTTCAGCTTAGCAATAATTCCCCTGAAAGTTATGGATAGTTCCTCAGGGTGACACCTACGGAATGTTTCTAAGCTACCAGTGATCTTCAACACTGTGCACATATGTAGTTAGAAATACATAATGTTGATTGTAAAACCAATATACTTTCTCATCAATGTCTCTTGCTCTGAGGAAGAGTCTTTTGTAGTGCTTAGCATCCTGAGTTGTGGCTTTTGGAGTGTAAGGCAGATTTTGATGCAAGACTGATGAAATCAAATGAATCCTATTGAAACACACCAGAAGTTGGTAAATTTATAATCTAATGGTTTGAGACTTTGTTAGGGGTCACCAAGATTCTTAACAATACTATAGAATTCTAAGTGGGTGAATCTAAATTCTATTGGAATTATATAAAATGCGTTAAAAGCAAATTCTTAAACACAGAGGTCACTATTTTCTGCAGGGATTTCTCAAAGGAGATAAAAGATCGAATCTATTTTACTCCTTGTTTTACAGGATACTTGATCACCTGCTGGTAACTGAAACTTCACTTACTTTGTAAAGGCCTAGAGAAATGTTTGATTTTAACTGTGGTCCACGTTTGGTTCTTGTTTGGTTGGGGTTTGAGTGATAGAGGAGTTCCATTATTGACAACTCCTTTTCTCTTAAGTACCCAAGGAAATTGGCTAAAAGGAAAATAAGCAGAGTATGACGACAAAGGAAGAGATGATGAACTATAGGGCAAAGCACTGAGTATTTTTCCCTGGACTGTAAATTATTAAATATCGTTTGTTTTTTTTCTGCACCAAATACTAGAAACACTGAAATATTTTTAAGTATATCAGTAGAAATGCTGATAATAGAAAAGAAAATATGCTCTTATTTTGCTGGGTATATATGATGGAGAAATGCAAAAACAAGTATATAAATAAAGTTTAGCAGGGAGCAGAAATTGTTAAACATAAAAGTGATATTTTACAAAAACAGTGAATCGCCTACCAGTTTTGTCATAGGCTCTCATTATTAACATCTCACCAACTATGCACAGTCTATAGACGTAATTAATGAACATAAAAAATATCATACAAGAGAGGCTGCACTGCAGCTATGAAAGAAGTTGCGTAGGTCATACTTGCACAATAAAAAGAGAATGTTTGGGTTTTGTTCATTTCAATGAATATTTAAACAAATAGGATGTTTAAGATTTATGGGGAGTTTGGGTTATTTGGGTTCTTTTGTGTGGTTTTGGATTTTTTTTCCCTCGAGTTCTCCTCTCTCAGGAAACAGGTGATAACAACAAAAGCAGAATCAGTGTTGGACACGATTGGAAAGTGTGATATAAGTGGCAGCAGAGCCTTGAAAGAAACCTGAACATTCTTTTAGTATTTTTAAATAGGAGTAGCACCTTCGGAATAAGTTATTTATTAAGGGGATTGATGTTCAGGTATGCTATCTTGACCCTAGAAATCTTCTTTTCCAGATCATTTTGTCCCTATAAAAAGCTGCAAGTGAGTGCAAATAGGCTGCCAGTAAGAATTTATGATCCTTTGTCTGGTGAAACTGCTATAAACATAAATTCCTAAAATGCAAACCTCTGTTATCACCCAGGTAATGCAAAATACTTGTAGCAGAAATTCTAACAATATTTGTGCCCTTTCCCAGCCCTTACTGAAATATTCTTATTTGTAAAAATAATTTCTGAAATTTGTAAGGGTTTTGATGTTTCTGGTTTTTGCTATGGAAAAGTAATTATGTTGTTTTTTCCTTATGGCTCTATTTTGAGGTTAATGTAAAGTCATATTTGAGTTGGAAAATGGGGTCAACTTGTCACAAGCAAATCTGGTTTCTTAATTTTTACTGCCAAAATCTTTCACTAGAAAAGTTTCAGTTTGTTTTCTAAAATTATCTTCATGCCACCTCCTCATACTCCTACTCCCTAGCCCTCACTTCTGGAGTGTAATGAAATTAACGACTTTTAAAGAGGAAAGTAGTGGAAAGCACAGCAAAATGACAACAGTCTTGAAGAAAAATCATATGGTGTGCACAGACAGTGTTTAGCTTGATGGAAGATTACACAATAAACCCTTTGCCCTCTAGTTTTAAACTTGCTGTTTTGATGTCAATGTAGTGTCTGCTTTCTGGAAAGCATAAAGCAGAGTTTTTTATTAGTTTGACTTCACTGGGGTTGCTATTAGAGGCTATCATTCTGCAGAACGTAAATTGCATGTGTGGCTGCAGAATAATAAAATTACTTTAACTCATTAGATTACAAATCTCTCAGAAGAAATAGCACTGGTATTTCCCAGCAACTGCAGTTCAAATAACACTTAGTTTTTACTGGTCCAATAGTACAACTTTAGCTTGAGGGTTGATTTCTGCTGGATGCTCTCAGCTGATTGCACAAAATAGGAAAAGTAAGATATTTTTATCCTTCAATATGCATGACCAATGAGTCTCCTGAGAGGAAGCATAGTGGGAAGGGAGAATTCTATTTAGCAGACATTACTGGGGCAAAGAAATATGAAAAATAAATACTACTTATGTTAAATTTGATTTACTTAAATACTTGGTTTGCAAAACTGTGTGAAATATTCAAAGCACTTTGATTGCCGGGGGTCCATGAAAATGAACCTTGAAATTCTGCTTCAGTAGACTGTAGGCAAGCAGAGTAACTGCTTTATTGGTTTAAACTGGAAATGTTTATATGCTGTTAAATAGGTCATAATCACAGTTAATAAGAGATGAAGAAGACATTTTTTTTGTATTCCAGAGAAGTTAAAAAGACTCTGTATGTCTAGATATGCACTAAATTACCTAAAAGAAGAAGAGGAGATTATGTAGTCATCTAAATGTCCTTTATTTTTCTTCTTCCTTTACCCAAAATACCAGTAGGCGTTACACCTGAACTTCCATTAATGCCTTGTCCATGGACTGCATGGTACAACTTATCACTTGACTACTATGGATGCTGAAAATTCTTTAGAAAATTACATTAGAAAGCTATGAAAAAAAATCCATAGAAGTTTTAATTAATTCTTTTAATAAGAAGATGTTGTTATATACAAACATCCTTTCCTCAGGGTGTTTCTGAATGCCAAATAACTGCAGAATGTTATTTAGAAATTTTTGCTATATAAGCAGTATGCTCACATAAGCTATTGTAATACAGGGCAAGTATCTTACTGTGTGAAGCAGAATGTTGAAGTAATTAATGCTGAAAACAGTCTACTTCATCCTAGGAAGAATGGAGGATACGAAAGAATTATGGTTCACCATGTGAAAACACTCAATTCTCCTTTATGAATACAATAGCTCATAGGTTCCAGGTAGCTCACTGTACAGTTGTTACAGAGTTCAAATCAACCAGACAAACTGTAACATGGTTAAATTCAATATATAAAAATATATAAACAATATATAAAATTTTCCTTCACTGTAAAACTTTATGGCATCAGGTGAAGATAACAATTTAACTTTAATCTAATTTCCTTGATTATTTTCACAAAATATTGCCATTAGGCTCACCAGAAAAGAGCTCCATTCCTTGATGGTGGGCCTGGAGACTTTACTGGATGTACCTTTTTACAGACAAGTTAGTGTGTCATCTTTAATGTTACTTTGAAAACCTTATGGGATCACAGAAGACCAGAATAAAATTCTGGTTGTCATGTGGGAAATTAGCATTTCTGTGTCTTTTTATAATGGACAACAAAGGAATTCTGGATTGCACTATGTGGCGGCAGCTACCTTGGCCTTTGTTCAAACCAAAAGAAAGGCCTGTGACTTTCCCACGTGTGCACACACCATGGTTAATAACAGCTGCTTTGTAATATCAAAAGATGGGGATAAGCCTGTATGAAAACACTCTTCAATGACAATTTGTATGGCAGAATCTGAGGGGGGGAAAAAAAACCCCAGCAAGGGAATTGGCATGATAGAGCTACATAGGTTCTCTTAAGGGGATGGTTTGCTGATGCTGCTTGCCAAGTATGTGAAGGCACAATGCAAAGGAAACATGGTTGAATTTCAGGAGTATGTGCCATTTGAGATGCCCTCCCAGCACTGTGAGCATGAACATTCGTCATCCTGTGTTGCTACTGATATATCTACTGCACACTTCTTGTGCTTTATGCTGAAGTTTGGGGTTTTGATGTAGGAATACACAACTTTAAAATTCACAGTAATTTGTTCTGTAAACTAACTGTAGTTGTTATGGAATTCCAGTGAAGAGAAACAGTGCTGACACTTCTTGCTCTCCTCAGCTGCCTGTTCTTTTGTTTAATTCAAGTTTGATCCTTTCCTTTTCTTTTGATGGAGGGAAATGACCATTAAAAAATAATTCTCCTTGTGATGTTATCCAGCTTATTATGCAGAATTATTATAGAAGGTTCTGATCTGAAATAGGAAAAAGAACACATAAAATAAGTAAGATGTTTGGGGTATTTTTTTTTGTTCAATACTAACACATGCTAAATATGTCTTCTTTCATCAGTGACGTAATTACTGTTAAAAAAAATGAAAGCAATTGGGATCCTTTTTTTGTGAAGAAGGAATAGTATTTACTGGGGAAAAAATATTACTGAAATGTAGTAATTTATTGCTTCATCTTTGGATTTACTAACACTTTCACTTATATTGTGTGGAGAATCCTATTATTTGGGCCATGTGGGATACATAATTTGATAAGCAGCTTCCACTGACTGTTGTAGGAACTCTGCTTTTTGACTGCTGTGATAATATTTGTCTTAGCCAACAACGATGGATACTATTACATATCTTAAATGTTATATTAGGCCACAACGTCTACTGAAGTATAATCTTCAAAGGAATCATTTATTCATTTGTGCTCAGAGTCATGTGTTCTTTAAAATTCCCTATAGTTTAAAAATAATGGTGGGTCATACACTAAAGCAATAAAGAATAAAATGGCAAGGATGTTTTCCTGTGATATATCTGTAAGGAAGTCTTGGCTCCCTAACAATGAGAGCAGATTCTAATATTTTTTTCTTTCTCTTATTTCATCACCTGCCAAAGACTTAGGGTAACTCCTTACTAAAATGTCTCCATCATAAAAATTAAATTCTTTCACTTGACTGGAAATCTATGTGTCAAGCCCAAACCAAAGTGCAGCCAGACAAATTCCTTCACTTTTTTGGTCTTTGATGCAACCAAAATAGAAGAAGTTTAATATATTAAAAATATATTAAAGTTGCTAAAACAGCTGATAAATGATTTTTTTTACTCACAAGAAAGGAGACAAGGGTTATATTTTTAGTCTTTAGTAATGGGAGAATGGAATTGTGTGGGGGTTTTTTTTCATTTAAACAGACTTGCTTCTTTGGCAATAAAGCTCAGTTTTCTTTTAAAGTGGTTACAAAACTGCTCTTCCAAAGGCTTTCATCTCTTAATTCAATTTCCAAATTTTCTCAATAGGCTCTAAACCACCAACCAAAACAAATTGTTGCTCCTGCTGCAGCCAGTCCACCTTCACTGTCATTTGATTATAAATGGTTCAGTGGTAGTACTGTCTAAATATTTCTCTAATTCTGTTCCCAAAAGGAGAGATTCACTCTAATGACTTTATGCTGCAGGGGACCATTTATTAGTCTTGTTAGTACACAGTTAATGGTCTTTTCAGAGAAAGGGAAATTTCTCTGTCCTGAAAACTTCGAATTAGTCAGTATTTGTTTGTTTTAAAGTGAAGAGTAGGAATCCATGTATTAAAAAACACTAACACATTTTGATTTCTGTTTCCAATTTATCAACAGTTTGGCTTATCTGCTCCCTAATGTTAACTGTTTAATGTGTTAACAAGCAATTAACTGTTTGCTGAAACATTTTTTGTTGGTTTTGGCTATATATTTTATTCTTCATTGAAATTTTCTACCAGTTACAGGATCTGTCTACCTATTTGTCAGCATGGATGCATTTCTGACTAAATAATAATTTCTTTGCGGTTCCCAAACATAAGGTTCTGTTTTCCTCTGGCTTCTTCATCTATGTTACTCCTGGAAGATGATGATATGTCTCTGCAGTTAATAGAGCATATATGACCCAAAGAGGGTATAGGTTTTTGTGTGCAATTTTCCTCAGTATTTCTTACTGGCTATCTTTAAATCCTACTTGGAATTCACTTATTTACAGGCTAGGTGCCCAAGGTGGAGGTTTAGGGTTCCAGTTTAGCAACCACTGTAAACAAATTGAAGCTCTTAAATGCTAAAGTGCTGTAATAACGTATTCTTAATACATTTATTGCTTCTCACCTCCATTCCCACAAAGAAAGTAGCTTTTCCCTCTGTGAATACCACCATACCACCATTAAGGGTGTGTGGCAGGCCTTTATCTAGGGTTTTAGGAAGGTGGTAACATGTAAGAAAGTGTGAGTATATCTCAGGAATAAAAGTCTGTGCATTTACCAGTTTTTATGGTAATCTTCAGTGATCTCACACTGCCTGTGTGACTTTCTGTGACCCTGGTTTCCTTCAGCTGTTGGGACACCTATGAACTGCAGTACTAGATGCTTCTGGAGAATTCAGTACAGAGAAAGATATTAATCAAGCGGGTCAGCAGGTTCTCAACTTTCCAAAACTTATTAGATGGTTGAGAAAAGGTGAGCAGAATTTCCTCTGCAAATACTGAATATTAAGAAACTGTTCAGACAGCTGCATGCTGACTACTTTTTAAAATATATACAAGTAATATAACTTCATTCAAGATAGGACATAGTGTAAATCTTTCCCACTGAATCTGACTGTATTGTTGTTTTATTAATTATTCTTTTTATTTGTGGGTTGCTAATTGTGTTATAGTCCCATGTGGGGTCATTTTCAGGGCACTAGCAAAATATAAATACTGTCAATTTTTGTTTTGAATCTTTTGTTTGGATCTCTGCACTGCAGTGTTATGGTTATTTGATTTGGGGCTAAACCTATCCCAAAAGCTACCTGACCTAGCTAAAGCTCTTTTACTGTTTAAAAAAACCTTAAAACTTATTCGGGATTTATCCCATAGCAATTACAGAAATTTCATTTTTGAAATTAAAAAAATATTTTTGTTTGGTAAGTATATAGTCTTCAACATTTACTTTAGATTAATATTAAATTTACAGGCCAGAATCTGGGAACTTCTAGATGTTCTGTTTTCATTTATTTCAGAGAGAGATCAACAATGCAAGATAACATGGTGTGGATTAATCTATCTCTTGAGATCTATGAATATTCAGAGTAAGCCTAATGATAAGGAGAAAATAAAGCATGTGGTTCAGTGCCTCTAATATGTTTTGGCACTGAAGCCTCAAATTAAAATGCATGAAAGAAGAGACAACTATTCTTTGGCAAATTATGTGGGGCTTTTCGTTACTGTATCTTCAATAATTGTTTTAGCTATTAAATTTTTAATCTTGAGTGACTACTGATGCAATTAGTATATTAAAATAGCCATGACTGACAAACTCCTCTGTTGTACTTTTTAACCAAAGTGAGCAAACATGCATATCAAACCACCCCAGTGTAGTCAATTGCCTTACTTCAGTCAGGATTCAGTTAAGGAGGGTAATTTTGAGCCCAGAGGTGCAGGTGGGCAGGCTATTGTGCATGAGATTGGGGGCATAGAACCTAGAAGACCCAGGACTTGATTTGTTCATCTGGCTCCCTCAATTGTAGAGCTCTCTAGAATGTGAAAGATACTAGTACATGGAATAATTTGAGAACTAAAATGTATAAATAAACAGATTGTCCAGAGAGATTGTGGAATTTCCCTCACTGGAGATATTCAAGAAGTGTCTGGATGCAATCCTGTGCCGTGTGCTCTAGGATGACCCTGCTTGAGCAGGGAGGTTGGACAAGGTGACCAATTGTGGTCCCTTCCAACCCTACCCATTCTGTGATTCATAATCCATTAATTTCAGAAATCCAAAAATGCCCTGCACACAACTATATGATTACTAATCTGACTTAACACTAAGAATGTTCAGGGAACAAACATCAAAAGAAAGAAAAACAGATCAAATAAATATAATTTAGAAACTGATGGATAATGCCTTTTGGCCATAGCAAGATATGTCCAATTCATCTTGCAGGCTTTTCTGATCATTTGGGCAAAGGAAATGTTGCAGATTTAACAGCAGTCATTCTTGCAGCTGAGCAAGGATTAAGCGGATTGAATAGCCTGGTAGACTGTGAACCGAAATTAAGAAAATAGATTGATCATGGAGTAATGGAGAGAGGTTTTCAGATGGCAAAAATAGGTTGCCATGTTCCTGTTACATAAAAACAAAACAAAAATCCCCATTCCCCCCCACAAAAAAAAGAGAAAAAAACCCAAAACAAAAACAAAATAAAGAAACAAAACAAGAAAAAAAGGCAAACAAAAAAATACAGAATAACCAAACCAACAAAACAACCTCTGGAAAATTACTTTGGGTCTCCAGGAGGGGAAGCATGCTAAAGCCATCTAGTAGAGAACAGCAGTTGTAAAAGGGTAAGTATCTCTTGAAGCTTCCCTTTTGAAACCTCTTTGCCCAAGTTCAAAGATGGAGCTATCTTCTGAAAATGCAACCAAGGAGGAAATACTTGTTGCTTTTTATGCAGTAACCTTGGATTGTGACATTCAAGAAACAAAGGCCACTGTTTTACATCTCCTTCATCTCAAGGGCCTTGAACCTAGAGATCCTGTAGCAAAAGACCTACCCTAATCATGAGGCAAGATTAGGCAAAGTTTTTTCTTTGCTCCTGCTGAAGCTAAGAGGGAGTCCAGTAACGTGTACAGATTTATTTGTCTTAGTGGTAAAGCAGGCAATTTCCTGTCTAATCCAGTGTTCCTCACTGAACTATTATTTCAGCCCAAGAGTCCTTGTGGTTTGTGATATTTGTGGGTAGTTTATTGATTGTTTTTTTCTTCCTCCCCTTTCCTGAATCTAAAGTAAAAGGCAAAAACATTTTGCCCTTCAGCATGATCAGAAATCAAAACTGAGTTAGAAACAAACTTGCTTTGCCCTTTGTATTCTTGGAGAACAGAGGCTCAGCTTGGACTGAAAAAAAAAAGGGTTTTATTCATAATGTGTCAAAGCCTGGATAACGAAAAACTCTAGGATGTGAAAAATATAGGTTTAAATCTCCAACTACAGATTAGAATTCAAGACTATTTCTTATGAAAGTCTTTAGCCTCTAGCCCTGTGCATTCAAAACATGTAGTGAGACTGTGTTTGATGTTGTTTTGATGCAGGTTGGGATTTGTTCTCTTACAAATACCAGAAGAAGAAACAGGATATAAGTTTCTGTTATCATAACTTGCCATTATCAAATACTTACCAGCAATTTATTCTGTGTCTCAGAGTGACATACGAGTGAGTCATGTTTGATTCATCTGAATGAAAGTTTAGGTGAATAAGGCTGGTTCTCCAATGACATTGGCCAATGATGATGTAAAAGGAAATTCCATGTCCAAACTTCCTTTATGATTTTCTCTTCCTAACATGACATCAGGATTACTTATTTTCCTTTTTTTTGTGTGTATTACACACATTTGGGTAAAAATAACAGCAATAGAAGGCACATGCCTAACATGACTACTCAGTTATAGCTCAGCCAGTATGTATGTGATATCTTTAAGCAGAATTCTCTGTCCCTTCCTTTGATCTCATGGGTGGAAGCTAATGGTATCATTCTCACCTTTAACCCCTCTTCTCAGTGCAAATAGAGGTTATCAGGTGTGTTAAGCAGGTGTTGCTTAATGCTTATGGAAAGCTTTTGTATTTTATATCCTGCTTGGCAGTTGTTTGAGAATGTGTCTCTGAGCTGCAGATCATATTTCCTTTGGCACTCAGCCTTGGGTTGTGCTCATCCTGAGCTGACTTTGCTTGAAACTAAGAAGGGGGCACCTCCCCAAATGACCACCAGAGACCCCCAAAGGTGCAGTGACAAGTATTACATAAGGTTGCAGAAGCTTAACAATCGTGCAATAGGTAGGTGGTAACTGTATTAGACAGGAAGGTTTATGTAGATTTCAGTGTGTAAATTCACTTCCTTTTTATTCCTTGGTGTGATTGAGCTGTGGAAAACTTCCACTTTGCACCCTGTGCAGAATAAAAAATGTCTCCTTTCTAAAACGGACTCTTTGTGTTTAGAGAGTTCCAAAACTTGGCTATTTAGGATGTATTGAGAGGGTCAGTATCTGCACCCATTGAAAACTTTTTGGACAAAAATATACTCAAACAAACTTGTGAATTCCTAAGTTCTTCTTTCAAATGCCAGATACTTTAGGGATTTGCTAATAAATTTTTGCATGTATGTGTAGACATATATATATAAAATGTTATACTTCCCTGTTTTTTTTTCCTTTTCAGTCCCCTTTTCCATTTTTTTCCTTTCCCTTCACTGCTATAGTTTAGTTAGCTTTCTTCTCCTTTTGCATCCTTCTTTATATTGCTTTTCCTCCTATTACCTGAACCAGTATGAATTTACAGATCTATTCAGTGTAAATAATACTAATTACATACTGTTGGAGTCATAATATAGTCAGAGATTTCTTTTGTTTTTCAGCACTGAGTACAAGTAACTTCTATCAGTTACATAATATTCTAAACAGAAATTTATTAATTTTAAAATTCTGAAGACCCCTGTACCATATTGATATTTGCACTTGTACAGCAATATGTTCAGACATCTGCACAGGCAAATACTTCATAAGCTCTGAAGTACTAAAAAAATATATATATTAAAGTGACTCACACCTAGTCAGATAAATAATGAGCCAACCACAAAACCATGAGGAAAACAAGACATGCACAGAAATAGAATTTCAGGGTGAAACTTATAGTATGCATTTGAATCACTTACATGGCAAAATTAATGAGATTAAAATTTAATCCCTATTCTTTTTGGAAGCGGAACACTTCGATATATACATGATGACAAAGTCAGTTAAAAAAGATGTTTTGAATGGAGCAGATATTGGTGTTAGAGGATTAATAATTAGCCTAAATGAAATAACATTGGGATGTTTTTTAGTTCTTTTTTGAATTCCTTTTGAAACAACACTTTAAAGAGTCTAGAATCTGACCAAACTGTAGTAAAGATTTATTGAAAGTGTTGGAATGCATTAGGTAGAGGCAACGTTTTGTTTACCAGTCCAGACACATTTTTTGGACTACAGAAGTCACTTGAAAGTACATGCAAATCTTCAAGTGCAAACTGTTATGAAAGTTGAATGCTACTTTAATTATTAAATCCCCCCCACTAAAGTGAATTTCTGAACTTTCCTGGAAGATCATTTGTTTTACATATTTTTGGTTAGACTATAAGGTCAGATTCAACAAGTATGCAAGAAAGAAGAATATCCAAGCAAGAAATAGTAACACTGAGGCTTTTATAACTAATTTAGTAAAACAAAGAAGGTTTTGTTAATTACACTTTCATTTTAATAGCCTCAAAAGAGTACCAAACATTTTCCTTCACATTAAGTTTTCTAAAGTGAAGCAAATAATTTTGAATTGCAATTGGCTAAGTTTTCTTTGCTTAACTTATTTTTATCTTCTTATTTCCATTCACCAAAGTTCTTGCATTCAACTTTCTCTTTCCTCTTGAGTGATTCTTGCCCTGAAATTTGATTTCAAAGAGCTGCATAAGAAAGGATGAAGTACTTTCATTGTGAGAACAATGTTTGTCAGAAAGCCTGAGATACGCTAAAGTGCCCTTCAGTGTGACAGAAGCATTTTTCAGTGCTGGGTGACACAGCACAGAGACATCAACAGGAGTTCTGTTGGCAGCAAAATGAATTAAGCATGGTTTCATAAAAACCTGTCTCTTGGTTGAATTCTCTCACACTTAATATAGTGAAAACTATCATTAAAGGGTGTCTGTCTCTGTACCTCCTCCTGCCCCATGACTGGAGTTTTCATATTCTTTCTGTCTTTCTGTTTTCTAATGTGAGTTGAGCTCAGTGGGAGACATTAGTCAGTGTTTGCTGTAAATAACCATGAATTTCACAAACCTTTTAGGCATACAATATTATTAGGGTTTGTAATTCCTTGATGTAAATCAACCCATATATTCAGCTGTGAGTAAAAGAAAAACCGATGTATATTTATGCCTTACTGTACAAACCTCAATTTCTTAGGAAACTGGGCTAAAAGTGTTTTCGTCAGGATATTTTGATGCTAAAATTTGTGCACTATAGAGGTGAGGGAACAACATGCTGCCAACAGCAAGCTGTGGACTGAGCTGTAGACAAAATGAATGAAGTAAATAGAGGCCACAGCTTTAATAAAAGGTCCTCAGCTACATTCTTCTGCCTGCAGGCAGCTATAGCCATTCTTCCCCTATTGACAAATTGCCTGACACTTTTCAGATATAAACTGGTTCTGCTTTGAGGTTACTGTCATACTCCTCAGGCCTGGTGAGGAGTCCGGCTGATGGTTTTTTCGAGTTCTGTAATATCCCCCTATTTTATCAGTGCTCTTTTGGAATTAACTTACTGAAAGCAAAGATATTTCACTGCTATTGACAGCACTGGGAGGGGGGGGGTGAGGAGGGAAAGAAGAGAGTTCAGCATGCAGGCAAGGTTCCACTGATAAAGCACAAAGGAAGGTATTAATCCCCCCAGCTCTGTTTCTGTAGCTGCTCATGAGATTTTAACATTTGAGCCAGATTAACACTATGCAGCCTTGCTGAGTGTATACATACAAGCACCTCCTGGACTAAGCTTATTGAAGGCAGAAAGATGAAATAAAGTCTTTGCCCTAATTTCTCTTGAGGCTTTGGAGTCTGAGTAGCTAGAGTTAAGGGATGGCTTCTCATCCTTTTCAAATAAAACATGATTTGCCTTCCACTTTTTATGGCCCGAAACAGGGTATTGAAGATTTTAGCTAGGAAGCTGAGAAAGTGCCTGGAAAATCTTCAGCAGGTGATCTAGGCTTCAAACCATTGCACTATCAGTGCTTCAGGAGTGCAGGCAAACAAACATCATACGTATTTTGGACACGTAGTTAATAGAATGTTGGAGCTGGAGAAATCTAGTTACTACAGTCAGAGAAGGGCAGAGAGACTGATGAAAACAAAGTGCATGATGACAGTGGAAAACAGGCATGAAAAGAAAAAGCTGACAGAAAACATTTGTAAGTTGTGCTGACACTGAGGAAAATAGGATGGGAAGGGAGCATAAACCTGGCCTGTTTTATTCTGTGTCATTTTAATAAGCTCTGAGATCCTAGCTCTTTTGAATAAAAGGGCTGAAAATTAGGTTTATTATATGATAGTTTTCAGAATTGCTATAACTGGCTTGGATAATGCTGTTACCTCTTTTATCTATGCAGATTATCAGTATATTGTGATGTGAAAGGAATGATTTCCATAGTGTGAGTTTTAATACCTCTGTGCTTCACTTGCTAATGAAAAAGCGGGGAGATCTAGTGGTAGGACCCAGTCTGGTCTTTGAGAAGCAAAGGCTTTGTGTCTCATTCTCTGTGGGTAAGTCATTAACAAGTCCTCAAAGCAACTTAGGTGTTTAAAGCCTACACCCATAATAACTAGTTTTACTCCAAGGGTCTTTATCTTGACTGAGATACCACTGAATTGAGCGTTTCCATTATAATTTCTAACACACATGCGTATCTATATATACATCACAAATAAGCAAACAAAAATCACTAGTCATTAACAGCTGCAGATTTTTTTGTACCCAAAATAGAAGCTATTTAAGTTCATACTCTCTGACTTGAAAGACTTATTCATGCAGGTAATTTTTGGTCTTAATGTGAATTTCTTTAAGGGTATTCATATTTACAATATAGGGTTTTAGGTACTTGGGTATGCAGCTAGACCTTAGTATTTCAGTTCTTAGCAGAGAAAAATTTCAGTATGTCTAGGTTTTATACACTGTTTCTTGCTGTGATTTTTGAGTGATGTTTAAAATATTATGACTTACATCAAGTCTTGCGAGTCTTTGTTTTCCATTCATCTCCTCTATATTTTGGCTTTCTACACTTCTAATAGATGTCTTCTATTGTTAACACAATTGCACTGCTTTGAATGGAACATTTGTTCAACAGAACGTACAGAAGTTATTGTTTTTGAAAAAAAATCTGGTGTATATTTTTGAAGAATGTCATAATCATGCTAATTTCTGTTAACTTCATCTTTATATTCCAGTATATGACCAAAAATAAATAACTAGTATCTTTTTACAGCCTCTAGGTGATTGAGTTCCCCTAATGAAAAGGTTCAGTTGGCATTCCTCATTTATTTTTTTACCTGGAGATTCCAACATAAAAAAATATAGTAGAAATTCAGCTGGACTAAGTGCCTCATTTCATTAGCATATCTGGTCTAAAAATACAGTTAGCAAAACTGGTTACCTAAAATGATGGTTTTAAAATAAAAAAATCTGAAAACTTCACCCAATATTTACAGCCTAGGAAAGAATAAAAAGAAAGGCAGAAAGCTGTTGTAGTGGTCTCAAGGTAGCAAACCCACAAGCTAATTATGTTAGGTAGATTAGATAGCAGCTATTTCTTTTCCCTTGCTAGTATGATCAGCATACTGGTTCAATAGTTCAGAGGTGTGGATAGGCTGGAGGAAACCTAAGGGCTGTAAGGGGAATGCAGGGGAAAATATTTCCTTTTGGGTGTTGACCAGTTCACATATATTTCTATTTCTTTTTCCAAAAATATGGGTTTTGATAATTTCAATTAGTATGTTAATATATTAGAAGAATTTTTTTTCAGTTCCATTTCTCTTACAGGCTGCAACAGAACACAGCTATTACTGAAACCCTAAAAGTGCATTCAACTTTGTTATAAGAAATCCCCTAACATTAATGAATTTTCAGTTTCCTTTAAATACAGTTATGAGTTTATTACTGTAATTTTGCTTGTAAGAAGTGGACTCCTTTTAATGAATCTGGTAGCATTTATAATTCCTGCAGGGAAAATGGATTTGCCTCGAGGTTTTTATCAGGAGGAAGGGGGCAAAAAAGCTAACAGTAGCTGAGCAAGCCTAGAAAGAGTTTCTGGAAGAGGAGACTAATAGGATTTAGTACTGGACATCCTGTAGAGACCTATGGCAAATAGGAAGAGAGACACCGTCAAAAGAATATTTTGCATTTCTAGGAAAGATGATAGAAATTTCTCTTAAATTGAAAATGAAAAATGCTACAACACCTTTTTCTAGTTGGTCTTGAGACTAAAGATTCTGATATTTTCAGTTCCACTACCTGTGCATTCCTGAGCAATTCTACTGCAATATCATGGTACCAAGAGACACAAGTCTTTCATAGACAATGCCCATAGACATGCCATTTGTACTTTGAATAAGTCAACAGTAGTCTTAGGTCATAGGGATCGTGTTTTACATCCTTCCCATGTAGCTTCAAGATTAAATGTATAGATCTACATGAGTGAAAATCAGAAATCTTGCAAGGAGTAAAAAATTATGTCTGTGCAATACTAATGTCTCCCATCTCTGCTGTATGCAAATTTGTCAGCCTAGACTTGCTTCCTCTATGAGATTGGATAAGACCACAGCCCACTGGGGTTTGGTTATAGGCTGAGATTTTGCATCAGGAGATACAAAAAGAAATGTGCTAAGTAGCAACAAATTCAAATAGCACTGACATATTACCACTCTTTCAGCAGGTAAAAAATAGCAGAGACACAACCTTCCCCACTACAGCTTTGTAAAGCACAAACAGTCAGAGCAACTGCTGCAGTATATAAATTAGGAAAGCCTCAGGGAAAAAAAAAATTACCTTCACAATCTCTAAGGGATTTAATATTCTGTAGCAGACCAGCCAAATAATTGTTTTATAAGGTACTTGATTAGAAAGAGTTTTGGTTTAAATGCTCTCTCATTTACAATTAGAGGTGTTAATTCAATGGCTAAAGGTCAGGAATTACTCACTGCTAGCACTGTGTCTCAGAAGAATATCCGGGAAATGGTCATCAGCTCAAATCAGAGGTGTTAATATGCAATTAAAGGTCACAGTGGCTTTTGCTGAATGAAATTAGCTGTTCCCTAGATTAACTTTTTCTGAAGCGATGGCTGCTTAGTTGAGGCAAGTATGCCTCCACAGGAACATTCCAGTTAAGCATCTGCTTTTCACAGGAGCCAAAGGCTGTGATGAGACAGTTTCTATACCTGCTAGGGATAGTTTCAACATTTCTTCCGTTGCCTGGGTAGAGATGAATTTAAAAAAGAAAAAGTAAATTCATTGTAGTGAGTGATCCTGAGTGTGGTTGAAAGAAGGTAAACTTTATATAAATCAAGATTAAATGTAAACAAAGGTAAGCATGCTTACCTGTGATGTAAGCTGTAGCTTGTAGGTCTGCCAGAGTATTTCACATCGAAGTTCTGTAAATTACATTTTGTTAGTTCACTGCCCCTGTTTTACCTTGTCAATACCCAGCTGTTGAAAAGACACGGAATTACCTTATCAGTTGTTTCTTCTGCCTGGATAGAAATATATGCATGTGGAGTCTTAAGCTGATTATGTTCGTTTAGACAGCTTGTTCAGGTTTCTTTGTGACTCTTTCTCTGTATTAAAATCATTCTACAGCAAGTCTTAAGCTTAAGTCTCGTAGCATGGTGTTGTCTGCAGAGAAAAGGGATTTTTCTACTCTGTTGACCGAAACATTGAGTGATGCCAAAATTCTTGTCACTATTGAATATTGTCTGTAAAAATATTGAGCAGAATGAAAGTCAGGACATATCTGTAAGAAATTTGATTGAGCAAAGCTTTTCAGCTTAAAAATGAATCTGATAACTACCAAGATTAGTTTCCCAACCAGTTATTGTAAATTAAATTCATCCAGTCTACATGATGTATTCCTAAACACATAGATACATCTTCAAAACAGAGATTATAACCAATTCAAATACACAGTGAGCAACGTAGAGGAAAGTTCCCAGGAATCTCAATGATTAAGCACAGCTTATTAAATAATCCATTAATTGGGCTGTAGTAATTTGTTATGTGTATAGGCTATGAGCCTTTCATCTCCTGCTGTAAATGAGTCATTTTATTTTCAGTTTGATAAAGGCAGGGTAGCACATATAGGCAGTCAGAATTTGTGTTTCTGAACCTTCAGTTCTACTATGAATTTTTTTGAATACTGTTACATTGAGGCCTATCTGACTTTGCTCTTATCTCCTAGTTAACAAGCATAATTAAAAAACCTTTGCAGGTTCACTCACTTTAAAGGGCACTTGCATGACAGAAATGTTTGCGTTGGTGTTGCAGCTGCTCACAAACCACGTGCCTGACTTACATGCATACAGTGATAACTCTATTTTTAGTTCTCAAATGTACTAGTGTCACAGTCTCTGCATGAACATGCATGCTGTCATCAGAAATGCTACTTTGATATCAAGAACAGTCTTCAGGGAAGAACTTGGTTACAGAATTTTTTCTTCAAGATGCTTGTCCTTCCATATAGTAGTTTTGCATCTAAAAATGTCCTAAATTATTAAGTTGTTCCATACATAAGAAAGCACACAAAGGTGCTTACAGTTGTTGGCTTTTACTAAACTTTCCAGGATCTCAGGGTAGCGACCTCCAGCAGAACAAAATTAGACTGTTCTGGCCATCTGCTCCATTCTACCAGCATCCTCCAGCACTCACTAGATGGCTGTGTATCCTTATGAATGCTTCCTTGTAAAGTTTTGAGGAGTAGTAGCAATCCACTCACCATTTGAGGGTTTTTAGGAGTAGTGTGCATTTCAGTATATGGCTTGCTTACTTTCCCATCTAGGTTATCTTTCTTTAACTTTGGCTAAAGTATCCCTTGAGTTAAACTGGATTCTTCAGCCATAAAAACATGTTGCTCTCTCTGTACCAAGTTTTACAATGCTTCCTCAACCAACCTCAAATATCCTCCATCAAACAGAATTGAATATGCTGGCTTCTCAGCAGGAGTATTCTCTTTGCCATATTCATTATTTGGGAAAAAAAAAATAGCTAATTATAGCTCTTTATCCTCTAATATTTCTACTGTGGTGGTTTTATCAGTGTGGGGAGGAACACAAAATGAGGCAGTCTTCAAACAAACATACAACCTTTTGAAAGCAAACTGATAACATGGGTTTATAAGCTGCATTCTGAGAGAGTCCCTAGTTAAATACCTATGCCTGGATTGTGCTCTCATTGAGTTAGTGCAACCTAATACAATTTGTAACCCGGCTTGTTAACTGAGCAGCTAAAGTAGTTGAAGCCTTGTCGTACTCAAGAAGCCCAAAGACAAATGCATTTCATTATTGACAGTACTGGCTACTTAAAAAGCAGCCAGAAGATACTCCAAAATAGAAAATTGCTTCAAGTAACTAACAATTGAAACACGACACTTCAGTTTCCTTCTAAATTTTTAAATAGTCTTTTTCTTATTGTATAAATCAATCTCTTTTCTTTCTTTTTTTCTGTCATAAGTTCTTCCCTGAAGTCATATGTTTCCCTGAAGCAATACATTCCACTTCCAAATTTAGGTGAGGGTGAATGAGAATTTCTCCTTTTTTGTTCTTTTAAGCCCGTATTTCTGTTTTATACAACAGTAAAATACAGTTTTCAATCTTTGTACATTTTTATTTTTTGTATCTTCTATGTTGCCTTATCTTTCTACAATAAAGTCCAAATATACTTAGCACTCTCCTGATGTGAAAGGACTTTTTCTATTTTTATTAAATAATTTTAGTTTAGATGTTTTTTGGATATTAGTTGAAAGTTAGCCATACAAGCATGTTAAACAGGTGTACTGAATATTATGCCATTGATTAACATCGTATTAATCTCAGTTTTATTTACTATTCCTCATTTTACGTCTTAATATCTAGCTTGTTGTCGAATTCTCAGTAGATTACTAAGTTGAGTTTTAGTCTAAAGAGCTACATCACTCACAGTTGTAGAATTGTTAAAGATACTTAGCCCTGGTCCTGCATGCTTGACTTTAAAGAGGACTGGGCAATCACCAACTATGTAAAGTTCAACACGGGAAAATGCCAGATTTTGCACCTAGCATGGGACAGTCCTGGATGTACAGACAGACTGCGGAATGAGAGGCTGGAGAGCAGTGCCACAGAAGGGGACCTGGGTGGCGGTTCTGGTCAGTGGCAAATTGAACACGACCCAGCAGTGCCCTGGCAGCCAGGAGGGACAATTTTGTCCTGGGGTGCATCAGGCACAGCATCACCAGCCAGGCAAGGGAGGGGATTGTCCTGCTCTGCTCTGCACAGGGACTGCCTCACCTCGAGTGCTGGGGGAAGTTTTGGGTGCTATTTGGTGAAGATGTCAAGCTATTAGTGTCCAAAGGAAGGCAATGAAGATGGTGAAGGTCCTTGAGGAGAAGCTGTATGAGGAGCAGCTGAGGTCACTTGGTCTGTTCAGTCTGGAGAAGACTGAGGGGAGACCTCATTGCAGTTACAACTTCTTTGTGAGGGAAGCAGAGGGACAGACACTGATCTCTTCTCTGTGATGACCAGTGACAAAAACTGAGGGAATAGCCTGACATTGTGTCAGGAGAGTTTTAGGCTGGATATCAGGAAGAGGCTCCTCACCCAGAGGGTGGCTGGGCACTGGAACAGGCTCCCCGGGGAAGTGGTCACAGCACAAGCCTGACAGAGGTTAAGAAGTGTTTGGACAACACTCTCGGGCTCATGGTGTGACTCTTGGGGATGGTGTTGTTGCCAGGCCGGGAGCTGGGCTTGGTGATCCTTGAAGGTCCCTTCCAACTCATCTGATTCCATGAATATAGTGCCCCAAGAGCTACTTACTATCATTCTGTCCAATTACCTTGTTAGGCTAAGGGTCTCTGCAGCTCCTTGATTTTTTTTTTTTTAATTGGCTATTTGCTTTTCTGTTGGCTTATAGTGTAACTATAAAGTGATTAGATGAATTTCCTAATGTTCACATAGTTCTGCATTCTGAAACTTCTAATTAATTAAAGGGCAAAAAAACCTGTGTCCTTGAGAAAAATAGGACACCTTAGTTCTTCTAATTATATTAATATAGAATATTAATATATGATGACTCACTGTTATTTTACATAGCCAAAACTTCTGTCTCTGATTGCAGCAATGGGTAGGATTCCTTTTGAGATGAGCTACTTTCACCAGTTCATTTATATTCTACTTCCCCAACTTCCATATTGTCAGAAATATCACTTTTGTCCCTGCCACTAGTAAGCTAAAAGAGGATAAAAGCTATCTTGTGAAATTGGAAGGAAGAGAGAAATCATAACCTAAATATCTTTTTATATGAATGTGAATTAAACAAGCACTGGGAATGGAAGCCTTAAATGGATAAAAGCAATTTAAATCCAAATGTCAGGTTTGAGTTTATTAAGATAAATAAATGAACTTCTACATACATAGCAAAGAAAACATCTCCTGAGATACCTGAAATCATAGAAGGTCATCAGCAGATGAAAAAGGGGCGGACTTTAAATTTAATGTAACTTTTTTGTTAGTATGTGCATCACAATGTGTGTGGTTAAGGCTGGAGTTGGAGGTGAAGCTGTCGTGTGTGATGCTCTAGAGTATAATTGAAAGGATTGAGTGGTGGTTTAGAATCAGTAGTTACATCAGGAGAAGCAAGTCAGCTGTGTGATGTGTGCATGTGTTCCTACTTCAAGCTTTAATAAAACAGTAGGGAAACACCATAGGTGTTCTCGAGTATGCTGCATACAAATTTTCACTAGAAATATATGCTTGATTGTCATTCTGAATGCTAGCAGATCAGATGGAACAAAAGAATCTGGCTTTCAGTCCTCCATTTAGAAGATGATTCTTTAGGTTACTATCTTGTCATACGCTGCTTGTCAGTTCTGTCTCTTTCCAGTTTCTCAAGCTTCCCCTACACAGCATGTTTTGTGAACATGAGCTGCTGTTAGGCTGATCTTTATAGTCTGAAATACCTGTCCTGAATTCTCATGTTGCCTTGCATGTGTTCTTGGCAGTGTATCCATTGACTCATGAAGGGAAGGAACCATCACCACAGTTAAAGAACTGGTACTGGACTCCAAAGCAGTTTGTCTGCATGTACACTCAGGTCTTTTATTTGGTCTAGGAATGGTAAAGACAGTGAGCACTAAAGGCAGTATAGCACAAATAAAACCAAATAAAACCAAATAAATTTACTAGGACTGCAAGGAACCAGTGTTTGTCAATGTTGTTTTCTTGCATCCCAGCAACAAAAACCTGACAAGCTTCATTATGTTATGTCTGGATTATCATTTAAATTGAATCACAACTGAAAATATGTTAGTTTAGAATAAATTCCTCACTTCAGATATGGGTACTAAATTAAACATAAACAGTGGAAAAAGTCTAGTAATCCTGTTACTAAGCAGCAACATCGGTAATGGAAACACTCTAGTGGATACACAAGAATAGTCATTTTAAGAGAACTGGAATAGTCTGCTTTAAACCTGTAGTTACCAGAAGCAGCTGGATCTACCTTAATGTAAGATCCCCGTAGACTCACCTTTGCCCTACAGGTTTTTTAACTACTATCAGTTTTCTCTGCAGTTATCTCTAGTCCAACATCTGACTAGAGAATTCCCTCTTACTGTGTACAAACCCAAATATAGGAGAGAGGTTGCATTCAAGTACGAGTTAGCTGTCTGGTGTCAGAGGCCTCTGGAAGGTAAGGCAGGGATTTGAAGACGTGTGTATCTTCACTGAGCTTCAGGAAGAAACAATGTGTTTTAAAAACTAAGTGTAAGTCAGTTGTATTTATGATACAATGTTGTGGATAGAAATTTTCTGCAAGAAACAGTCTAAATCGGGTTATATACCTAACATAGAAGAACAGTAGTGCGTTAGCTGTGAATTTTAAAGAAGATACACTGACCCTGTAAGTATTTGCTATGGTGTGGTATCTTGAGCAATTGCAGGGAGATGCCATTCAGCGCCCTTATCAACAGTAGTGGCGCACACTGTCACATGTGAACTATTTTGCCACGGACTAGTAAGGAATTTCTCTACAAAAAATTAATTCTGGCTGTCCTGTGAATGCCCTGATTGTTGAAATAAGCCATGGTATGGTAAATATTTTATTTCTTTATTGAGTAAGCAGTGAGCAAGATGACAAGAGCAGTTTGACCTTTTGAAAACTAAAGAACTGGGCTCTGATAGCTGTTATAAACCCCAAAATGATAGCTTCTCTTCTTCAGCACACTGACCACAGTGTAGCACGGTGGGTTTAGAACTATTGTATAAGATAATAAAAATAAAAAAAGCTCTATTTAAGGTCTGTGAATTCAGATTGATGTGCAGTATTAGTTTCTGATACTAGATGACTATAATTTAACTGGCTATCTTAGGGGTCAGTGATTTACAATGATATGAGATCGATGGGGAAATTTCTTTGAAACAGAACTGACTTTTACTGCAATTTCTTCATTTGTTTTCCTATGCCATTTATTTCTGCCCAATGAAATTTCTTAACTGGACTTGTTTTGGTTAATTTATTTGAGATTTACCATCTTTAGTAATATCAGGTTTTTTGTAAGAGTTTCTTATATGATGTTGTATTATCACGATTTCATAAAAATTACAAGGTTATGAAGGGGTTATGACTCACTAAAAGGCCGTGAGGGAAAAGCTTCATGTTCTCTATCAGTTCTTTAATTATAGAGATTATGAATATCTGGGAGAGAAGGTACCTTCTCTGTCCTGATTTCAACATCTATTATTTAAGTTCTTATATACATATATATATTTAAGTTCTTATATATATATGTATTGCTTAAGAAATATTCTAACTTTATTATTTGAAAATAGACACTTTTCTATAACCAAAACAGATACCCAATAACAAATGTCTGCTTGCAAAACTGTGGGTATAAAGCTTATTTGAGTTAAAAAAGGAAAAAGAAAATAGATCTTCATATTAAAAAGTGCATTCAAGTTTCTTTTGTGTTATAAAAAGATGTATAGGATTGTCCCACATTTGTTTCTTGCAAAACTGCATCACGTTAATGATCCTCAAGGGTTTTGTTAGGTTTTTTTTTCAGATATTACTAGTGGTTTATAATTAGAGTTCTTGAACCTGAGAGAAATACTTTTTTTCTTTATCTCAAAAGATAATTAAGAGTATCCCAAAACAGAACTGGTAGAAGGACTGCTCTGTGATTAAATTGAGAACTGAATGTCTGTTCCATCACAGTTGGTTTTGTATTAAAACTTGATAATGATCTTCATTTACAATAGTGATACCCAAACGAACCATATGGACAGAAAGAGATGAAACATCCTCTGTGAAGAGAACTTAGGCACTTGTGGTTTTAATACAATAAAAGATGCCACAACTATTTCTGAGCTGCTGGATTTTGTTGCTTTAGCACCTTGCTTAACTAACATGAATGCTAGGCTAAGTTGTAACAATACCTGATAAACTGTGGGGTTTTTTCTTCATTAGTCATCTGGGAGGCTCACTGTCTGATATTTCTATGTGCTCTTGAAATAAAATTATCTTATGTTTTCACTGATATGATTTATTCTGAACAAATCCATTTAGATGTGCCTGTTGCATAGAAAGTAAGTGGTTTCAGCAGGAAGACATGCTAAAGATTTAAGTATTAAAATATCAGTGGAAACTCAGGGAACTTACAGCTTCAGTTTTCCTTTATATTCAGGTTTCCTATTATTTTCACCGTTGTTCCTACTACTTTAAAGAAAAATTGTTTTAAATATCACCATGGTGTTTCAACGAGATCATTTGACTTTTAAAGCAGTCAATCACAGAAAAATTTCAGGTCAGTACTGTATTCTGTCTTGTATTGTTCTGTAAGGAATAACATTTTATATAATGGTAACAATGAAGAACTCAGTGTCAGATGATTAAGAGGAGCAGCTGGTAGATATTGTCTCTCTGTTGGCCTTGTGGATGAGTAATCAACTAATAAAGGTATCAGTTATGAAGAATAACTTTAAAAATAACTACTAAAATATTCCAATATTTATACTACTATCAACAATATTTTGCAATTTAGTAATTTAAAAGCTTCTAAATGATTTTTTTTTTCTCTGTAAGTTTACTTTATAAGGAAATAAAACATGCCTTTTCTGTTTTGAATCCTTAATGCACTGTAGACTACTTACAATTTGCGTGTTTAAATTGGCGTGGCTGGTTTTCTACTTAAATATATGAATACTATGATGTAAATACATCTGACTTTGTGCCAAGTACCAGCTCACAGGACAAGACTGATCTACTGCTCATCCTTTATAATATAGGTCTGGTCAAATTTTTCGAATTATTATAATATAATCATTTAGGGATAGCCATAAAATGCCTGAGGCAGACAGGCCTCCCATTAACTGCTGCTGATAGCAAAGAACCTGTCTTGTTTATCAGGTAGTGCAGTAATTGCATTTCAGAATAAAAGGTAGCATTTCTGCTGAGTATAACCTTAAAATTAAACATGGCAACCTAAGCACTGCAACTCGAATTGTTCTGTGTGTCTTTATTTAGGAACATCTTGAGAAAAAGGTTGTGGTTTGACCACTTGAGAGTAGCTATTGAAGAAACTTGTTCCTCTGTGAACACCTGCATTCTGAGTTTCAAAAGCACTTTTTGCTTATGAAGTCTTTGATTACAGGTATTTGGTTAATTATAGATAGTAGTGGCTTTTCTCCTCTAAATCTACTACCTGAACATTTGATTGGGTGTAGTCTATATGAATCCATATTTATTTATGACGGGATGAGCCTTTTAAGAGACCCAGGCTAAGCAATGTGTCTAGTTTGAGATAACTATAGGTTATGGTAGACATAACTAATGTAGATGGTAGTTAATGGATAGAGAGAGGCACCTTTGGAGGGTGAGTGATCTCAGTTAACATAGATGTTCATATGGCAGAGTGAATTGCTTTGTCAGGCTGTGTGAAGTACAGATGACTAACTGAACTACAGACCTAATGTGGCTAATACTAAGTGATAGGAAATGTAGCTTGTTTCTAAAAGTTATCCCAGTTTTCTGTATTTCTATTTTTTTGACTGTGCCTTTTATTTCAAATGTTTACAATTACAAATACATCAAATGTTCAAGATACATCAAATGTTCAAGTAAATCATACTGGATTTATTAGTAGTATAACGTTATTTCCTTTTTGTTTAGAAACTGGAGAGACGTATTGGGTTAATTCCCACTTAACACTTTGAACAAAAAGGAAAAAATCGGTGGTGTGGTTCAGGATTCAAGCTATTGTTTGTGAGTGTTAACATGAGAAAATATTTTTTTTTACAGTCATACCACTTGAAGGAAGAATTTGAAATCAACAAATGAATTATCATTTGTTGTCTGAAAATTATTTCTATTATCAACAGAGAACACAACAATTAGCACTAATTTGTTGCCTCAGCAAATTTCGTACAACACAAAGATTAGATTGGTAAGAGGTGAACTGCAGCTTTTTCTTACTTTCAGTGAAAAAAATGTGGAATATACACTTCATGTCTTGGGAACTTATATAATTGTATGTCATGTAGCAATTACTGACAAAAAATGTAAAAAGTTTCAGGAAGGTGACAAGTTGTGGGTTGAAAATGGATGCTATAATGATGTGACGAATGATCATGAAACAGCAGGATTTTAGTGGACGTACAGTATTTTCCCAGAAAAATATACTTGAGACTGAGAATATAACACCTTTTTCTAAGCAAACATTTTCCTCTCCTTTTGCTGTATGTATAGTACTTTATACTGTAAATAACCTTTATTTGAAAAAAATAAGAGTATAGAATCACAGAATCAGATCTAGGAGGTCTCTGTGTTATACTAACAAATAACAGACATTTTAATTTGTAGAAAGAAATTTGGTGATCACTTTTTTGTTTTGTATTATTTTAGTTTCGTGATATTTTTGATTCAGTGGGTTTTGTTTTTATGCTTTTTTTTAACTAGGCTGCTTACAACCAAAATAATTAGTGCAGTCACATTTGAATTAAAGAATAGTGCAAAAATAAAATATCTAATGAGACTGGAAAAGGAAGTCAATACAAAATACACTCAGGAATCAATGCTGGTGTTGTCTCCAGAAAAATTGCTGTACTGATTGTCATGAAGTATATTGATGTCACTGTCACTATGACAACATTGTGACAAGAACTAGACACTCTAGGCTACCTTGTAAAAAGGATCTGTCATCTATATATTTTTTTTGTATAAAAAGTGATAGAAATGAGAACCTCTCCCCCAGCACAGGGTTTCATGTAAGGTTAGATGCATTGTTACAAGCATCCGATCAAGGTATTCCTGAAAAAGTGACAAGCTGGCTTTTCAAGACAGGTAAGAACAACATATTCAAATATAATACGCTTTTACTTTTCAACTAACAAAAAGAAGGAAAAAAAATTATTCTCTGAAACAGAAACATTTGTTATTTCTCAGAAGTATGGCAGGATTTGATATCCGTGGATGAAGAAACATTTGGAAGTAGTCTGTATATAATGTAACTCATAAGAGGATGTGGGGGTTTTTCCATTAGATTCTTTTTGCTCTTTTAATTTAAAACAATGTCTCCAACTTTTTGTAATTCTGGATCTCTGTTGTTTTAATGAAGCCACAGAATCTGTGATGTACTGAACTTTTTCTTTCCTTTTTTTAGCTATATTTTATCACCCACAGATCTAGTTTATTTTCTCATTGTGTATCTTTTTAATCTCTACTGTCTCATAGATTTTAATGTTTGTGTTTTCCCACATCAGAGGTACTACTTGATGTCAGCATAACAGCTTGAGAAAATTGCAGTCTCTGGAAATACTACAATATTAACAATATTTTCTGTGTTAAGCAACATGTTACTTTTTTTTTGCAAATCTGTTCATCAACTATAGGGCTTTTTTTAAAAAATATATTAGCTGTTTCAAAACACAGAGTACCAACATGATATCAGCATGGAAAAACCCCTAGATAAGTTTTTCCCAGAGGTATTTGAATTCCTAGTAATTCCTAAGCAGATCATGGGAACTCCTATGGGAAGTTTGCAGATTTGTTCTGCTGTCTTTTAACTATGCAAGCCTAAATGAGCAGATCTATTAAGCTCTCGCTTTCTTGATCTTGATTTCAGTTAAAACAATTAGCTGGTGTTGATTTCTAAAGAACATTGATTAGATAACATTTAAGACAAACATACTTATCTTAAAATGGTCATTACTTCAAAATAAAATTTTAGTCACTTATCAAATATAGCACTTGGACATTAATAAGAACAACAATGACTTTATAAGTTTCCTTTTTACATTAATAAGTATTCTGTTCTTCAACTGCTCACCAAGTGAGACTAATTTAATTGGAAAACTGGATAAACCAAAAAGTTATTATTTAGCTAGTATATAGTCCTGGGAAATAACTAAAAAATACAATGCTGAGGCAAGATTTTGCATATAGAATTTGAGGAGAGGCATATGTATTCAGGAGTTAAAAAGCAATCCCATCTGAGGGGAAAAGCTATCAGACTGACAGCAGAAGTCATTGCACCATCAGCGCTTAATATACTGAGATAAAAAAAATCACAGTGAGTTCTATCTCCTCTAAATACAGGCTTGAAAAGCTGTGGACCCCAATGAATATTATCTAAAAAAAACCCCGAAAAAAACCAGCCACACAAACAAAAACCTCTCTCCTCCACACCCATCAAAAAAGGGAATAGGTCATCTGCTTTTAAAATAATTTTCCTGAGGTCTTGAGCAGGTTAGCTGCTTTCTTCCAAGTCATATAAATGCATTTAGTTTTCTCAATTGCAATGTGTTAGATTAATTACTTTAAAAGCATTCTAAGCTTGCGTGAAATTTCTTTTGAAAACTGCATGTTGAAGAACTGTAAATTTTCGCACCAGAATTTCAGTTAACAGTGCAGTGAAATGAAGTCATATGAACATACAACCGTTGTATAAAGGGATTAAGTAGCAACAACCAAGGCAGATGGTGTGGTCCTTTGGCTCTCTTTCACTCTGTACCATGTCAGATCACTCTAAAATGCCTTGTGTCTAGAAGTGAGTTATAAGGAAACTCTTTTCCTTTTCCCAAATGCACTTGTGGCTCAGCTTTAGCTGAAAGATCTTATCCCGGTACAATAAGAGCAGAAGGTGGGTGTTTACTCTGTGGATGAATTCTAGGCACAGATGAGGTGGGAAGACACCAGGGCATTAGACTGCAGGAGGTGGCTTTTCCCATTAAGAACATGAATTAAAAGCAGGCTGGCTGGCAGGGCCCAGAGAGTGGTGGTGAATGGTGCCACTTCCAGTTGGCAGATGGTCTCTAGTGGGCTTCCCTAGGGCTCAGTATTGAGCCCAGTCTTGTTTAATATTTCTGTTGGTGATCTGGAGGAGGGTATCAAGTGCACCTTCAGTAAGCTTGTGAATGACGAACTCCACCTGAGTTGGGTGGGAGTGTTGATCTGCTGGAGGGCAGGAAGGCTCTGCAGAGGTTCTGGATGGGCTGGATCATGGGCTGAGGTCAATTGTGTGAGGCTCAAAAAGGCCAAGTGCCAGGTCCTGCACTTGGGTCACAACAACCCCAGGCAGTGCAACAGTTTGCGGGAAGAGTGGCTGGAAAGCTGCCCAGTAGAAAGTGACGAGGGGTTACTGGTGGACAGCCAGCTGAACATGAGCTGCCAGTGTTCCCAGGTGGCCAAGAAGGCCAATGGCATCCTGGCTGGTATCATAAATAGTGTGGCCAGCAGGATCAGGGCACATTGTATGGGGCACTGGAGAGGCCACACCTCAAATCCTGTGTCCAGTTCTGGGTCCTTCACTTCAAGAAAAATATTGAGGTGCTGGAGCATGTCCAGAGAAGGTCAGTGGAGCTGGTGAAAGGTATGGAGCACAAGCCCTATGAGGAGTGGCTGAGGGAGCTGGGAGTGTTTAGCTTGAAGAAAAGGAGGCTTGGGGGGACCTTATCACTCTCTCCAACTCCCTGAAAGGAGGCTGTAGCCAGAGGAGTGTTGTTTTCTTCTCCCAGGCAGCCAGGGACAGGATATGAGGACACAGCCTCAAGCTGCACAGGGGAGGTTCAGGTTAAATATCAGGAAGAATTTCTTCATGCAAAGGATTGTTAAACATTGGAATGGGCTGCCCAGGGAGGTGGTGGAGTCACCATCCCTGGAAGTGTCCAAGAAATGACTGGATGTGGCACTTTGTGCCACGGTCTGGCTGACAGGGTGGTGACTTGCTCAGAGGTTGGACTCAATGATCTTAGAGGTGTTTTCCAACCTAAATGATTCTGTGGTTCTGTAGAAAACCTTTCTGCAGCCAGCAGAGGCTTGGGGGTACATTGACAAGGGCAGAGAGACTGTTCCCTCTGATAGCACAAGTTGCCATCTTCTATTGCTGGCTTCAGAAAGTTCCAAGTCCAATTTCCCTGGGCTCCATCCTAGGTAAAGCCTGTTCCTTTTCAGCTCTGTTCAAGCCTTGTGTCCATTGGACAAGAAAATTTAGTTTTGACCAAATTGTTGAAAAACCCAGAACTGGTTCTATCACTCCATGATTTTACTTCTGAGAGAGGTTAGTTTAACTCTGATGTTGCTTTATGGTATCAAGTTTGACAAATCATATCTGGTTGCTACTGACAGGCTGTGGGATTGAGGCCTTATTAAAATTTAAATCCTTTTTGAAACTTGCTTAATTATCTGACCACTAAAAAGATAATTTATTAGCTTTGTAATGATCAGTATAAATGAGAAAATAATGTATTTCATGTGCAAGTATAAACTCTGATTTTTGAAAAATAGTTAACATTAGTGGAATGACCGTATTATACAAATTTGCGATCTCAGATTCTGTTCATGTTCTGAATTCTGTTAGAGCTTATAATATTTGCATGACTTTGATATTGGAACCTTCAGTACTTTATAAAAGAATAAATATTTGCAAAAAAGTATAGAAAACCCAAGCATTTTCAGACCCAGATTTAAGTAACTATACCTATCAGTTTGTAGTAGCATAAGCAGTAGCCTGTTTTGGAAAACATAAAAAACAAGTTGCAGTCAGCACTCACTCTGATGTTTTTATGATTTTATGGTTATATTGTATATTCTATTAATGAAAAATATTTCATAAACAACACAGAAAGGATTAATAATCAGATTAATTAATATGAACTACGTGCTTTTAGAATATAACAAAAATGTGAAGGTAATTCCTTCATTAATGTTTCAAAATAAGCTGATTTTGCATTGTTTTGAATAAAGTTATTCTCCATTTCCTCAATTGCATTTTTTGGAGATCATATTAAGAGGTATAAATCTGTAAAACAGTGTAATTCTGAACAGCACCACTGTTAAGTCTGGTTCCTTTTTAGTAAGTATTTTCACCTGCTGAGTATACTCTAAATGGTAGCTTGTGTTCCTCTCAGAAAAGATGATTTACTGCTTTTAATCATGTAAGTGAACACACATGAGGGAATGAAGCTGATTCTGTTATTTCTTTAACTCTTCAGGGGAATTAGTGAATCCCTGAACATATGCAAAACCACTGAATAGCAAAGTTTTAAGCAAGGACATCATACAGAATCTGTAGATATTGCTTCAAGCCGTGATACGCAGTTTATGAGGAAATCAGTCTGAGCCTCAGTTACCTATAGGTAAAAATCCTGCATAATAATAAAAAATTAAAAATACCCCAAACAAAAAACAAAAAGCAGACAAAAACGCCAAAAGCCCCCCAAACAAACAAAGAGGAGGAACCTCAACACATGAATTATGAAAATAAAAACCTGGGTTTGAAAGTTATAAAGATGGAATAAGAACAGAAAATTTTCTGCATTTAAAATTGTGCTTCTGTACAATTATTTATATGTCACATTATTTATATGAATGGGAAATTATTCTGTTGGTCTTCTCTTTCCATGAATAGTTAATAAGTAGTGGGGTTTTTTGTATTGTGCTTTTTTGGGGGTTGTTTTGGCTTTTTAGATATTGGTTGCTTTTGTTTCTTTCTTTTTGTTTTTTGTTGCGGAGTTTAGAAGATTTAAACTGTCATGTCATATGTCTTGTTGATTATGAGTTATGTATTTATGTATTTTGTTATTTTTATACTTTATGCTGCTGAGGGATTTTTTAGAATAACAGTTTTAGTTGGAATTTAAATTTTTTACAGTGGCAACTTCAATTTTAAATTAATCGCATATTGGCATTAGCTCAGATCAATCCTCACATAACAATCATCCACAAAGGGGAATTGCAAGTTCCCTTTCAGATTGCTTTTAATACTCTTCCATGATTGCCTCTTCAAAAATAAATGGGAAGATGATCCTGTATTTCAATTTCCCACTCAGCCCTGCAGTAGATTCTTTTAACATGGTTGGATACTTCAGACAAATCTGCACTTCTTCAGAGAAGTAGTTGAGAAAGGCATGTCCACACTTCTTTTCCAGATGGCAGATTTGCCTCTAGTGTTCCTCTCTTCTGAAATAACTGAGTGGCTAAAAGAGAAAGTATTTTTTCCTTTTGTTAGTACATTCTTTTTTGATCTGACATCTCCTCCATGATGAGATGGAGGCGAGTGAAACTGAGCATTTACAAAACATGTGCAATGTGTAATGGAAAATCTGAAAAATCAGAAATAATGGATAAATTATCTGTTGTTCTGGTTACCAACAAAGGCCTTTGTGACACAAGTGTCGTATGCTTTGTGTGCTGCAGGAATATTAAGACTGTTGCTGCATGCTGGGAAGTACACAGATGAGATCAGATAAAAGATCTCAGTGAACTTTGCACTTAATAAGAATGTGGATACATAGCAGTGTTAGACAATTTTTCGTTACAAGGGAAGAATAGTTATTCTAGGTATTGATGGCTTAGCAATTATGGGAAGGTCTGGGAGCAAGCAGGCAGTAGCTGCATTGGTGAACTGCTGCTTCTCTGCTTTGTACAATCCCTTCTTTTATTGCTTCTGTCTCGAAGCCTGTGAAGCTTGTCATGTCTTGAAATGTCATTGCAAGGATTAGTTAAGGCTTGAGATAATGCTGAACACTTTCCCTGTGTATCTATTCCTCAGCCCTTAGGTGTGGTAGGATGTCCCTGTGTACAGCCCTCATCCAGAATGTGCCTTGATGGTTTGTCTTGCCAGTACTGCTTGTGAAGAATGTGAAAATGTTTCTCAGTCACATTTGAATAATTATTTCTGCAGCACAGTTATTTTGTGGTATAAATCACACTACATGCTCTGCCTTTCCCCAGAGAAATTATCCAGGTAACATCAGTAATACTGACAGTAGATATAAAGGCATTCATAAATAAAACAAAGAAAACAAATAAGTCCTTTTACTTTTTGAATAATCTCCTGATTCCTCTTGTCTCAGTGCACATAAGTAGAAGTTTTTCCCAAATATGTGTTGTCTCCTCCAAATCTGAAAAATAATGATTGATGTCAGCTATATTGCTACTGATGGGTCAGTGCAAAGCCTGCCACGTATACTCAGACATGACAGAGGTCACAAAGAGCCTTCCCATAACTCAGACTGCCAACACGGGCCTCTTGATATTATTGCCTTTTTAGAGATATGTACTTATTAACATTAGTTAAATCCAGTATATATCCGACTTTAAAAAAAAGTTATGGAACCAATCAAATTTTTAAATAACAGCAATGAAAAATGTATTTTGAAATAGATTGTGTTTTGAAAATCTCTGATAACTTAAAATTTATGTGATGCCTTACATGTTTAAAGCACTGTGTAAGTACTGATTAGTTTTTCACCTCTAGCTTGTAGCTAAACAATACACCAATTTTATGATATGGAAAAGTGGGAGAGCAAAAATTAAAAATCTAGCAAAACATTCCAAATAAGATTTTAGGAAATGTGTTCCCAAAGCTATCACCAGCCATACAGGAGGTACTGATTCTTAGATTATAATTTTGACTACAGTCTTGCTAAAAAGGAACTAAAGCGTAAGTGGTATAAAATGTTTAGCATTCCAACAAGAAATTGTTAGTTGTAAGGGAATACTTATAATGTATTCTGTGTTGTCAGCAATGTGGGTTGTTTATTTGTGTGGTTTGGGGTTTTTTGGGATTTTTTTTCTGATTATTGAGATAATATAGTTTCATCAGTTTAATCAATGACATAATTTGATAATAAATAAATAATAAGAATGACTGCTTTTGGTGTACTATCTTTCAGGATTTCTTTCCAAGTAGATACAAAGCCTTTGGATGGTCTAATTGCTGTAAATATGATTTAGATTTCTGATTGATTTAATGAATAAACTTTTAGGGGTTTCTGTTTAAATATGAGCTTTCTGGCCAGGTAGGCCGTGAGATCTTGTTCCATGTTCAGTCAACTTTGTATTTATTGATTTCTGTGAATTGTTAAGGGGAATTTATTATAACTTTAGCTACATGCAATTTTTTCATCCGTGAACGCATTTTCACAGACTTGTTGCAGAAATAAGCATAATTTAACTGACTTTTTTTAAAGGAAAGCCTCTTTCAGCTTGAATTTCCTTTTTTGCTTTGTTTTGTTTTTTCTAAAATTTTACTATGTAGGATAATTTCTATTGCACAATATTTCAGCTTGATTATCTAAAACCAAGAGTCTGGAAATTACTGAACAGTGTACTAGTAAATTATTACATTATCTCATTGAAAATAGCAGATCCATTATGAACACATTTTATTTACTTTCTCTATTAAACAAACTATATCAGGAACTGGGAGTATCCAAACTGCCGTCAATGATGGATGCTCCAATTTATGATCCATCAGGTTGCAAAATGCCCCACCTGTGCTCCATCCTTTCCCTCTCACAGGGGAACATTACTGCAGTCTTTCCCACCCATATCACAACTACATGGTGGGAGCTGTTTTAAGTCCCTTAATTATGTAACTATATATGTATTTTCTATAATATATGCTGTTTACGTATACACGTGAAAATAATATTATAATACATTCAATTATCTTACATATTTAAGTACATTAATTTAATATTAGTATATTTTAAGTGTCATGTTAAATAAACACCTAAATTCTTAATGCACGTGTCTAGGAATTACATGCTCAGTGTTTCCTGGTTTTCCTGTGTTTAGTTGCAGTTGGTGTATGAAATTACTGACAAGAGTTAAGTTTGCCATTTTCCCTTAAGACTTGCATTATGTCGTGGGCCAGTTTCTGTTCGTTGTAACAAAGTTGTTAATCACAGAAACTTCTATGACAGAATGGTGTAATTTTATCCTGCATATAATCTGTGGGCAAAATTATAAAATGTAGTTAAGCACATTAAAGTCTTTACCTGAAACAGTTCTGGTTCTTCGTCTCTCCTGCTTCCCATGGGGATTACTGCTGGGTTCCTCTGAGCTGGTATCACACAGAGTAGTCTCCTTGGAGAACTGTACTTTGTTAAGGAAGCATCCAGTCATTCCAGATGTTAGCTGTGTTGCCCTCATGCTGCCTGGCTGAAGGGCTGCAGCAGCTCCAGTGATTGCTTCATTGGAGTGGCTTTGTGGCACTTAATGGGTGCACATACAGAGCTTGTTCCAAGCAGACCTTTGCAAAAGTAAGGATCTTGGAAATTACAAAATTATGGGATTACAGTGCTCTATCTTGCTGTCTTTTGACAGCATTATTTCATGAAATTCCAGTGAAATCCAAAAATAAATTTGTAGGAAAACCTGTTTTGAGATGGGAGTTTTGATTGGAGTATGACTTACCTGAACTGACAGATGTCTTTCAGAGGGTTCTGAGCTTCCCTCTTCTGCTACAAAAGCAGAGAGAATAATAGTAGGTTGAATGTGTATTAATGTGACATGTCATACATTCTTTGTGACAGAAGAATGTCAATGTTTAGAGATGAAATAAAATATTAAAAATTGGGTAAAGGGGTGCAGCTGGATTAAGTAAACCAATTAGGGAAAAACCTCTGGTTAGTAAATAAAGTATTTTCCACCTTTGACAAAGAAAAATACACTGCGAAAGCACCAGATTAATAATCTTTACTTCAAATTGAAAGGCTTTAAAGTATCTCAAAAATGTGAAGTAGTCAATAAAAACTTGATGGGAGTTTTAAAGTAGAAATTATTCTTGTATATGCATGACTAAATATCCTTTCAGTTAGAAAATGGAAAACTAAACCTAATAAAGATTTGCGCTACCGTGACATGGTCAATATATCTTCTCTAAAACTATTATGAGAGCCCTGCAATATTAGACAAAAAACCCAGCAACAAAGTGAAAATACAAGTGGAAGAGTTGAACCCCAATTCACACAGAAAGAAACCAACTTTGTCGTTGCAGATTATTAGAACCCACAAAGATAAGGTACAGAATAAGATATGGTGCACATGATCACTTTGATATTGTTTTCACTTTTTTCATAAAAGGTAAGACCTAGGGCTTGCCTGATGTTCTGAGATGGAGATACTTCATGGCATTTCTTTTTGAAGGCTCAGAAAAGGTTAAAGGAAAATGAGACATTAATTTGTGAAGGATGGTGTACAATTTTTACTTGTGCTGATTCTTTTGGCAATTTCTTGCCCACAAGAAATTAATAAACTTCAAAATATGTTTGTAAGAGGAAAATGAAAGGGTAAAAGTAGTATCAGATGGAAGAACATAATAGAAAAAAATGTAAAAATACCATTCAGAAATACCCTTATTCAGATATTTGAGGATGAGAATGAGGAGGTTGCATTGACCCCGATACTAAAAAAAAAAAGAATTTTGTGTGTTTTTGTTAGACTTAAAGAAATCTTTATTTTTCTACAGAAATGATGGTGGTAATATTGGAAAAATCTTTGAAATTTAAGTAATTGTAAGCATATATTTAAACATGGACTATAAAATCTGTGAAATACATAGAACCTTTAATTTGATGAATTCTGATTGTAAAGCATATGCACAAAAAATTACAATAGCTTGACATAATATACAGGCTCTTAAATAAACACAGGATCTTAAAGACGATAAAACCACAACATTGTCAAAATGTCAGCCATCTACAAAGAAAAGTAAAATAAATCTGATTGATTTTCATTAGATTATATTTTAACAATGGCTGAAGTTTTGAGGGTTATTTTGGTTCATAAAATTTATAAAAGGAAGAACATGTTTGCTTTATTTTATTTTGATTTAGGAGTTTATATTGATAAAATAGCCATTGGGATGAAAAATAGTAGTAAAAATAAACCTAAAAAACCCCCTTCAGTTCACAGAGAAAGAAAAACATACAACATCCTCCTTCACAGTTGGTTTTGGAATATCTTCAGGTGTTGCTGTCTGCCGACATGAATAGTTAACATCTTGACAGCTTAAACCATGAAGCGTGGAAAAATTAAAGTAAGCAAAATTTGAGTGAACTTGAGAAAACAGTGTTTACCATAGGCACTGTTGTCAGATCCAGTCAGTTGTTTTCTCTCATGTGTTTTGCATTGATATTCATTTCATTATGAGAAAATATGTGGATTGATGTAAACAGCCTGGATTTTGCACTGTGTTCAGTTTGTAAATCTTGCTGATGCTCTAGGCCTGACAGCTAGAAGCCTGGATATAATAATAAATGTCCAGCAGTACAAAATATAAAAAAAGAAACACACAACACGCCTCCCCCCCCACCCCCCCCAGTTTTAAAGCAAGGATAAGTGTGAATATATGTAGTGATGCTCAGTGCATCTGGTTGTTGCAAAGGAATTGAAAATATTTCTTTTTGGTGGCACTGTGATCCAGTTCCAAGCAAGGAAAAGGTGGACTTTGGCACAGAATAGGGTGGCAAGACTGTGGCAGTATCGTGGGAAGACTGCCTTGAGCCTAGGTGGTTTTTAGAGTTTTCTCTTAGGTAATTTAGTTCTCTTAATGCTAAGCTGTGAAAGATTGAAGTTAAACCCTCCTTTGTATTTTCTTAGCTGAGTGTTGTAAAGTAACTTCACCAAGGCCAGACCATGCTGGGTACATCTCTAAGGGGCTTAAGTGCATCATGTTTAGAAATCCTAAACAGCTTTAGGCTGATTCCAATGGAGGTAATAAGCTCAAAAAGGCAGCGATATGACTTGAAATGCTTGAGAACATTGCACCTTCATGTAGGAGGGTCATGGACACAACTGAAATACCAGAAATTCTGTTTAAGAAGATTTTTTCCTGTGGAGGTTGCCAAACACTGGTATGGCTTAACCAGGCAGTTTGTGGAATCTCCATCTTCAGAGATGGTCAAAACCCCACTGGACACAGCCTTCAGTAACCTGTTGTAGCTTCAGCAGTCCTGTTTGAGCAGGATGTTGGGCTTGATGATCTCCAGGGGTGCCTCCTTATCTCAGCCGCCCTGTGCTTCTGGGGTTTGTGTTGCGTTATGCTCTTAGAGTACATACAATTGCAAATTTAACCATGTATAGAAAAAAGAGTAGGAAACACTTTCTAACAAGAGTTTCAGATCTGATGCAGTGCAATGAAAGGTGACATTAAATGTGAATCAATCACATACTTGAGACATTTTAATCAAGATACCTGTTCAGAGAGGAATTCTGTAAATTAGAAAAGAGAAAAAAAAAGGATACAAGAAGAAAGACTATAGAACCTTAGTAATATTTAGAGGTAACTTTAAATATTTAAATCTTTTTCATAGAGGTGAGGCATAGAGGTAACAGTACCTTATAACAGTTAATCCAAAACATTATCTACAAAATTTTTGTAGAGGATTTCAATTAAAAGAACTTCTAGAAACATACTGAAAATTTATCCGCAAAAACTACAGGATGCAGTAACGTTATTTCAGAAGAGTGTTAATTTCCAGAATGGATGTTGTTGAAAAATTGGAACAAGTTCAATATTTTTATGGTACATTCATACCTAGACCAGGTAAATATAAAAGATTCTTGACTATTCCCTTCGGTTTTAAGGTTTTTTTCACAAACAGAGCAAACAAAAGAAATAGATTTGCAGTAGTGTTTGTGCATCAGTAGCTTTAACAAGTGAATTATTTCATTGAACACAAAGACCTGTGAAAAACAAATGGAAATTAGATTCACTATTTATCACTGCATAGCACTGCATTCTACTTTTCTCCAAATATTGATGAGAGAAAATTAAAGGGCTCTAAATCGAAGTACTGTGTGTTAGCCACAGTAATATGCAGCTCTATAGTCATGTACTCCATGTGCATCTGAGTGATAAAATGGTATAATAAATGAACAGGATTTTCTGCCCTCTACAAACATGTCTTTATGCTATTCCCAGGCAGCAATTAATGCTGAACATGCCCTGAACATGTCTGTGACTTTTTAAAGTTATACATTGATGTGTATGCATGCATACTCCAAATAAACAAAGATGACATCAGTGTTTCTGACATACAGAGGAGCCTGGATGTACACAGCACTAAATAGACATTGTAAAGTAAAAAATGTTTCTCTTCTTTTAGATTTAAGTATGTTACTGAAAAGGAAAAATGAAGACTTAAGTCTAAGTCTATGGAATTTAAGATGTCTGTTGCTGATTTCATTGTAGTAAAACCAGATATTTTTCTAGTTGTGTATTTTGGAATAGTGCATAATTCTCTGAATCAAAGGAAGGACTCCCAGAAAAAAATGTTAAACATTACAAAGAATTGTCCCTTAGAAGTGTAAAAAAAAAAAATCTAAATCGATCTTGCAGTAGAGAAAATCTGTACATGAAATGTTTTGTGCTAGAAACTAAACGAGTGCTCAAAATAATTTAGCTGTTTATAACAGCTACATGTCCCTGTAAGTATAAGCAGAGTCCAGCAAAGAGATTTCCTTAAAAGTTTTGTGTCAAAAAAGAAAAAATGAAGATATACTGTTTGGTCCACTTTTTGTGCTACACAGATGTTTCAGATGTAGGGTAGAGAATTGCTGCTCACCTAACACGGCTGCTTTTCAGGTAAGTTTATCATGTTTCTCCACAAAAGATGACCTCTGCATACCAAGGGTCATTTCAGAAGGAGGATTTATATCAGCCGGCACTTGGTAGTTCAGACAGCAGCTGGGAGGATAAACTTGCCTTTTCCCAGCTCTTTGGCACTAAGTGGGGTGATGGACACAGTGAGCACACTCTGCAGTGTTGACGCTGCTGGCACTGGAAAATTAGACTCCTGGACACTACTGCAAGGAGAAACAGAGGGAAAAGTTGTAACTTTTATTGGTTATGTGGAGAGGAAGAAATGTTCAAAACAAGTGTATAATTTTCTTCAATCAGCCTATTTTCTTCAGGTGGCTCTTGCCTCTGGGTCTCAGACCACAGAAACAGTTAATCTCTGTAACATCTTGCTTTATGCTTTAAGAGCTTTAATCTTCCTGCTGATACTGTATATTTTATCCTCAATGTTAACACCAGTGTGAGAAATACTAATGGCTAAAATAAGCGGGGCAAAAGAGATTAGAAAGCTGGAGAGACAACAAAAAAAGGAACAAAGCACTGGAGAACAGCTCAAAGGCCAAAAAAAGAGCATCACAGCACCTTGGTTTTAATGTTGTCAGGTGCTCTGTCTTAGACTATGTTCTCCCAGCAAAAAATGCATATTGTTGTTCAGAGGTATACATTGTAAAAGAAAAAGCTGAATTGCATGTTCTGAATAGCACAAACAGCAAGTTATATAATGAATTCTGTTTAAAATTATACAGGTATAAAACCACTTCAGTCAAAGTGAGAAAATAAGGCCCTCATGTAATAGAAAAGTCAATTTTTGATGATTCCTGTCACTGGAGTTGCTTTTCAGGGTTGACAGGTCTGAGAGACATTGTATTCTGTCTGCAACCTTGTCGGACAAAACCACTGAAATGGAGGAAAACACTATCAATGGAATACTAATGTTTTCTTTGCTTAAATGAACTTCATGTTTCCTTAATAGTTGGGAAATTGTGTGGCAGTTTGCTATTCAGTGTCCAGAAGCATTCATATCACCAACTAAATATTTCTCTCTTCTTATCTAACTGAAGGGACTTAGACTTTTTTAAAAAATAGATTGATTGTGATTGATAGCATCAAAAACATCTTCACAGATGCTTTTAAAAGCTTCCAAAGCTGCTTCATATTTTGTGTCCAAATGTTATTCCAAAGAGCTAACAAGAATCCATTTGGTAGCATCTCCTAGTTAAAAATTGTTTTGACACTCTGGTAGGAAAAAATGTGTTGAATGCTAGCTAACTGTTCATAAACTTCACCAAGGATTGGTAGACATAAGAAACAAGATTATTTCAATCCTGAAGAACCTTAATTGAGGTTTTTAATTGTGGTATTTAATTGCTTCACCTTTCAAAAGCTGATACTTTGAGAACTATACATTCTTGATGCATTTCTTTATTTACCCTTGGTTTTGAGAAAGATTTTTTTTTTTTTAGTTATTACACCAGCTATTCTTCCCTGTGTTTTTTATAGTATGTAGACTGTTTTCCATCAACACTGTAACTACAGTGTGTGTAGAGAAACATAAAATTAGAGGAGGAGGGAAAATCAAATATGTGTCAATACTACACTAACTTTGGCTCCAATTATTTTGGAAACTTCTGCTGCACACCCATTTTATGAAATATAGTTATACAGCTGTGCTTATCATTTTTTAAGTAGCAGGGAAGACTAGCAATTCTACAAGGTGAAAAATGAATTCCAGTTTCGTCCTGCCTGACAAACAGTAGAGTCAGACTGGTTGTTGAGTGCAATTATAGAAGCATTCTTTCTACATGGCTTCTTTCTTTCTGTCAAAATTATAGAGGCTTTTAACAGGAGTTTGACTGAGGGTATTGTGTGAAAGATGGATGAACTGTGTCATCCCATGGTATAGATCTAATATGTAAATTCTATTTCAGGAGAGAAAAGTGGAGAAGACTCCAGTGAGTTGTCTCTCATTAGAAATTCTGGATTAATTGATTCCCTGATCTTTATTTTGACAGTTATTCTTAACGAGCATTACAGCAGTGATTGCAAAGAAAATGACTGTGGGTTTGATACTATCTGGAATATATATATATATATATACAAGCATGTACTCTCACTGAGTATATTTTTAAATTAAACTAAAGGACATAATCATATTCTAATTTATTTATATCTTTAATTAATGATAATGGGTTATAGAAAGGGATTTTAGCATATTTACTATCATATCCCTTATAATTACAGAAACAACTGTCTATAAATAATCACATAGTATATGAGTAATCAAATTAATCCTGACATATAGGTATTTTCCACCACTGTAAGGAAATTTTTTGATTACAGGTAGTCAGCTGGCATTCAGAAAAAATAACCTGATATGTTTGTTTCTCATGTTATATTATAATTACTGGAGATTCCAGGGCACAGACAGACCTAAACACTACATAAAGTTCTATAATATATTATCTCATGTTTTCAAACTTGATCTGCTTATAAATGCAATAAAAAGGTTATTTATTGCTTAAAACCAGAGTAAAATAATTTCATATAACTTTGAATTTTTTTTTGAAAAAATGGAAACTGTTTTCATATGTAGTTGGTCATACTTTTCTTATATTAATTTCAGCATCAGGCTTAAACTCTTAACTTCCTGACTTCTGCAAGCATTTGCAGGATATAGTGTTGTTATAAGTTAAGGTCATACCTCTTGATGAATTCTTGTAATGAATAGTTGCAGAAGGATTTTTATGACCATTTGAGTTCCTCCCTTCCTCCCTTCTTGCCTTCCTCCCTTCCTCCCTGCCTCCCTCCCTTCCTCTCTCCCTCCCTCCCTGCCTCTCTCCCTTCCTCTTTTTCCTCCCTTCCTCCCTTCCTGCCTTTCCTGCCTTTCCTGCCTTTCCTGCCTTTCCTGCCTTTCCTGCCTTTCCTGCCTTTCCTGCCTTTCCTGCCTTTCCTGCCTTTCCTGCCTTTCCTGCCTTTCCTGCCTTTCCTGCCTTTCCTGCCTTTCCTCCCTTTCCTTCCTTTCCTTCCTTCCTGTCTTTCTTGAGACTGTCACCATATTCTCATGATTTATATCATATGTTAAAAATTTAGGTGTTTAGTACGTGCTACCATAGCCTCCCTTGTACTCAACCAAGACAAAAAGGCAACCCAGGAGGATGACTCATACCATCCTGGAAAAAGTCAGATGACTCAGCCTCTGCCATTGTTTGTATCTTGACACTAACTGTAGAAGAAGGTTCTCAAACAGATTTTGAAGATGCTTATCAACAATATAAACTTACAGTAGCATAGTTTATTTCAAATGCATTAAATGCTATTCCAGTGCACATAAATCTAAATGACTGAACAAATAGGTTAAATAAGCAGTTTGGACTGTGAGAAAAATTACAAGTGAATGAGCTTCAGGTCATGCAGACAAGTGATGAAAATTTCTAATAGATTGGTATACTACTTTTTTATATAAATTGTCTGTTTAAACAATGCTTAAAATGTGATGACCCTGTCGTTGTGAGGTTTTCTCGTGCCAGTATCAAAGCCTTTTCCATTGGTTTGTAATAACAAATTGAAGGGTTACAAATTTGCCAAAGGCTACTTTGTGCAAAACTTACTTACGCAGGTGAGAGCTTTCTCACGTGAGCTGCTTCACTCGTGTCATAGGAATTCCTCACACGAACGTGTTCCACCATGTGAAAAATATTTTTTTTGAGTGAGAAACCAGGTTGATTTAGTGAAGTGTATGCATCAGTTCTTGGCAATTTGATGATGGTAATATAAATACCTCTAGACTGTGATTAGCTTCTGATATATTCTTAGTGTAGAATAGTGTGGAGATCAAAATCCATAATTTTTTTTCTTTTGCACAGTGTGTTCAGTCATATAAGTAATCCACACAAGAAATTTCAAAGGTAGTTTTGAAATCAGACCACGACAGGACAGTATTGATATCCTAACTGCTTAATTCTTAATATTTGAAGATCACAAGTTTCTTGAAAAATATTTTACACTTGTAATATTGTTGCTTTTCTTAGGAGACCAGGGCTAGAAACCCAGTCTTCCATTTCATAACACCTCCAGCACCTATTATATCTCACATATGCTATCGTTCCTGCCAGGCAGGCAGTGTGGAAATCATAATGCTGTCCTGCTATCAGGTGGGAAGACCTCGGTTCAGCAAACCAATGAATGTACTCTTTATCTGGAGATGACACCGCTGAATTAAAAGAGATGAAGACTAAATTGCTAAAATAGACAGTAATATATATATATATACATTTAGTTCTGAACTGAGAACAGATTCATGTTTTCCTTGTCACATCACAGTTATAGCTTAGTGAGACTATTGTAAAGAAACTTATGCCATGATTTGACAACTTCATACAGCTAACCCTTTTCCACCTAAAATTTAGGGATGGTTGGCACTCTCCTTAGAGTGGGTTAATTCAATATATGAGGTGAATCTTAGGCACTCATTTAAAGACACCTATTTTTGCTGTAAAAGTGCTATAGCTGTGAGTCCATTGAATACGGTGATAATTTCAATAATATGGTAAAATGTAGGAGTGACTGAATTTCAAAACCAATTCTCAGTGTTTGAAATAGCGGTGATTTATTTGCAATAGCAGACACGTGGCAATCTGCACTCAGTTTTGGGGTGGGAGGGAGATATCAAATCTTCCCACTTTTTTATTTTAAGACAGATATAATGCTAATTTAAAGAACTATGCTGAAGATTGTGCTGAAGATTAGGAATATAATGGAGAAACACTATGAAAGGTTAATTTTTCTTTCTGAGCACATTGTTGTTCTGAGGTACCTCATTCCATACTTTTGCTGGGCAATTAAAAACAGATCCTGTAGCATAATTTATCTTTTGAAGCCTTGGAAAGAATCCAGAACCGAAATCAGCTTACTTCTGTTTCAACTGATGCTGCGACCCATCAGTGCTAGGTCCAAGTATGGAAAGGTTTTCAGAGTTTTTGCTGCCAGTTGCAATTAGGTTATGCAAAAGCTTATGCCTTCTGGATTTCTTTGTTCTACTACATAACCTGGCTCCATTTCTATTCATACAGAATTGAGATTGGCTGTGTACCTGGACCTACAGCTATTTATCTTGCACTTCATGTCTTGTCTGTGATTTTATTTTTTTCTAGATTAGTTGTATATTAGGGCATGAATTTACTATTATAATTGGTTGATTTTGAAATTGCAGAATTTATTTAATGTTCCCACCCCCTCCAGTTATTATCCAAAGTCTAACTTGTTATTTAAACAATTAATTTGAAAAATCTTGTTGTCAATGTACAAAGATAAAAAAGTACCTACAGTGTAAAAAACCTTTCAGATTTTTTTTCCCATTTCTATTTTTTAGGAATATTTAAGTATGGTAGTTGTATTTACTGACTATGAAAGGTTGCTCATACTAATGGTGACTCACTTAGCATTTTGCTGAGTCTCTGTGATTAGCAAAATACAATAACAGTACGAAATTACTGCAATTTGGGACTTGGATCTATGACACAACTCCACTTTTCTGTTTGTTTTTCTTTGGGGCTGAAAAGGTTAGATTTCTATAAATAGGACATGATCCAATAATCTGTAGAATTGTCTGTCCTTTTCTTTTGAGAGTCTGTGACATTTTCTTTTGATGATACCAGGTTCAATGGCTTTAGAGAAGTACAATTGGGCTGGAAGAAAATGGTTCCCAGGCTGATTTCAGCTTCATTCTCCCTTTCCTGTTAATACTTGTAAATTTTTTTATATTATCATTCCAAGAGGCAGTTTCCAGAGGGTATATTTTTGCTGGGGTTGGAGGGAAACATTAAATATGACCACGCCATACTCTACAATGTGGAAAATGGCATGTTCCATTGTGAAGCCTATACTTATGGCAAGGAATAGGCAGTAAAGACGATAATAAATGTTCTGAAGTGTGTTCCTAGTCCCCATGTGTACTAGCATATCAAATACCAATCCATTTTGACAGATATAGACAGTTTGGCAGACAGCAAGATGCTCACACTTGGCAAACTTCTAAATCCATGTTTAGGCATAAAAGTTCTAGTGAAATAATATTTAGTGCTTTTGAACCTTGGCAGCTGCTTTTGGCTTGGAAATAATTTTTAGTTATTCACTGTTGCTCGAATCATTAATGATGGTAAATGGCAGTGAGTGGGTTGTATCAATTGTAACTTTTTAAAAGTTAAAAAAAAGAAATATGAGAATTTGATCGTGACTTGGAATCACTGCAATCTTATTTGCCTATTCTAAAAATAACTATTGCCATGAAGAAATGAAAGATTTTACCATGTTAACATCTGGGCAGAAAGTCAGGAGGTGCTGTTACTTCAGTTCATTTACATACAGAAGAATAATTTTCATTATAGGCACTGTGATGATTAAGGGAAAATTAATGAATTGATAGGTAAAGGTCAGTTGTTAGAGTATTCTAATTCCCCACATTAGAAATATCTCATGTTGCAGGTAATCCACTATCCTGGAATGGCTTGAGGGCAAAATGTCATGGAAGAACAACAAGACCAAAGTCAGGTTATTTCAAAAAGAGTGGGTTTTTAGATAGAACCCCAAGAAAATCTCAACATTTTATCCCTCTTGATTTCATTTTCTCTTATCTTTTGTGTAGGAAGACCTCTATAATCAGTGTCATTCAGAAGCAATTGAAGCAGGAAGCTCTCTTATCCTACATCTGAGTTCCTTTACAAGACTTGTACACTGAGGTTCTTTTTTTTTTTAACCAGTGTCCTTTGCTGTGCATACTTTGAATAAAATATTCCAGAAGAATATAAAATGCTAGTGGACAATGGCACTTCCTTAAAAAAAATCAGTATCAGTTCTGCTTTAGAAAGCAACTTCTTCCACTCTGATGATACATTAAATGTCTGGTGTGTGCTGGCTTATGATGCCTTCCCTATATTTATCTACTTCTGAGACAAGTTGGCATAACCCTTCTTTGCATCTCATTTATTAATAACAATTAAAATTTACAGGTGTCTAAAGTCTGGTATGAAAGCTGAAGAGAAATTTCCCGTACCTGTATGAATAACTGCCAAAAAGACTTGATTGTCCCATATCTTCTCTTTTAATTTCAGTCTGGATCTCAGGGAAACAGCAGAAACAAAACTGTTTCTTCACCATGAGCAGAGTTTGGTGATCTTTTCTGTCCTTCTTAGAATACATAAAATTAATTTTAGCATCACCATGCCTCATCCTGACAACAAGTTTAGAAGATTAAAGCAGTACTTCATAGAATATACCACTAATTTTCTTTAATTTATTTCATTAAATGAGCATGAATAATAGAATTTGCAGCAGTGCTTCACTGTAGCAGGTGATATGTGTTTACTTTTATAAAAATGCAAATATACCAAATACATAATATTTTAGCCATCATATTTAAATAAAGCAATTTAAATAATGAAATTGTATTTCCCTAATTATGAAATGACAACTGGTAAGTGCTTTGGCAATATTGCTATCTCTCACTGCATTTTATACTAGACAAGAAGCTCTTGTTTTCTCTTCCCTTTTTTGGGTAGCATCAGAAAGTCACAAAATTATCAATGTACTATTACCATTAAAATCAACAGGAGCTTTTTAAAATTTAAGTCACTTCCTCGACTTCCTTTCCAGTTAATATAATTGTCTTTAAAATTGAATTCAGATACATGTTCATACTGAGTTGTGCTTTATTACTAGACTCGTTCCATTAAAAGCACTACATTTGCCTAAAGGTAACTGGCATTATTTATCTAGTACTATGAATTTGCTGTTTTCTGGTTTACAGCTGTTTTTTATTTGCTGTTTTCTGGTTTTAACAACAGAGTATTTGCTCCACACTTTTTTATGGCTTTCTGACTGAAATCCATAACTTCACAGGGAGCAAGAAACAAGGAAAAAACTTCATACTCATACAAACATGGATGGTGTAATTAATTTCAAATTATGACTATAATGGCTCCCAAATCAACTGGATTAAAATAGCAGCTTCATCCAGTGTCAATGCTTATAACCACTTACTGGAACATGTCTTCCATTACTCGCTACACATGGTGATACACAAAACTGATGGAATGAACTACAGGCTTCCTCACATTCCACAGCAGAGGCTGTACATCAAAAATCACTGACTGTTAAGTGTGTATTTATTTTTTCTAATTTCATTGCCCAAGCAGAATGAAGTGGCAATAAATAAATAGATAGTGAAGGGTAAAGGATATTTTAATAAACTTAATGATAGGGACGCAAGGAACTTTTATTTGTTCTAATTATTTCAACAGCTCTTTAGATGATGCATAAAAATAACCAGTCTTCTAGAAATTTTCTGAAAATTTATTATTTTGTTGTAAGTGTCTAATTATTTTTGCCAGTGAATATAATTTCTGATCAATTTGATTGAAACATGACTGTCCTATCTTTCATGAATGTATTTCATGGACTTGCGAAAATAGGCACAGTGATAACTGTGAAAAATGTTTGTGAATATTGCATAGAAAAATTATTACTCCATGTGTCCTACATAAATTCTGCTTACATATGTTGCAATAGTATGCCATTTTTCATTGATTTCTCTTCGAAATTCCTTACCCTCTCTGAATCCCCAACATAGCTATTTATTCCCCATCCCGTAGATGAAGTAGATCTGCTGAAGCTATATTATGCAAAGGATAATAGAAAAGGAAAACTACTGTGTCTATGAATCCATAAATATTAACCATGTATGGGGTTTGTGTGAATTAGCTGTATAATACACATAGCATTAAAAATGCGTATTATGGATGAAGATACTTATTTGGGAAAACACACTAAAACCCCCACCTTCTGAACAAAATTGGAATGTAACTTCCATTATTCAAATATGGATTTTGTTTATAGCTTTATTTGGTACAGAATTCCTCATGGTGCTTCATGCTTATTCAAAAACTGTGGCCAACTGTTTTGTAGGTGTTGTTCAACACCTTCAATTTAATTTGTATACTTCTCCTACCTGAAGATATAGCAATGCTGTAACTTTTAAATCAATTGGCACAGAACATTGTCGCAGCAAAGAACACTGTGCTTTCAAGTTCTACACACTGTGAGGCAAATACTAGTTCTAATTTTTCAAGCAGTCCAAAAGGCAAGATGATGTCCTTTTTTTTTCCCATTAAAAATTTCTGATGTAGCTAAAACTCATGCAACACTTTATATAAACAGGCTGCTTTGACCATGGCAATTGTTGAGACTGAGACGCACTCGTGTCAAATAAGATTAGTCCACATTTCCTATATCAAATGGCTCTGCATATATAGTACAATGTTTTTGACTCTTAGTGTCTCTATGGTACATTACCCTCTTTAAATCTGATGCATAGTCAGTTGTTCCTCTTGTATTTTTCCCAGCCAGAGATTATTGCTATGTGTGATACTTTGTACTTTATTGAATTGAATCTTCTTTTCTTTTTTTTTTTTTTTTGGATTACTTTTTCAATTTGTCAAGGTTACTTTCAATTCAAATCCTATTCACCAAAGTGCTTGCAGATGCTTTCAGCTTAGTATTGTCTGCAAATTTAATAAATGTACTCTCTATTCCATCATCCAGGTCCTTAATGAAAATATTGAATAATACTGGATCCAGGACAGGCCCTGTGAAATCCCCCTCAGTATTTCCTTCCAGCTTGACAGCCAGTAACTGCTCTAATTATAGCTTCACATTCATGGTGCTTTGCAGTTACAATAGTGTAATCCATATTATTTAATTCTCAGTTTGTTTATGAATATGGTACATAAGACTGGCAAATGCTTTGAAGCAATTAACATGTATTATATCTACTCCTTCCACCTATCAGTAAGGCCTAGTCACAGGGAGGAAGTAGATGGTATTGATGTTCTCTCTTGCCAAGTGGATATCTGCTCTAAATTGTCTGTAGTCTTTACCCAAAGACAACTGTTCCATCATTTCTGTGAGAATTTGACTTAGACTGATTAATTTGTTATTCTCTGGATCCTTCTATTCTACTTTTTCAAATTTAAGCACAGCTGTGTACATCTTTTGATCCTAATGTCCTCCCTATTCTCAGAGGAAAGATAAATGCTAACCTTGTTTCAGTTCATTCCTGAATTGGTTCCAGTAGCCTGTAACTTGCTAATTACTCAGTTAAGCCGTCCCTTTTGAATGAAAACTTGTGGTGGTTTGAACCTGAGTTGAGGGACAGTTGTTTAGACCAATAACGCTTCTCGAAATTTACATATTTGAACCGTGTGGAGACGTGGGAGCTTCCTCTTGGTGTTCGAGCCTCCTGTGGGGGGGATGGGGGGAAAATGGGCCCTGGGCTCCATCTCTTGGAGCGGCCCCGGGCCTCCCCTTCCCCAGCCCCGGGGCACAGGCCCCAGGTGGCAGCGGGAGAGCCCCTCAGAGCCGCGGGCAGCCAAGAAAACATCCCTTAAGCTGCTGCATAGCCGAGCCCACCCAGCACGGCTCTTAATGACTGGAGATCTCCATCCCCCCTCACGCAGCCCCGCGCAGACCCGGCGGGAGCTGATACAGCTTTCTGCAACCAATGTAGCTAGAGTTGAGCTGAGGAGCCAGCTGCATAAAGGGAAAGAGGCTTTTTCTCCAACCCGAAGCCCGAAGAAAATCATGGCGACTTCAAGGTCAGAGGGAAAGAGACAGTAAGTTATGAGAGATGGAGCTGAAGATGGTGACAGGAAAAGAGGGCGGAGTCGCGCCCAGCGCGAAGCTTAAAAATACTTCTTGCAGGCAGTGGTAAAAACTGTGCTATCACAAACTGTTCTTTCCTCTTTAATCCACTCAAAGACATGGGGGGATGAGAATTTTGTGTGCAGCCTGTGAGAAAAAGAAACGTGACCATGCCAGGTCACCTCGGAGCTACAAGAGATTAGAGATTTTGTGAAGAAGAGAAAGCAGTTGCTTTTAAGCTAGAATTTGCCTATCCTTAAAAAAGATACACTCCACGTGTGGCCCATGCTGGCAGTTGTGGGAAGACTGCAAGATTAATGGGAGAGATGCTTTTTGCAGCAGCAGAATTTCTGGGAGGGTCCGTTGCCCTTTAGCAGTTTGGAAACCACGTGAAGCAAAAGAAAATCTTTTTTCCTTAATAGGTGAGAGACTTTTAAGAACTATAATACTGACCAAAATCATAGTTTGTTATCCTTTGTGTGAGTTGGGTAAAAAAGGGGGAGGTGCTGGACGAAAAAGCGGTTTTACTTTAATTTCTTATTATTTCTTTTTACTTTTAATTCTGTTAGTAATGAACTTCTTTATATTCTTTAAAGTTTGGAGCCTACTTTGCATTCCTCCTAATTCTTATCTCACAGAAGGTAAAAATGCAAACAAAACCACTACAAAACTGAAATAAAAATCTCCAGTAGTAAGTTGGGGGCTTCCCTTTTGTCCTGATCAGGTTTTGAGAAATTCTTATTATACTGTATACTTTCTACAAAGAAGTTCTTAGTATGCATCTTTAAGTTTAACTGTGTAAAATCTCTTTTCTGTTTGTTTGTTTGTTTTGCTAATTCATTCATTTTTTTCAGATACTTTTGCAATTCCTTGTAATAAGTTTGTCACTTTACAGTCATGACTAATTTATTGTTACCAACAACATTATCATCTTACTGCTGAGCCCTTTGTGAAAATGCTCAATAGTAGCTCTGTGCTGGCAGCAGATGATGTTTTGTCTTAGTGTCTCCACACATTTGGGATTTTCCTCAGTTCTCACTTGTATGAATTATTTCCCACTCTTTGTAAAACTCCTTGAATTTTTGAGCATGTTTTATTTACGCAACCCCACCACACTTCTTAATTTTAGGGTTTTTCTAAATCGTTCATGTTGTTCATGTTGTTTTTTCATGTGATGATCTTTAATGACCAGAGGGCTGGAGCACCTCTCCTGTGATGGCAGCCTGAGAGAGTTTGGGTTTTTCAGCCTGGAGAAGAGAAGGTTCTAGGAAGACCTTAGAATAGCCTCACAGTACCTGCAAGAGTACTCTTCTGATAGACAGGGATTTCAAAAGGGCATGTAGCAACAGAAAAAGAGGGAATGGCCTTGAGATGAAGGACAGTAGATTTAGATTAGATACTAGGAAGAAATTCTTTGAGCGTGGTGAGGCATTGGAACAGGAGAGTTTTGCCCAGAGTTGTGGATGCCTTTTTCCTGGCAGTGTTCAAGGCCAGGTTGGATGGGGCCTGAGCAAGCCAGTCTAGTGAAAGGTGTCTCTGCCCATGGCAGAGGGGTTGGAACTAGATGATCAACTGAAACCATTCTATGACTCCATGATTCTATGATATTTTTAAAAAGCTTCTAAGACTTCTGTCCTCTTTTATTAAAATCAAAATTAGTATTCTAGTCTAGTGATGTGCTCACAAGTACTGAGTAGACCAGTGATTGTGTTACAAATAAAAGACTTCAGGTTCAGTGTTATCTGACTGTGAAGTTTTTGAAGCATTCCTGGCACAGCCTCAGTAGGGCCATGGAGTATGGCTCCATGGTACCCTGTAAAACTCAAGGGAAGAATATGCAGTAAGAATTTACCTAAATCTGTTCCTGTTCTAAGAGATGGCAAAACCTGCATGAAGTTTAGTGGGAAAAAAATTAAATTATTTTGAGTGCCAAAGTATGTATTAACAAATGCATTTGCAAATTATATTTTGTTTTCATCATTCAGAGAACAGGAAATACAATTTAATTTAAGAGCTCTTATCTTCAGACCCTAAATGGCAGATCTTGATTAAAACAACTTGCAAGTAATTTGAAAACTTTACCGTCTCTACAAAATACAGCAAGGAGTGGGAAAAAAAACAACAAAAACACTTCCTTGTAATCTCAGGCTAAGTTTAGAGCTTGTGAAAATATGCTGGAATGGCATTTTCTTAATCATTAGACACTGTACTTCAGGCTTAAGAGCAAAACATTCCAAGAAAATCTCAAGAGAGATTTTCTTGATAAGCATTCTCAAAAAAGTTTTATTTCATTGCCAATTGATAGAGCAGTTTCTGATGGAACAAAAAATTCATGTTGAAAGACTATATGATGTAATTAATTATTGGAAGGCTAAGAAATCTTTCAATTTTACAGTAGTTTACCAAATGAAGTTTGATCAGAAGAGGGAAGGACCTGAAATCGCATATGATGTCTTAGTTATCCAAAGGCATCTTTTCATTTTGGAAGTTGGGATGAGTGGAACCTGAATTTTTTTAGCCAAAATCTACGAAACAAGACTTTTGGTTAAATAAACGGATGGATTTTTGAACTGGCATGATTGGAAGCTTTAAATTGCTTTTTAGTTAGAAGCTGTTTTATCTTAGCTTTAGCCTCAGGAGGAGTAAACTATGATACTCGCGTGTTGCTGGAGGCAATTGTTTCTTCACAGATGGTCAACTGCTACTTTATTTTGCTTTATTTTTCTTTTGATTCAAATTAAAGAAAACTAGCTGCAACCATCTTGAAGGCACAAGATAACTATGAAATAAATGATGATAGATAAAATCCTCTACTTTCATCTTAGCTTTTTAATTTATAAAAGTATTCAGAAATGCATCTAAAAGAGTTATAAAAAAAGGATTAGAAGTCTCTTAAATTTTTTAGCTCTGACACATATAGCTTTTATGATGTTTGGCATCAGACAAAAACTGTCATCCTAAACCTTTTAGGAAGTCTGAAGTAGTTCAGGAACTGTTAAAATGAGTAGACTTTTAACATCTGATTTAACTAGTTAAAATAAATCACAAAAGTAGTTGTCAGAACTAATAATTTCAAAGACACATTAAAAATCATCTCTGATATTCTCAGATGAAATTTTGGAAAACATGCTTGCTACCCAAGCTGTTTTCAGCTAAGTAATGAGTCACCCGTGAAAATAAAACTCCAATTACTCTGGCAGATTTCTCATTTACAAATGTGTAATGGTAATGCCAAAATCTGTTCCACTGCTCTCAAGTTCAACTTCAGCTATGGAAATGATGTGAAATGATATCCATCAAAATTCTTTTAAGCAGAACATACACTCTGAGTAGTAATGCATACAATCTAATTGTTTTCAATAAATAAAGTTGCAAAAAATTGTAGTTCTGTTGATGAAGCTGCCTTCACTAAGGACGGTATTTTGTTATTAATTTCCATATATTCAAGTTTTAAAAATATCTTTAAGTCTCAAAATATGTCCAAAAAAGTGCTGTGCAGAACAATGTCATGTAGGCTACCATCAGGGAAATGCAAATATGTCAGTCTCACCCTTATTCTGTTGTAGCAAAACTCTTCAGAAACCTACAAGGATTTGCTTTACATTACTTTTCTTTATCTATCTTTCTCTGGGGTTGAAGATTGATCTTAAGGGGTTGTTTGTACATTTCTTTGGCTATGTCTTTCATGTTTGCATTTTAAAAGCTTTCTTGGGTACGGTAGCATCAGCTGGAAAAGCAAGGGAAAGCAAATCTTTAGTGGCAAGACCCTCATCTAAAATTTTATTGCAGTTAGTGTTAGGGCAACCGAGTTAACAAGTCCATGCAAACTAGTTTCCAATTATCATTTGTAGAGGTTGTTTCCAGGCTAGTATTTGATTATATTAATGGAAAATATGCAAGAACACAGACTCCATGTTTGTATAAAATTAAAATTAAGATTCTCAGCACACTTCTGAATTTATTTATGATAATTTGTACATCGCAACTATTCACATGATGGATTTGACTAGTGCAAAAAATGCTTCTATCTCTTCACATTCTCTCAAGTGAATGAGACGTGCACCAAATGTCTTACACAGCCCTTGATGCTGCTGTTTGCACCCCAAAAGTGAGCCATACAGAGGCCATCTTCCTATGCCTCTGGAACTGCTTGATCTGATTCCCAAGAGCTCTGGTTTTATAACTTTGTGTGTGCAGCCTTAGAGCATGAGGCTTTGCCTGTCTGCAGTGGGAAACTGAAAACCCGTGGGTTTTCCTTTTGGGGAAAACTTTTTTTTCAGCCTTTCATCATATTTCAGTTTTCCAGCACTGCATAGTCATTTGAAATAAACAACAATATCAAATCTATTGCAATACAGCATTAATAAGTATGTTATTTTTATCAGACATGTGATGATTTTATGTTTGCTAAATAACAGCTGTCGTATTTAGTTCTGGGCCATAAAAAAATGAAACCTAGCTTCTGAAGCCAATATTTATGTATGGAGAACTGGTATTGTAGCCAGTATTGTGGTGTTTGTCCTCCAAATAGAAATCAAATAGCACCATCAAAAAATCTATTTACAGACAAGTGCACATTATAAGTGTTCTTTTCTTATTTTATACTACCAATTTTGTATTCCTTTTTAAGCTGCAAACTACAGTCCCAGAAGGCTTTTAGCATCTAGAAGGTCTGTCCTTAAATGGGTTATGCTGAGCTTAAGTGGGTTACGCTGAGGAGAGATTTCTACAACAACTATGAATCAAGATTTAAAAGACTGAGGAGCTAAACATAGGCCGGCTTCTTTTTGCACGTGAAATATTAGTAATTGGATTTCGAATGCATTATTTACACTTCATCTAGAAATTAGGTGGTTGGCAATTATGTGTGTGCAGGTTTTTCCCGTTGTGGGTTTATTGCATTATGTGTGTATAGACGTTCAAACAGATTCTGTGCAGCCTCAGCTCAACTTTGCCAGCACTGCTCTTCCAATTGAAATTTTGGGGAGTTGAGGCAAGGTTGAGAGGGAATGTGGGAGCAAGATAAGGAATAAATTAAAGGGTGGAAGGTAAACCTTGAACTGATACTACTTTTGTTACCCTAAGGCTTATTTATTCTCCAAAGATCAGACGCTACAAATCTTGTTGAAACTGAATTTTCATGGGAGCTTGTTTTAAGGAACAAAGGTAGCATCCTAACTTTTTTGTTGTGTGTGTCCATGTCCCCTTACCCAAATTTTCAACACTTTTGCTGTTTTAATTTCTAATATATCATCAATTCATTAAGCATATTGGTTTCATTTAAGAATAAATTAAGAAATAGTTTCTGTGTACCTCTGTGTAAAAAGAACAAAATATCTTCTGAAATAACAACATAGCAGAAAGTGTTTTACTCCATTAAGCAAAGCTTCACTTAAGAATAAGTTTCTCATCATACCGACTTCTGCTCAAGAAATTTATCCTGCCACCTACTTCACCATATGGAGCTTTAAGAGTGCTAAGTCACAGTAGATGTATCTGTAAGCATTGTGATAGTGCTGAACATGTGCCTAAATCAGTGAAGATGCAGAACCTGTACACTCATAGCGCAGATAATTTGAGCACTACTTTCTTTTGGAATCTATTTGCTGTAGTAGGGCTTTAAACACTTTATATGTTCTCCAGCACCATGTCCTAATATAATTATTATTCTGAGATTCAGACTACCGTTTCTGCAACTCAATGTTTGATTTTCTTTGTTGTTGCAAAGTATATTAACTTTTCTATTTTAAGTACCCTGAAAGAAAATATTTCATGCCCTTTTTTGATATGCAAAATGATGATCTGATTGATCTTGCAAATTTACAGCTGGGGATAAACACAGTTGTAATGGTAGAAAGGGGTACTATTTCACTACTTTAAAATTATACCTGTTTTGTTGTTGTTGTTTTTTTCTTTTTTAACTAATTAAAGAAACCCCAACCTGCAAACAACAAAGAACAATAATTTATAATAGCTGTAACTCATGTCTGAAATCGCTGATGGTTGACAACCTTCTCTTCTGCCCTGTAAGCAAATATTCGTCTTTATTCAAAGTACTAGGAGACCAAGACAAAGAAAAAAAATGCTATTGCATGCCACATAAAACATCAGTTTGCACTCTTTTTATTTAACATGGTTAGATATTTTTCCTGCAGAAAATAGTATTTATTATTTACCATTTCAATAGCCATTGTCAAAAATGTAGCTGTGGAGCCACAGTTTTAGCCAGGCACACAGGGTATAATTTGCTTTTTTTTTTTTTTTTGGCTATAAAAATCATAAAAGAGTTTGCTAATAAGAGAGTTTTCCATGCAAGCCTGAATTTTCTCAATTGCAAAGAATATGACTATTTTTAGTAAAAATGCAAGATTTTTTGCTCTTGCCCTTTTATTTTTTTGTTGTCAAGCTATAATTCTTACATACTATCAATAACATAATCCTAAAACTCCTCTAGATGGTAGTTTTATAATGACAATGCTGATACAAAGAGTATGTATTTTTTATGTCAATGTTTTTCATGTTGTGCAAGGAAGTCAAATAATTTTCCATTCCCCTGACATCCTGAAACATTTTGTAAAACAAATCTGTTAAATGCTTATTAGTAGCATGTAAAATGATGAAGAGTTACAGATTGTTCTTATAAGAGTAACCTTTATTAGTTTCTACTTTAACAAAACCTGGTCTTTAGTTCAGCTGGGTGCATTTGAAAAATGTCTCGACCAAAAAAATATAAAGTGGAAAGGAATAAATTGTACGTGAATCATTAGGAAATATGTTTTAATAACATCAGTAAATTAGACTTACCATGACAGAAATATAACTTCTTTCTGATATTGCCACACTTTTTTCTCCTTCAGTTAGCTATATAAACAAAGCTTTGCACTCTTGAAGCAAATTCACCTTCAGAGAATAAACTTTCTCACTGGGCAGCAAAAATGTGTACCGTTAGTTAAAATGAACTTTTCAGAAACATTTGAATGAATGGGGAGATTCTGAGCCAGCTTCTAGAAAAAGGCTTTTCTAATGCCCCATGTGAAAGCTCAGTATATTGTTTTCATTAAAGCTTGAATGAAAAAGTGCTGATCTGAGGTAGTACACGTTATCGAAGATGCAGACAAAGCCATTTTCAGCTGTGTACACTGCAAAAGTGTTACTGGTAGAAAAACATAAATTGTGTGCCATTCCTTGGGGGTACAATATGTGTTCAGACACCAAGCATACATGAATAATGTTTCTACCAAACTTATTTGTAAGTACGCCTTATTTGCAAAGACTGAGTTTAGCAGGAATATCACGTGATATGTGGGATAGCATTAGAGAAACTGTCATCTCTGACTTTTCTTCTGCATGTTTTCACTTCTACACTCTTCCATGATACACCAACTGGTTTAGTTTACTGTAACTTCACAGTTCAGTTTCCTGTACTTTACACATTTCTATCTTTTTTATAGCCAGCCTAGAGTACTAACTCCATCAATCTTGGTTATGGCAATGCAAGGCTGAGTTATTTTCTTTCTTATAACTGCCCCCAAAAATGCAGACTTGAAAAGCAAAATGACTTGGTTGATGAAAATAGTCATTCAGTGATGCAGACACCTTGATTTCAATGGAACCACAATATTACTACAAATGGGATTTTTTTACAAGGTTATAGTTGCTTTACTGTTATTCAGTGTTATGCTGAATAACAGTAAATGCATTTCAAATCTTTTAACTTTCCAATTAATGGAAACTGAACCCAAAAACAAGGACAGGTTTTGAAACTTTTCACTGCCCAGCTCAAACCTGTCAGGTAATCGAACTGTTCTGTTCTTCTCCTGATCTACATTTGAAATGAATAGAAGATGTGCAGAGCCACAGGTGGTACGCATGTTTGGAATAAACAGTAGCCCCTGGTAGTATTCTTGCTGCTCAGTGCTCTTGTTCAAACAGCCACGTTAAATCAGAACACATCGTAAATCAAGCACTTCATAAAACAACGAAATTGATAATTCTCTGCATAATACTATTTATTTTTGGTTTACATTTTTATGGGACTATAGCTTCTTTTTATTTTTTTTTTAATATAATAAATTTATACCAACACATTCCCTAACTGATGCAGCTCCAGGAGGAGGCAAGCTGTTGTCTCTATACTGCTGTGTAGGAGCCAGCTCCTTACAAGACTATAAAGGGTACATTTTCTGCCAACTCAAAATATTTATCTTCTGGAAAATTCTTTGTAGCATCTGTGAAACATGGCAGTGATTATTTCTCATGGCCTTATGAGAGTCTCATGGTTCAGCCCATGCCATAGGCACTTCAAGCTTGTCCCATCTGACTGTGACGCATCATGCCAGCTGCTCTAGAGGTTCACCTAAGAGCAGAGGATATCAGAAATGATCCTACAAGGGCCCTCTTGCCTGCCCCAAAGGTATTGGCCTCAATAGGTGTTCTGAAGTCAGACCAGACTGCTTGGCTGTAAGAGAAGTGTGAATATGGAATACCAACTCCGTGAGACACCAAAGCGTCAGAACCCAACCGAGATCTCTCAGGTCAGAGAATTGCAGAGAACTGTGTAGCCATGACATCTAAAAAACATATATAGTTTGTCAAAGCTGGTCTGGCAAAAGTACCATTGTCCTGGTACAGGTTTTTAAGCTGGAAGTTTGGCGGTGTTTCCATGGAGACAGAACACGCCC